>JAJQWJ010000010.1:20824266-21154266 GCA_023637945.1 Phaethornis superciliosus
TTCTTACTTAGGGAAAGGAGAGGAGTCATACCCTGACCTCCTTGCTCTGGTCATCGCTGTCATTGTCACCATCGTCGTGGCCATGGGGGTGAAGAACTCAGTGGGGATGAACAACGTGCTCAATGTCATTAACCTGGCAGTCTGGATCTTCATCATGATTGCTGGGCTCTTCTACGTCAAAGGTGACAACTGGTCTGAAGGGCAATTCCTGCCCTTTGGATGGCCGGGGGTAAGTCTGGGGACATGAGGGACACGCGGCACGTAAGGGGTGGCACCCACCTGCCACCCACTCAGCTTTGCTCATGGTTTATGTGCCCTACTTCCACCCTTAGCACCCTGCTAAACCCACCTGTGCTTTGGCTAGGGACCCCCAATTTCCACCCCCTCAGGCCTGAATCCAGACCTCCTCACTCCACCAAACCCAAAGGCTTTGGCAATGCTTTACCCATAAAATAGAATAAACTCCAAAATGCTCTTCTAGAAAGCCAAACTCCAGGTGAAAGTAGACACCAGGAAAGTAGACTCTGATTGCCCTACAATGAAGCAAAACACAGGGGCCATCTGAGACAGGGTGCTCAGGAGGTGCTGGCTCTGCCTCTGCTGAGGGGGAGATACTTGTGTTGGCTTCTTTTCAACACCAATGTTCTCAAGCATTTGTTTTGAGGACTTCATAATGCCACCTGCCAGTACTTATTTTATGGATGTTCCTTCAAAGCTTACTGAGAATTTGGACATATTTGGCTTTTTTAGCTTGCTTGCACTGGTTTTTATCCAAGGATGAACAGAGACTGAAAATATCTCAGCTGGCCTAAGCCCAAGATAATTTCTCAGATTTACACTGCTTAACTCCATCAGGGTTTCATGCAGAAAAATAAGCAAAAAAGTAAAGTAAACCAAGACTCTTGGTTATTGAAAGGGTCCCAAGCTTCCATCCAGTCCCTGCACCTCTCTTCAGTAAATCAATACCTTTCTGCCAGAGAAGAACCATGAGGAGGAAAGCACTGAGGCTCATCTGAGAGCAGAGGATTGTGCTTTTTATGCCATGCAATAGGGTTGAAAAAGAGGAAACAGACAAGAGCTGCTTCGCTCCACTTCAGCTCACCAAATATCTCCTGGTAAAAAAAAAAAAAAAAAAAAAACAAACAAAAAAACCAAAACATAGTTTTAAGAGGTAAATATCCAAACCACATCAAACCCATAAGGTCTTCCCATCATTTGCAGTAGGCTGGTTGTCTCCCAAATTGTTTACAAGAGTAAATTCATCACAGCCCAAGTGCGAGATTCCCAAGGACCATAGGGGAGGCTTTAGGAAGGGAATTGCAGGCATTCTGCTGAGGTGAGTTTTACCATGTGCTCCACCACCAAGCAGCTGAGATGACAGAGAGACAGACATGAGGGACACGTGGTACCCACCTACCTACAAATATGTGTGGGCTTTACAGCTGCAAATTATCCCCCTCACAGCCCCACAGCCTTTAACCTGCTTCATTTATTCTTTCCTTTTAATGTCCTTGCTAATATTGTTAGCTTTGTTGGTTTTTTTTTTTTTAATCCCATTAGAAAAAATAACTAAACAGTACAAATAATTCCTCATCCAAGAGTTCCAACGTGGCTGTGGGTTCCAAGGCAAACAGAGGGTGTTTGGGAAGCCTTGCACATCTGAGTGCTGCTGCTCTCTGCTAGCAGGTTTTGCTGCCACATCTTGCTAAGAGGGAACGTGTAAACATGCTCCAAATCCCTACTAATATAAATGGATTTGGGGTGGAGGATTGTGAAAGCAAACCTAAAATTGGATAATTGTCCCCTCTGGGGCTGCCAGGAGCTCCCAGCAGATCTGGGCACTGCACAGGTTTGTGGTGAACCAAGAGGGAGGTGCCGATACCTCCACTGACAGGGGCCACACATTGACATCTCCTCCCAAACCACTGAATTTTGGCTGTTCCCAGGGTCAGTCCCCAGATGGGAACACGCCACCTGACATGTACACCCCGTGATGTGCCCCACTCAGCCTTTAGCTCAGGCAGGGCAGAACTGGGTTCTTTCATTTTTGCTTGGTTCCCTCGCCCTGGCTGGATTCTCAGCTGCTCCATCCTCCACTCAGGTGCTCAAAGGGGCTGCAACCTGTTTCTATGCCTTCATTGGCTTTGACATCATTGCAACCACGGGAGAAGAAGCAAAGAATCCCAACACCTCCATCCCCTACGCCATCACAGCCTCACTCGTCATGTGCTTGACAGCTTATGTGTCCGTAAGTACCAGCTAGAGATACCTAAATGTACATTGATATAGGTGTATATATGCCATACAAATAATATATGCAATATGTCCCCTCTGGGCATCTCCCCTCCCCATGAGCCAGGGTGCCAGTCTGACCCAGGGACAAGGGGATTTCTTTGGTGGGAACTGGGACATCATCTGTGTTTCCATGTGACATCCTGCCCAGACTCCCTTTGGCCCCAACCCATTTTGTCCCCAAGCTCCTGCAGAGATCCCTCTGCTGGCTGCAGGGAGATGGTTGCAGGCATTTTTTTCCCTTATCCCTATCTATAGATTTTGCATCCAGATATGCAGCCAAGCTGAAGGAGCAGCAGCATGGCAGCAACCTTTCTCCACAGTTTTGGGAAAGGTAGCACTGACTCTGCTGGAGTTATGGGAGAGGGTCCAAGTTACGAGGGATGGTGGGCAGGGATGGCCATGCAGGAGAGATCCAGCTGGTCTGCACCCCAGTAAATGCATATCTGTACTGGGAGATTTTCCCTGTGAAAGAGCAAAAGTGAGTCACAAAGAAGGAATAATACTGTTCTTATCCATTCAAAGAAACTCACCCACTGCTTTTCCTGCAGCATGGAGAGCTTCCTTCAAAACCTCTTTGGCCCAAATAGGATCAGAGTGTTGCCTCAAATAGGATCAGACTGTTGCCCCAGGTGATGCCATCTTGGGTTTGGGCTTGGCCCACCTGGAGTGCATGAGTCCAGCATTGCTGAGCCCACACAGGAACGTGGCCAATGCAACCCCACCATGTCCCCCTTGCATCACCACCCCAGACAGGTTCCAAGTGTTGCCTTCAGAGACCTTACCTCTAGCATCTTGCCTCCCCTCCACAGGGGACATAGGGATATAACCCTAATCCAACTTGGATTTTTTTGCCTTGAGAAGCAGCCCCCGTGCCCTGCAAGCCCCCAGCTGACACCCATGTCCTGCTTCCTCTTCCCTTCCCCAGGTGAGCATCATCCTCACCCTGATGGTGCCCTACGATGCCATCGACACCGAGTCCCCACTGATGGAAATGTTTGTGGCCCATGGCTTCTATGCAGCCAAGTTCATCGTTGCCATTGGGTCTGTGGCTGGCCTGACTGTCAGCTTGCTGGGCTCCCTCTTCCCAATGCCAAGAGTCATTTATGCCATGGCTGGTGATGGGCTGCTCTTCAGGTCAGTCGTGACAGTGCTGCCATTTATTTTGGTTCACCTTGAGACCCGGATGGGATGGGAATTGTGTTGGGAGGGATGGGGACCGTCTGGTGTCACCATGAAGGGAGCTGAGGGCATGCACCAAAGCAAAATCCTGGGGGGGAAAAAAGGAGAGCTCTAGGCAAAGGTTTCTCATTTGGTGCTGCAGAAACATCCCGTGGCCAAAGTAGATGAGCAGACCTGTGAGAAGGGGAGGGTCTCCACCTGGAAATTCAGCTTGTGGGAGGATGAGCATTTAACTCAAGAGTCCCTTGCAAAGGAGACCAGCTAATATGCATAAAATCTTGACACTTACTTGGAAGTGTTTCAGTGCCCATTTCAGAGCCTAGGTCTAACTCCAGAGCCAGTCTCAGCAGCATTTCCAGTATCTCCTGCTGCCTGGAATCTAAGCACCAAAAAGCACCAAAAGCTGAAGGGATCAGAGCTCTGAGCCTGGCCCCTCAAGCCGATTAAGTTCCTGCACCAGGGAACTGCTGCCCTCTGCAATTTTAACCTTCTGCAACTGTTTCCACTCTCCAGATTTTTGTCCCACGTCAGTTCTTACACGGAAACTCCCGTGGTGGCCTGTATTGTCTCGGGGTTCCTGGCAGCACTGCTCTCCTTGCTGGTCAGCCTGAGGGACCTGATAGAAATGATGTCCATTGGCACCCTGCTCGCCTACACCTTGGTCTCAGTCTGTGTCCTGCTCCTCCGATACCAACCCGAGAGTGACATCGATGGCTTCGTCAAATTCCTCTCCGAGGAGCACACCAAGAAGAAGGAGGGCATCCTGGCCGAGTGTGAGAAGGAAGCTTGCTCCCCAGGGAGTGAAGGAGAAGAGTTTGCTGGCCCACCAACAAACACCTGCGGGGCAAAAAATCTGCCATCGCTGGGGGATAATGAGATGCTAATTGGGAAATCTGATAAATCCACCTACAACGTGAATCACCCCAATTATGGCACGGTGGACATGACCTCAGGGATAGAGGCGGATGAGTCGGAGAACATCTACCTCATCAAGCTGAAGAAGTTGATTGGCCCTCGTTACTACACTATGAGGATCCACCTGGGACTGCCAGGAAAAATGGACCGCCCCACGGCAGCCACCGGCCACACGGTCACCACCTGTGTCCTCCTGCTCTTCGTCCTGATGTTCATCTTCTGCTCCTTCATCATTTTCGGGGCAGACTACATCTCCGAGCAGAGCTGGTGGGCTGTCCTCCTTGTCGTGCTGATGATCCTGCTGATCGTTGTGCTGGTGTTTGTGATCCTGCAGCAGCCAGAAAACCCCAAGAAGCTGCCCTACATGGCACCTTGTCTCCCCTTCGTCCCTGCCTTTGCTATGCTGGTGAATATCTATCTCATGCTGAAGCTCTCCACGGTCACGTGGATCCGATTTGCCGTCTGGTGTTTTGTGGGTGAGTCCCAGATTCATGTATTTTAATTTTTTTTTTTTTTTTTAACTGACACTTTTGAAAGGATGAGTCAGCACTGCGTGGCTGAGTCCCCATAGCAAAGCTCCATCTCTGAGAGCCCCCTAGCCCCAAGCTGAGTCATTGGGCAGTAGCTTCCACATGTGCCCTTTGGGCTGGAGAAGATATGGTCGGGGCTTTTTTGGACCTCAAAGCAATAGGTGAAGCTGAAGATCCAGGGTAAGCCCTTCTACCTGGAAGCAAAGATGACTCCAAAGCATTAGCTTAATCCATAGTAATCCAAAACTTTCTCCTGCAAGTACATCTGACACCTCTTCAGCTGCCAGCAATGGCAACAAGTCAATTTAAGCCACTTCATAAATGTGTGGTGGTCTCCACCAGCCCCATCGATGGATGCTCACCTGCTGGGGGGGAACATCCCTTGGTTTTCCTGTCAGAGATGTGCTGTTCTGCCACATGGGTTTAACCACACACTCAGTCCTCATGGCCTGTGGCACGGGGAGAAGTCTGGGGCTCTCCATCAGCATGTCTGGGGTGGGTTAATCCCAGGATCCTCCAGGTACATTTGCTCCTGGGAAAAGCATTGGTGCTGGAAGGGGAAATCAGGTCAGGCTGGAAGGAGAAAATGAAATGAAGTCCCTGAGGGGAGAACAGGATTTCAGAGCTGTTTCAATACCAAATACACTCATCCTGACAACCCTGAGGCAGGGGTGGCTGTGAGCACCAGCAGGAGAGAGACTGAGATCATCAGGAAACTCCAGAGAGAAAAAGGTAGTGGGGAGGGTAACAGGATGGAGATACAGGCTCAGTTCTTGGGAGCTTCCCCAGCTCTGCTGGGAGCTGCTGTCCCACCAAATCTGCAGATGGCCCGGTCACAGGAGGCCAGCAGTGATCCCAGCTGATATTAAGACATAGAACCCTCATGTCACAGCTGGAAGCCCAAAAACCCAAGGGGTTTCAAGAGCAGACATCAGCTACAGCATACACTGGCTTAAAGATTATGGGTGTATTTACACAGGCTTCACCTTCACCAGCTGGCACCAGCCTGGTGCTGGGTGGGAGGAGGTTGGTGGTGAACTGGGCTGGAGCCCCATCCCACCCTGATGTAGGTTTTGGGGAGCAGGTGCCATTTGGGGGCACGGGGTGTTCATAGCAATGTTTTAGCTGGGGTTGATGGGCTGGTGCCTGTTGTTGGGGTCCAACCCTCTCCTTCTCACAGGTCTGCTCATCTACTTTGGCTACGGGATGTGGAACAGCACCCTGGAAATCAGTGCCCGGGAGGAAGCCCTCCACCAGAGCACCTACCAGCGCTACGATGTGGATGTTGACCCCTTCTCCGTGGATGATGGCTTCTCCTATGCCAACGAGGGTGAGGACTACCCAGGCTGGGGTCCCTCCGAGGACAAGAGCTTCTCATACCAGCAAATGGCAGGGGAAAAGGAAAGCCATCGGACGAGTAGCAGGTCGAAAAGCAAAGGCAGGCACAAGCCACCCTCGGAAGCTCTCATTGCCAACGATGAGTTGGACTACTCACCTGAGTAGTGGGATGGGCAGTGGGGTGCCACACTGCCCAGACAATTAGGAAGGGTCCCCGTGGCTCCCTCACCCCATCTCATCCTCCCCAGCTCTTCCACCACCACCCTGCTCACCTCTGGTCCTCGGGACACGCTCTGCAGTTGCCGTTGACCCCGAACCAAACACACCCGTGGCCCATTGTGGTTCCCTCCATCAGTTGGGTCCCACTTTGGTGAACACCAGCTGATCCCCTGGTACTGGTTGCTCTCCCAGCACTGGCTGCACCCGTGGAGGTGGTGGAATGGGAGACGTGCCAAACTGGGAGGGCATTTGTTGAGAGGTGGAAGGAGCCGCACAAGGGGATGAAACATCCCTGGGGAATCTCCTTTTGATGGCCACAGGGGTGGGATGCCACCCTTACATTTTTGGCACTTGCTTGGCATGTGTGCTTTTTTCTTTGAACCACCTTAGAAGTGCTAGCTGAGCCAGAGGGACAGGTGAGTGAGTAGGTAGAAAATGGAGATAGACAAATCTCTTTCAAGGGGGTAGCTCAGGGATGGATCCAGGTATGTTGGTCCCATCACACAAATCCCATCACACAGCAGTGTGACCCCTGTGTCCATCCCCACAGCCTGAATCCAAGCATCCCAAATACTGGGATTCAGGAGTAGTCTATGTCTCGAAATCCCAGAACGGTCAAACATCCCAAACATGGTCTTGGGAGCCTGGTCCCAGTCCTGGGACTCTTGACTTAGCCCACCGTGTGCAATTGGTCAGTGAGGACCCCAGGCTGTTCCTCTGAGCATCACAGGCTGAGCACCATCTCCACCACGTTGTCTTGGACAAAAATAACTGTTCTGTATTTCCTTCACTGTGGTGGGCACATTCCAGCCCTTGCTTGGGCTTCGTGGCTTCAGGGCTGTGTCTGTGTTCCCAGGAAATAGCAACATCCATGGGTCAGCCACACCTTAGTAAGGCTGAGCCACATGTGGCAACTGGAGAGGACTCAGCTGCTGGAATCTCCCTGGTTTGGGTTGGAAGGGACCTTAAGGATCATCTTGTCCCAACCCTCTGCCATGAGCAGGGACACCTCCCACTAGACCAGGTTGCTCCTAAACCCATCAATCTGGCCTTCAACACTTCCCAGGATGGGGGAGCTACATCTCCACAGCTTTCCTGGGCAACCTGGGCCAGTGTCTCACCACCCTCACACTAAAGAATTGTGCTTCTCATTCTGTACCTTTCCGTGTTTCAATTTGAAACCAAATGGAGCTGGTGGCTGGCAGGCAGATGGGTGCTGCTCATAGAAAAACCCTCTGGTTTGGCAGAGCATGGTCCTGGTCCCCAGCAGAGCTGTCAGATTCCCCATCACCAGTGTCCCCACCACAACAAAGAGAACATCTTTTTGGATAAATAACAAATAATAACCCAGGAAGGGCCCCATCAGACAGCAATACCCATCCTGCCCCCAGGTGCCAAGGGCTGCTGCCAGATCCATCTCTGGGGGACCCCAGACCAAACCCCAGGGCCAGGAGCTGCTGCTGGCACCCCAGGGGGAAATTTAACATCAATGGGGGGCATGAAGAAGGATTTTCAGTGCATGATGCTGTGAACACAGCACAGAGCCCCCCTGGCACCCTTTGCAGGCAAGTGAGATGCTGGTGCAGAGGGTGCCTGGACCCATCCTGATGACTCCCAAGGCTCAAGGGTGAGGTTCTGCATGTTTCCCACCTGCAGTGTCTGCCCCAGACAGTCACAAAACACAGTCACAAAACACAGTCACAAAACACAGTCCTTTACCCAGTGGAGAAGAATATCCAGTTCTGCAGACCTTAACCCAGAGAGCCCCGGGCAAGCCAAGGGAAGTTTGGCCTCTTGTGAAGGGCTTCAGGATGGGAGTAAGGATTTGGCCAAAGGACCTATAAGCTTTGCTCTGGCATCCCCTCCTGCTGCCCACCCTCACCACCCTCCTACCAGCAGAAATCCCAAGCTTGTCCCACCAAGAAGCTGCTGTGTGCATGGCTCATGGGACAGCTCAGGAAACCTTCCTGGCAGGGCTGAGAGCCTCTGGTGAAGGGAACCCAGGCTTGGCTGCTCTTGTCCTCAATGCCTTAGAAGTCCCCAAGTGAGATGGCACCTCACAGGCCTGGCTTTGCCTTTTCAAGGAGAAAGACTGAGGCTGTTTTCCTACCAGCTCTTGCACTGTACCACATCTGGGGGAGTCATCTTCATCCTGCTTCCACGCTGTGTTTAGGCCTCTGCTGAACCACAAACTCGTGCCCAAATACCCTGTCCCTCCTTTTGCAGCCTTAATCTCTTGCTCTGGAGCAGTTCCCTGTGCCCATGTCTGTCCTCACACCTGCTCTGGTTATGCCATCATCTCATTCAATGAGGGCTTGACCCCTTTGGGAGCCTCTCCGTTGGATCTCCATCAAGTGAAGCCCTTCAACTGCTCTTGTTCCTGTTCTTCACCCCATCCTCCTTCCCCTTCCCCATGGGCAGCCCAGCTGTGCCACATCTCCAGGACTGTCAGCAGTTGATTCCACGGCACCATCAGGTGTGGACAGGCTGTGGTCACAGGTGGGATCTGTGCCCTCCCACCAAGCCCACCACATCCCCCCTAATGGAGGAGCCTCAGGAGAAGGCAGATGAGACCCAGGCTGGGTCTTGCCTGGGTTCCCCCCACCCTGCTCCAAGCAGCAGTGCCTGAAAGACACATGGATCTTGCCTCCATATGGAACCTTCTGCTCTTTCCCTTGTTGTGGGCATTGGGGTCTGGGATGTGCACAAGCAAAAGGAGCAAAGGCAAAAGTCTTCAGGCAAATCCATCATCTCCCAGCATGGCCCTGGGGTTGGTTCCGGATGCTGGGAGGAGGTGTGGGTTGTTCTCCTGTAACCCCAAAATGCAGCCTTCCCCCCTGGGTGCCCTCAAGGAGGTTCTCACACCCCTCTCCCCCCGGGAGGATACAGGCAGAGCTGGGTCACCCCCCAACCACCACACAGCCACCACACAGCCCTCCCTCCCTGCCTGCTCCCTCTCCTGGGGACCAACACGGGACACGGATGGAGCATCAATACCTCAGCTCTTCCAGACCAACTCGATGAGATCTCAGCCCCTCCACAAATTCACTCCACACGGTTACGACCACTCACTACGAGGCCCAGCTCGCCAGCATCCTCCACACCCCCAGAACAACGTGGGGTGTTGTAAATCCAGCTTGTAAATGACCTTCACTTCGTTTTGTTCAGTCTTCTTGATGTGTATCTTGCTTTTTGTTTGGTTGGTTTATTTTGGGGTTTGGGTTTTTTGGGTTTTTAGGTTTTTTTGTGTTTTTTTTTTAAATGGTCCTTTCTGGTGTAACTATTCTCTGCAGTTCTGGTATGAAGTTGGTGTATTTGTTTAAAAAAAAAAAAAAAAATCTGTTCTATTAATTTGTTCAATTTTTTTGTGGTTTCCACAAAGCCCATTGGTGCATTGTGCAATGGGGTCTTGTAGTGTGTCATGAGGAAGAAAAAAAATACGCAAATATGTTATGGAGTGATTTTCATTTTCAAATGATTGTGTTGTTGACAACTATATATATAATATAAATATATATATATATATAAAATCAAGATACTAAGGAAAAAAAATCTAACTTTACCAAAATCTGTATATTTTAATAAATGCATAAAGCTTTATGGTGTGCCTTTACATTTAAAACTCAAGACAGGAATTAATGGATTTTTAAAGAAAGACAGAGATAAATGTGTCTTAGTATCAGTTTCCATAGTAATGTAAATCTTTTAAATGAAAGATTAAAACCAAAAAAAAAAAAATAAAAAATTTCCCACATAAATTTTGTTAAGCCAATCAGGTCTGACATTTTTTTCAGTGTTAAACTGAAGCCAGAGATGAACAAATCTTGCCTTAAGTGTTTCAAAATTTCCTTGGCAGAAGATCCTCTTTAATAGGCTGACTTTGGTATTCACTTGCACTGCTGTGAAAAAAGATGATCATCAGTTTACACAATTAAAAAAAAAAATCAAACAAAACAAAACAAAACAAAAAACAAACAAACAAACAAACAAACAAAAAAAACCTAGAAAACTTAAACCACCCAGTGGCCACCTCCAGGCCAGAATGACCACCAGAGCTCACTCCTATCACTCCTCAGCTGATATTAGGCACAGCCTGGAGCAGTTTTTCCCTTCAGGAGGGTTATTTTTGACACTATTTTGAGGCTTTGGGGCAGCAAACAAACACCAAAAGCCTTCAAGAGCCAAAAGTGCCGTGGCCAACCCCACCCAGGAGAGCACCACGGGGGGGGGGGTGTTTTGGGAGGGCTCAGAGCAGGTATTTGAGCTTTGATCCTGTAAAAACTGGAAACGTTTAATGTTCTTTGTGCTTCCTCCAAACACTTCTCCTCTGCAGTGCCAGCACTAATATCCTGTCCCATTCCTGGCCCCATCTCCTCACACCCCACCGCTGCAGATCTCTCTTTGCACCACAGCTGCTCTGAGCTTGTTATGCTTTGTTTGGATTTGAATTCTCTTCCCTGGAATAAAGCTTCTTCCTTCCTCTGAGGCCTTTGAAGGGTTGGGTTTGGGGTGGGCTGTCAGTAAGCTGTGACCTTGGGCAGGGCCAGCAGAGCCCCAGGCACCAGCCCTCCCTGTCCCACCTGCCTGAAGGTGCTGGGATACAGCCCAAGGGAAGCAGAAAACAAAAAACCCAACAAAAACACCACCTCATAAGCACTGCCTGGCAGGGTTCATTCCTTGTCAGCTCATTCATTGCTGCTGGAGGAGCTGAGGCAACACCAACAGCCACCAAAAAAAAAGCCACAAACCCTCAAGCATCTCAGTTTCTCCTGAGTTTCCCCTCCTGGTTTGCCCCACAGGGCAGTTTGCAGGGCAGCTTCCCAGCAGCTTTCTGCTCTGAGGTCTCCCAGGCTGCTGTTGGCCCTGGGGTTAAGCTGTAGCAGCCGTGCACAATCCACAATCCCCGTGTACAATCCACAACCCCCTGCACAAGCTGGCACGTCTCTGCCCCGACCCTTCTGCCCGTGGCACCCGCACATGAATGGCAGCACTTAGAGCATCCCTCCAGAGCATACAACAACTGCCTGTGCCCTGCCTCTGATGTCATGGGCACAAGTGTCCCGCTGGGGACATGGGATAGGGTAGCAGTCAGTCTCCTTTTTCATCCTTTTTAAAGGCTCCAGCCTCAGCTTCCCACACAGAGGTGTGGGAGCTGCAGCATCCTTGCCCATGCAGCCCAAGATGAAAGGACAGCCCCTAATCCACTTTATTTTCAGATTTTTCTCCATCACCACAATTTGGTTGGTCCCCCCTCCTCTACCTGCTCAGTCCACTCTCCTCCTACACGCAATACCTGGGTTCTCCCTCTTGTCCAGGCCTGGAGAACAGTCATTCCTCTTGTCCTGCTCCTAAAGCCTGGTTTACAGAAATTATTTGAACAGTTAACATCTCCAGCCACAAATGGGGTATGTTGATTCAACGTAATTAAATTGCTACAGCCTCTAGGAAGGACAAGGTTAGATCTTGATCTTGCACCGTTTTAATCAGAGCAATAACCCCAGATCAGATTTTTGTTGTGAGCTCTTCCAGCAGCAAAATTTATCAAGTTCAGCATGCCCAGGCACTGCTGGGGGGGACATCACCACTCACTGGGTTCCCAAGTCCCTCCGATACCAAAAGTACCATGGGTCAGTACTGCTGGTACAAGCTGCCATCAGGAAGATTGAAAGAACAAATGGATAAGACAGCAGTGAGTATCCTGCAGGAAAAATACTCACATTTAAATTATTAAAAAAATAAAACCCAAAAGGCCCACTTAATTCCACAGCAGAGCACAATCTCTCATCTCGAGCTGCTATAAAAAAATAAATAAATTTTTTAAACCTTCAAAATCACGGGTAAAACCCTGTCATGGAAAATCCAGCTATGGAAATACACAGGAAGGAAGGGAAAAAAAGTAGCCAGTGGTTGCAGGTACTCTGTTATTTATTGTACAGTATTTCACTGAAAGTACAAAGGCATCATCAGTATTCACCAGAATTGTATTGTAACAGGTACGTTATACTGCATGTTAAAACGTGCTACTTTAATGAGGCAAGACAGAACACAAACTTAGAGGAAGAAAGCAAGGAGTTTAAAAAAAAAAAAGTAAAAATACGTTTTTAGTAATTGAACTGTACAAAGGAAAAAAAACAAACAAACAAACTGGAATGTGGGGATTAGAGCCCCCAAAGTCATTGAAAACTATATAAAAAGGCACTGTTATCTCCTGTGTAAATTAGGACCTTTGGGTTCTGTTTCCTTCATACTGATGACTGTGGGGGTAGGGAACATACTGTTACTAAAATGATCAAACTCATACAAAAGTATTTACAAAGAAAGGCAGAAAAAAAATCCCCTACTCTTGTTCCAAAAGAGAAACATTTGCCTGGTTGGAGAGTTCAGCCTTCCTCCCCACCCTCTCACCCAAACCCTGTGAAAGCAGTGACCTTGAACAGGGGAAAGCAAAAACTGGTGGGAGAAGCTGCCAGAGTCCTTCTAACAACGGGAAAGTATCTCTCTCATTTCTGTTTTCTTGCTGTAAACTCTGCTATAATCAGGGGAGCTGGAAAAGAAAATAAAAAAACCCTAAAACCCACACGACAACCCCAAACCATCTGAGTCATCCTGGCTGCGAGAAGATGGGGCAAGGTGGTCAGGACAAAATGGGGAGGACCAAGAGGTAGGGCTGGCTGGAGCTTTCTTTTCTAGAGAAGTGGGGGGGGGAAGGGGGAGCAGATGGGGAGAATAACACTTCAAACTACCAGACATTTGTGCTGCTTTTCTAAATCTTCCCCTGGGAAGCCGACAGCGGCGCCTGTCAGCAGAAGCAAACCCAGGGCACCCAAACCCAGCAGGCAGAGCATCCGACGGCAGCCGGGGGATGTCCCCAGGACGCTTTACACGTGAGCGCTCTTGGCGTGGGTGGGGGAGCTGGAACCCGAGGCGTAGTAGAAACGGTTCTCCCCAAACGTCTGGGCATCTCCTGAGCAGCAAACGATGACACAGCCACCAAAGAGGCAGAGGGCAGACCCGATCCAGCCCGTGTAGAGGGAGTAGCCGAAGCTCATGATGGTGGTCTCGCGGTGGGCGCAGACGGGGAACCAGATGGTGGCAACGACACCGCACATGGCTGGGGAGAGAGGGAAAGGAAAGGTGACTCCAGAGTGTCACCCCACCACTGGGGACACAGAGTCCACTTTGCAGGACAGAGGGGAAAACCCATCTCTTCTCCTTTGAAGTCCCCCAGGGGGGACTCTTGAACCTCTTGGTCCAAGAGGTGTCTGAGCAGGAGGCAGCGTGGGAGCCTCATGGGGAGAATCATAGAATAGAATCATAGAATCGGATGGGTTGGAAGGGACCTCAGAGATCATCAGGTCCAACCCTTGACCACTACCGCTGCAGTTGCTAGACTATGGCACTGAGTGCCACATCCAGGCTCTTTTTAAATATCTCCAGAGAGTCCACTACTTCCCTGGGCAGCCCATTCCAATGTCTGATCACCCTCTTGGTAAAGAAATTCTTTCTAATATTCAACCTAAACTTCCCCTGGCACAACTTAAGTCCATGCCCTCTTGTTTTGTTGAAAGCTGTCTGGGAAAAGAGCCCAACCCCCCCCTGGCTCCAGCCTCCTTTCAGGGAGTTGTAGAGAGCGATGAGGTCTCCCCTGAGCCTCCTCTTCTCCAGGCTGAACACCCCCAGCTCCCTCAGCCTCTCCTCACAGGACTTGTGCTGGATCCCTTCACCAGCCTGGTTGCCCTCCTTTGGACCTGCTCCAGGACCTCAATCTCCTTCCTGACCTGAGGGGCCCAGAACTGGACACAGGACTCGAGCTGTGGCCTCACCAGGGCTGAGTACAGGGGCAAAGGTGAAGAGAAAGGTGAAGAGAAAACAGTCGTCCCTCTGAGGCACCAACAAAGAAGAAAAAACAACTGCTGCTTGACACAACTGGATGTATTTATTACAAGGGAAAGAGATTTGTTCCCTAGAGATATGTTTAAGGGGGGAAAATGAAAGTTGTCCCTGAAGCTGATGCTCTGGAGAGCTGCAGAATTTGGAATAGATTAGATATGAAGCAAGACCAGGAAGGTTGTATGCACCAGTGAAACATTAAAACTGCTGGTCCGGAATCAATTGGTTTAAATCACCATGTCCATCAGCATCATTGCAATTGCTCTGAATGGTCACTGAAATATTACTGAAATATCCTGGCACTTAGCAGGGGTTATAAAATACAAACAGAAAATAAGCTGCAGTACAGCACTGATGTTTTTTTGTTTGTTTGCTTGCTTTTGTTTGTTGGGGACGTTTTGTTTGTTTGTTTTATGGAGAAGAAAATGTCTCCCAACTCTGGAAAGCAGATTCCACTTCCCTAAGGAAAATTTCCGTGTATCAGGTGATGGGGACAAACCCAGAAAGGCTCTCCAAGAAACCTATTGAACTAAATAGAAACAGGAATTCATCTGTGGAGAAAACAGTATTTTACCTACCTCGTAAAAAAATTACTCAAGACTTGAAGTTTCATGGGGGGTTTTTTTGCCACAAAAAGCAGGCAGGCTGCTGCAGAGGTGCAGCAGAGACTTCTAGGCAGGTGACATGTAAAACAGATCCCCTCAGGACCACAAAGCAGGTTCAAATGCAGCACTTTGCAGGCAGCCAGGCTGGAGATCACCATGTTTCAGTGTGCAGCACACATGAAGAGTTTGTCATGAGCACACAGACAATTTGCTATGAGCAGGGAGAAAAAGTGCCCTGGGTTCTCCTTGTGCACACTCTCTCCTATGGTCACACTCACTGCCCTCTCCAAGGGTTGACATACCCTCATCCTGCAAAATCCTCACATGCACTGAGGGCAGCTGGGGTTGATGGTGTTAATCACCTCACAGGAGCAGGTCCTAAAACAATACTTCTTTATGGGCTGTACATCTGAGAGGAATTAATCTGTCAATATTTATTTGCCTCTGGGACAAGCTGTGCAGGACTCCATCCTTGTGGCTATCAGAGAATCAGAGCAAAACAATAACAGGACCGTGGCAGAGTTACAGATTTCCACCAACCGTGTTAAAAGGTATCTGGAAGCAGTGTCAAAAAGTTAAGGTTGCAAGAGGGGGGAAAAAAAGGGGTTGAGATTAAAAATAAAACTGTTTAGTTAAAGTAGAGAACAAACCATAGCTCCTGGCCAGTGCAACAGAAAACCCATCCCCAATAGCTGAAGTTATTGTGAGAGAAAATATTTTCTTATGGAAAAGAGAGGAACATTTGAAGGATGCTAATAAAGCCAGTAATAATTTTGGGCCTCCTCAAAGCAAGGACCCTGTGGCTTTGGAAGGAATTTTTGGAGAAGGCAGGGAGGGGAGGACAGAATTTCTCCTGCATGTGGATCAGTCCTGCAAACAGCTCATGAGCCTCTAACACTTTACAACAAAAATGTATCAGTTGGGAATCCACAAAGCATTCTAATGGCCTCCAGGAAAAAAGCTTCTTTGTTGTCCAAAAAGACACAATAATCTTTTCTTTTTCTGTCAGCAGTAAATATATATATATATTTATGTCCATAGACTGTAAGAGCCTTATCTATACAGACCCTCCCCCACAACACAGGACTGAAGAAAACACTTGCACAGGGGTGAGAAGAGCCCTGGGGGACACTAACACAATGGCATCTCTTGTGCATGTGGCTCAACTACATGTGAAACCACCTTATTTTAATGCTGACAATAGCAGAAAGCTGTGAAACACAAGCCAAGGACTTTGGCTGGGTTAGTTGGACATCTCTGTCTTCAGAGGCTACCAGCTGCCCTCAGCCACCAGTGACCCTGGTGCTCAGCCCTGAGACAGGACTGGATTTCATTGCCCTGCATAGATGGGCTGTGATCCTCCCAGAAGATGCAAAAAGGACAGTCTGCAACTGCAATATTTCTTGGAGAACTCAAATTTTGCTCTAGCTGTATCACAAAGAAAGGATGAAAAAGAAAGGAAGGCAATTTGCCAAGAAACCTGAAGGGATACGAAAAGGCAATTTTTAGGGCAAGTTTTTAACAGCTGCTAAACTGGAAAAGGTATTTGAATAGAAATGAGCACCTCTTTCCCCTTGTGCCCTCTGTCTCTCTCTAAATAAGAATGCTTTCCCATAGTGGAGCTGCTGTAGTCAGTATAGCCTGGCAGAAAAGTAAATGAAAGTCTGCAAACAGAAGGAACTTTTTCTATTAGACCAAGCTGCCCTAGTTGGAAAAGCAGGCACATTTTGGGGCACACACAAATTGCCTTGCTTCTTGGCAGCTCAAGCAGGCAAGTCCTGTAAAAGACATCTTGCTGATACTGGGTATGGCTGTCCTTGCTCCACCAGATCACTGGGAATCCACAGGGATACATCCCAGGCTCCCAACATTTTAAAGTCCTTTTGGATTATGGACTTGCAGTGGCCCAATCTGCTGAGCTGAAATTCTTAATATTCTATATGACAGGCATAATTTAATCGGGTGGAAGTCCACGTCAACAGGAAGCACAGAAAGTGCTTGGGGAGGTGGGGATGATAAGAGCAGGATCACTCCAACTGAAGGGACAGTGAGTCCCTGCCAAAGTCCTTATCAGGAAGTTGTAGGCTTGCTGCAGAAGAAAGAATACTTCTCTCTCACAGCTAAATTAGTTATTCTGAGTTGCTGACTCAAAGTCACATGGATTTCTCTTTCAAAGCATTTGGTTGAAATAACTGACACCTATGATTATTATTTTCTATGTGCAAGGCAGTCTTTTTTTTAACTTAATATCTATTGCTGTACAAGTAAATCCCATGCAGTGTCCAGAAAAAGTTATGAATACTTTATTTAGCTTGCTATAGATAATATGGTCACTTTGCAATAGTAATCCCCAATAACTCGTGGAAAATGCCTGCCTGGTTACCAGCATGAGGTCCCCCCAAATTAGTATCAATAACACAGGATGGGCCGGGGTTTTTCCATCAACACTATCCTAAGAAATGTTTCCATACCAGCTCAGAGCAAACCTCTGCTGATGGCTGTTTTCAGCAATAAATCAGTTCCCTGGGACAGATAGGATCAAGCAAAGACATAAATATATCAGCAGGAAGGGTAGGAGGGTGTGCACACAGGTTGCACTCCACAGCTTGCTATTATCAGTGGACAAAAAAAATCAATGGAATATCTGAGCCCAATGTTTTCCTGGCAAGTTTTCAACTTGGTATTTTTGTTGTTGTTGCTTTTGCTGGTTGGGTTGCTTTTTCCCCACACTGTTTCAGGCCCTGCTTTCCCTTTTTAACAAATGTCAGTGACAAACTGCCAGCCCTTCCCTGTGTGACAAGCAAAGATTGCTGTGGAGTCAGCTCCACCCCACACACATCTCAGCTCTCCATTTTTCTCCCATGTTAGTGAGTGGTTTGGGGTTTGTTTTCTTTTAATCAGAGCTCTGGGAGTTAGTCTCTGCTTGGAGGGAAAGGCTGGAGCCTCTGCAGTTGGGGGAAACCACAAAACAGAGTTAAGTGACCAGAAGGTAAATAAGAACAGTCCCAGGCACAGTACTTCTATAATATAATGAATTTTAAGTCAGTATTATGGGGTTTTTTAGGCCAGATTCATGTCTATTAATGCTCTGGAATAGTAATACCTCATTTGCAAATAACAGATCATTGACCAGCTTAAGTAATGTCACAGTCCCAAGCTCTGTATTCTTCATCCAAAGGAACTGTCTTGCTGATCAGCCCAATCTGATCTGGGGTTTGTAAAAATAAATGCGGGTCAGGTTGTCACCAAACAACTAAAAAAACCCAACCAACCAACCAAAAAACCAAACCAAAACAACAACAACAAAAACCCCAAAAAAGAACCCCACAAATTTAAGAGCTAAAGGAGCTTATTTATTCTTCATTTGTGACCTGACAAAAAGAGCATTATAATTCTAATTGTGACTAAAACTTGTGACCAGGCTGCTGTTCCCAGCCCAAATCATTCCAGATATCAGCAACACGAGCAAATCACTTCACCTGCAGATGCTTCCAGACTCACTAAGGTACAATCAGTAAGAAATCCAAATCCAATCCAAAGAGCATTCATCCACCAATGTTTTTGTAAACATACATATTTCCACTCCTCATAGTGTCTACTCAGGGGGGGAAATCCACATTCTGAGACAGAATGGCTTATGGAGCACCACAACACTTTTCCTCCATCCTCTTACATCTATTCTCCTCCCTGGTGTCACATCACAGCAAGACCAGGATGGGAGAGGGATACTCCAGATCCCAAACCCCAGGTGCAACACTTCTAGATATGGGGTGTCACTAGTTCTAATGCACTAGTTCTAATTCCCCAACACTGTCACTGCAATTGGCTGTGTGCATACTGTTCCTGGAATCCTGTTGCCCTTCAGCAAAGAAGATTTAAGGACAACACTCCATGGCTGCAGCCATGCCAATGGGTCTGGGTTCTCCTCAAATGGCACCAAAACCCAATTTTGTTTGTAGTGAAGTGCAGCTCTGCTGGGCTTCCCCCATCCCAAGCCAGGGAAATCCAGCAGAGCAGACTTTACTGGCACTATAATTTCATTCACAGGCAGAAAAAATCCCTTTTTCTTTCACTTTACCGAGCCCAAATACATCACTCAAGGTTTTAGGACAGCAATGAAGGCCAGATGCCAACAGCTCTCTAATATGGCTGTTCATGGTGTCCTAAACAGACCTTATAAAGTTGATTTGAAGCCTTCCATCTGAGGCAACATGCCTAACTGCTTCTCACCAAGGCACCAGAGGAGGAACCTCTTGCAAGGAAGGAGCACCCAGAGGACAGCCCCTCTGAGCAGGCAGCCATACCCAATGCCCACTTGAAAAAAAAAAAGAAAAAAAAATTAAATAAAGGAGAAGAAGAAAGAAGACGGGCATGATGTCAGTGCTGGCTGCCAGCGACCAGCAGAGCCAGACAAAGAGGCCACTTTCCCTCACCCCTCCTCCTCTGCCATGCAGACGGGTGAAAACAAGGCACTGCAGCCTGTTGCTGAGATGACGAGGCTTCAAGAACATGCAGGTGTTGACTTGGGGACAATGAGCTCCACAGTCTGTGCTGCTCAAAACAATCTCCTCCGCCGGCACTGAGGACGCGAAGAAATTCCCAGGGGAACTCAGAGGCGAAGGGCAAGGCTGGCCAGAGGGGGTTGGGAGGCACTGGGGACATGGTGCCAGCTCTCTTCCCAGGTCTATGTCACCTCCTTGCTCCCTCCCCTGCTGTCCCCACAGGGAGGTCCCTCAGCCACTGCCCTCCCTCCCCACACAGCTTACGCTGACCCAGCTGCATCCACGATGCGCAGGGAAAATTCTGAGGCTGTCCTCTCCCTGTAAGCAGTTTGGAAGTGCTGACCCTTTTCCAAAAAGAGCATCATTTCCACAGTGACCCAGCAAAACCACAGCTGGCTGTGCGTGGCTGCTGTTGCTCTGCTGCAGACACAGGAGGTGGCCTGGGGACTCCACCAGACAACGCACAGCAGGGTCTCATCGCCTCCTGCCTTTGTCCTCCCACCCTTTCTCCTGCCCTTTGATCATCCCAAGTGCAGGCATTCTGGGGGGCTTCAGGGACGACCCATCTTTTCAGGTGAACACACTCAACCAGGTTGCAACACCCTGAACTGGAGGAAGATCTCTGTCTCTCCACCTTACCCAGGAGGATGATGAGGATCCCTCCCAGCTGGGACCGCCGGTACTTGGCAGCTCCAGGCTCGTGGCCCATCCGGATGCAGGGCAGGACAGTGATCAGCAAGAAGATAGCAGGAAGACCCAGGACAGAGGCAGCAATCATCAGTGCTCGACATGCTTGAACATAACCTGTAGGCAAAGCAAGGAAAGAGGATTTTGATTATTGGACACAAGGAGACCGCTGGAGAAAGGCTCCTGTTTGATTAGCTCCCAGGGCTTCCATGGAGTATGGGACACAGGTTCAATCCTTTGTGTAACAATTAAGACAGTCAGACTGCAGGATAGAGGGGAGTGAATAAACATGGGATGGCCAAGCTCAAAATTTTCCCAAGAACAATCAGCTCTGCCTGGAAAACACAGGCTCTTCCCAGCAAGAAACTGAGAAATCACTGGTACTTCAGTACAAAATGTACTTATTTCATGTACATATTATTTAAATTTTTGTATTTTCCTAGCTAAAGTCTTATATACTATATAAACTTATTATATATACTTTATAAACTATATAAAATTTACATACAGATAATAAGAACCGGTCATGACTTGTATGCAAAAAGAAAACAAAGAGTGTCAGATTTGCTCCAGTGCTTGGTGAGCCTCCACCAGCTCTCAGAAAAGTCCAAGCAGGGTGAATACAACAGCTCTCATTACCCTCTTATTAACAAAACGAAGCTGCCACAGGCAAATGCAGTTTTGTGTTGTCTCAAACAATATCAGCAAACAGAGGTTTCAAGCTGACATAAAGGTAAGGCACCAGACATGAGGATTTTACTGTTCCTGGAAATGCAGACTCAGTGTATATTGAATAATTTCTTGATATTTTCCAGATATTTTCCACTTAATGAAAAAAAACTTACCAGAGGTGTTCAAGGCAAAAAAAATGAGATCAAACAAAGGAGCTGGCAGTGCCCAGTGTGGCATCTGGGCAATCAATCCTGATTAAACCAGAATACAAACACATTTATTTTAAAGATCCAGCTCAGGCAATGAACGACTCTTGCTAGATTTCAGCTATCAGGCACACCAGGATAAATGTCCCCCTCCTAGAAAGCTGTGGGTATCAAATGTGTTACAACCAAAAGCACCTTGTTTTGTGATTTGATTCTGCTGGAGAGCAGCATTGCTTGCTGCTCCTGAAAGACCTATTCACCTATTAATTAAATTTAATTCAATAACGTGGGGTTTTTTGTCTTCTGTGCTGGGTCATATTGAACAATAGTAACAACAAGGAAGGTAAAACTACTAAAATAAAAGTATACATACACAAATGAGGGAGAATAAGAGCTAGTCTGAAATATTTAATATTTTATGCTCTGTGTTACACAGACTAGGCTCTGTAACAGAGAGAAATTTGGGAATAATCTTTCGAACCTCCAGTGAAATTCTTTTCACAACCGTTTAAACAGAATAAATGAGGAAATACAGAAGAAAATTAAAAGGAATGGTTATTTCTACTCTGTCAGCTTTGGAAGAGGCATCTCTGACATGCTAGTGGAGGTGCAATATAAAACCTAACAGAACAAAGAAGCACTGCAGAGTTAACAGCGACTGAAACCGATCAGATCATGAACTAAACTACCAGGGACAAGACCACAAGACTTCAGCAGGTTTAATTAGCTCAAAAGATGTATCAATACTGAGGAAACATCTTGCTCAATTTTTCTTTTGCAGTAAACCAGTGGAAAATTACAATATAATTAGAAAATATCAAAGCAAGTTAAATGTAGTTACATCTGTTTGCCTTAGAGCCTGTGGGAAGCACAAGACCATCAAGACTAATGATGATCTTTCAAAAGATTAACAGCCAGAGCAGCACTAATAATAGGTGTTGAAAGACTCATTATACTCAAAATCAATTTAAGGAATAGAACCTTAACATTTGTAATAGCTCATGATCGTCTCAAAATTCAAAATACTCTCTTATACCTCGAAGTACTCTGCTATACCTTAATATATGTTTTGTGATGCAATCTAGATACAAGATGTGAAAGGAGCAGTGAGCATCTACTAAGAGCAATGAATAAACATTAACTAGACTTTAACAGCCACGGGTAACACATGGTATGCTGAAAGCCAGGTATAAATGAATTATAACAGCTACTATGAACATTCTCTAGCCTATTGAATGGACCATCTCCTGCACTGATGGAGCTGAAGGAGCTTCACCATCAACTCATCCTGCAGCAGGACCTGCCCTGCTCAGAGCAAAGCTTGGCTCCTCACCAAAGGACAGGACAGGGCACACATACCTGGCAGTATGAGGATGTCCACAAGGGGTTTGCAGTGGTAGAGCCCAGTCGCCATGACACAATCTGCCCACAGCCCCTTGGATCCCAGCTCATCCATTTTCCTGCAGGTGGTAATGGTGTAGCCACAAGTCACCACCCAGTCATTGGTGGATGTTGCCACGATCACCCCGATCCACCCTACAAAGCTGCAGACAACTCCAGCCAGGTGCAGGCAGGTGGCCACCATGGTGATGCTTTGGTAGGGGAGAGGAGACAGGAAAAGACCCGCTGGGCTTCAGCAAAGGTGGCCAGAGAGTTCCTTGCTGTGGATTCTGTCTGCTGGGACCTGGTGTGAGCAGGAGGGGTGAAGGTTTGGGAGGATGAGGTCTCTGATCAGGCACTCACTGCTGCTGCAGGCACTCAGCTGCCTCTGCCCAGCTCCCTCCCTGGGAGGGGTCAGAGCTGCCTCCAGCCCCATAACACATGGGAGGAGCAAGCAGGGAGCCCCAACTTCTGCCAGTTCATCAAGAGAGGCAGAGAGAAGGAGGGTTTTGAAAGGAGGAGAAGGAGAATTACACCCACCCCTGCTTGAAAGACAAACCAGGCTGCTTTATTCAAATGCAAACAGCCTGACCGTTCAAGATGTAGCATCTATGGAGAAAAATTAAGGCAGTGTTTTCAAGGCAAAGATAAATGATCATGCTGGTATCTCTTTATGGAAAAACAAGGCAAGAAAGGAGGTGGACAGAGTTACTCAAGAGGTGGAATTGATCACCTCACCAGAGCCATCAGCACAGCTGCAGTAAAAGGACAAAACCAGTCTTGGGTTTTTCCTGACGTTTTCAGTTACTGCAAAAACATAAAAGATCCACCCCTGTGTTCTCTGCTTGTGCAGGGGGTTTCAAAATTAACAACCAGCATTCACAGAGTCTTAAATGTGTGTTTTGCTTAACAGCACCCTGTTTCAATTTTTGAATGCTAAGATTTAGAATGAGCAGCTTTTTAGTCAGACTCCTTGGGGATGCAAGTTTTTTATCTACTTGACAGAACAAGGAAAAGCCCACTTCAAAATGTCAAAAGAAAAACAAAACAAAACAAAACACAAAACTTCACAACCACATCAAGAAAAACAGGCAGGCAGGATAACCTCCTGATTTTGTTTGTATTTTCACAAACATACAGACGTGTTACTGCGTGCCAACACATCCCTAATGAAACTTTAGCACTGTGTGTCCTGAGCTGCTGATCCTGCAAAGGGAAGGGTTGGATGCAGGATAGGACATGCCTGGAGAGACCACTAGTGGAGAGCTGCCCATGCTGCAGGGGAACGGGAAAACCGGGCAAGAGATGATGAACAATGGATCTGATTCATTCCCACAACTGCTGATGAGAAAGAAATACTTGAAGCTACACTCCAAGGTTAAGGTGCTAGGAATGAAACCTATCCTGCCCGCCATCCAACAGTATTTTTTTCCTCCATTTTTTGGGCAAATAAGGTGAAAGAAATGAACAAAACCACCCATGCTCCATCACGTGTCCCTTAGATTCAAAATTCAAGGACACGAGGTCAGAGTTTTTTTTGTCAAGCCTCCATTTGAAGACTCAAGTTGCTATATAAGGAGCTGAAAATTATCTTTCAAGTTGAGCTTTCATGATAAATAGAAATTTAATAGTTCTTGTCACATTTGTTCTATATTGTTGGTTACTCTGGTTTTATTCTGTACCTGGTTTATTGGATTTTTGTGAATCTGTGCTGCTGTTGGACTGTCCTGATGTGATCCCACCTTTCTAAGTAGCTTATTCTTCTACTGCACCCACTGGAGCAAACTGTTACTTAGATCCAACCACCATTCTCATGTTCTCTAGGGTTCAGTTCCAGATGGATTTAATCTTTTCCCCACCAATATTCCTGCTTATTTATTATTCAGGAGATAAATTTGTCATCTCCTCAGTGAAGAGAGTGTTGTTCCACTTCTTGGATCCTGCAATTGTATTGGACAGATCATGTGTCACCTCTTAAATTTGGAAGGAGACAAGCTGACAAATGAGTATGTTCCTGCCTCTCCCCTTCCCTGACTCAGTTTATAGGTTCTCAGTCTCGCATTTCCTCAATTTAACGTTATAGCATTCTGAGAACTAAACACCTGAATTGTTTGTATCAAGGATAAATGTACACAGCTTCTTGATAACACCAGGCATAAGCAGTCTGCTCCTCCTCAGGATGACTGATCCCAGACTCTGCCATCTAACAGTACTGTCACCACACAGTCCTTTGGAGGTTAAAGCCCCTGCATATTCCCTAAATGACTTAGATCTCTAGCATGCTCCAAAATACTTCATTTTTCCTCAAAATACCAGAAAAACAATTGCAACATCTTGACTGAGGATTCATCCTCCCGTAAACCAGTTCCCTACAATTATGGTTTCCTTCACCACAAACTTTTCTTACACCTCCACATCTTCCTTCCCAACTGCATTTGTCAAAAAGTGACAAGAAGTAAATCTGACACTTCAGGAACTACTACTGTTCAACAGTGCCCTGGTGCCCACAGGGCATAGCTTGAATTATTTCACTGATGTCAACAGAGACAGGAAACATTTGCTCTTTTGTCAGTGTTATAAATAACACCACCAATATTTAAGTCAGTGTAAGCTGGCATACTACAAGTGAACAGTGATTCACAAGATCAATAAAATAAGAAACAAGGAATGACTTCCCAGCTATCTGCTAAATAAACTGAAAACATGTTGGGCAATATTCTTAAAATTTGCTATTTGAAAAGTCAGTGCTACACACACATTTATCTCAGCAACAGTGTGAGCACCTTAAAAATCTGTCTTTGTACCCTGTCACCCAGGCAGTTTTTCTTTGCTCAGCATTGCTTTCTCTGACAAATGACATGCATTGCAATTAAGTAATCTTTACACAAGCTATCAACCCCTCAGGACTTTTCCTCACAGAAAGGACTTACCTTGAACATTTCTTTGCAGTTTTCAGCCCAGTAACTTTTCCCTTGCTGGGAAATACAGCAGCACCAAAACATAACATGGGATGCAGAAATAAACTGGGTTAACAAGTGGTACAGCTCCATGTCTGTTTTCTTCCACACTAAAGCCTGAGCATCTCAAAATATTAACCAATTTCATCTCTGTCCTGGTTCATCCTGCAAGTATGTACAGGCAAGTACATGGTAGCATTAAGGGTTTGAAATAATCTGAAACACAATTAGGATTTCCTATATGCCAAAGCAGCACTTTAAAATAGGAACATACCTAATGCTTGTGACCTTGCTTGTTCAGCTGTCAAAAAAACCCAAGCCCCAGTATGAATAAAACCATCCAAAAGTTCTATTTTTACTACAACTTGGTTGTTTTTTTAAGTGAATGCAGCCTTTTGTTACAAGCTGAGGAAGCTCAACTGAAATGGAAGCCCCATACCTATCCAGCTGACAGGAACTGCTCCCTCTTTTCTCCAGCCTCCTGCCTCTCTCTCGTATTTTCTGTTTAAGCTCCCTGATGGTCAACAAAAAAAAGCTGAGGAGTGTAATCACATGATTTACAGCTTCGAAGCACTCCTCAGAGACACTGTAGGGCATATTTTCCATCAGCAGATAAAGTACAATCCTGATTTCTGATTTTTACCTTTTTCTAAACCTCAGCATTTTACAGGGTGATGTGCTTTCTATCGTATCCATTCAACTCCATCACTGCTTGAGTAGTCAAATAGTAACAAAAGTTGTGCACCAGAGCAGGTGCCAAATACACAAGCAGTTGTATTTAGATATAAACACCAACTTTAGGTCAAGATACACAGAAATTTTGCTGTCAATAACAAATTTATGGAGCTTTAGAAAGTGGACTCACTGTGAGGGACAGCTCTTAACAGCAGTGGGAGTTCTGTTAACAAGTTTCAGTGTAACCAGGTTTTATTTGACTGTAGTCCAAGCAAGGAAGACTCTTTCCTTCTTAGAAAAGCACTGCTGCTAAACACCTTCCAAAAAGCTCAAGTTTAGAAGTCAGTGTTCAAAAATATTACAAAAACAAGTGTTCTGACATTGCAGTTCTTTATTTGTTTTTGAATCCACAAGCTATACAGGTATTTACAAGGAATGAAAATGGATAACTGCACAAAATACAATTGAGGTATAAGCTAAGAGCACAGTATGTCATGTTTCAATAAATATAATTCAAAATTTGTAAACTAAGTGACCAGATAAATGCCTCTTGTTTACTAAAACCATATAAAATATCTGTTAAATCTCACGTGAGGTAGAGGACAGTTTTGTGTGTCATGTAATGCAACCACAGCAACTCTAACAATAAGACTGTACATCATTGGCAAAGTATTAAAAATTGTTGAATGCACATTTTTCACAGGCTTTTACTATGGTTTCAGAATAGTCATTCAACCTGTTGCCTTGAGCTAACACAGACTGTTGTTTTGCAGCTACTTTCTGTAATTGGAGATAATTATACTGGCATGTCAACATCAATAAATACTTTTGAGAGTATGAAAACACAAAAATGGATTTGGTCAATCCCAGAAAGCAACATAATGGCAACAAAATATTTTAGACCAACTTTTTATTATTTCCTAGAATTAGTTTCAATACAGTACAGCTGTGCTTTCCTTTAAGTGAGGTATCTATATTTGAAGAGAAAAAATTCAATTGATGTTGTTACATTTAATCAATTCTCAAATAGCAAAATTTTATACCATTTCTTTGCTGTGCTTGATGAAGTGCTTAAAACTAATTTTTCAACTGAACCACTAACCCTGAAAAAAAACCCCAAACAATTTTCCAATCAATGGACACACTATAAAATTGTTGTGCAATACATAAGCAACAACAGCTCTCACAAAAGCTAAAAAAAATTAATGTCTTTCTGAAATAGAAATATGCAACAAATAAAAAAAAAATTCTACAAGCCTTCTGTAATGGAAACTGATGACTACTCACACTACAAATGTAACATTTACAGCTTTCTGCTGTTTACTATTGAGAGCTTAAATAAAATTACTGAAATACTGCAAGCACAGATTAATAGGTAAGTGTAATTATGTTGTTTGTCGATTTCCATCATGTTATATAAAACTCTGCTGTGTGGATTAATTACATGAATTAAGTGCAGAAAAAATACAAAGTTGTTATCTTTACTGACAATCAAAATATATACTCTACAAACAAGTGAATTCTAGGAAGCTGGCCGTGACAGCATTGTAAGGCCAACTTCACAACTAATGCTAGGAAAGTTTTCCAAAATGTTCATAACACATTCTAGCTATCCCCTCCCCTGATATAAAACAAGAATGTATGAATAAAACATTGTGACTTCTAAAATATGGGCCAAACCTTAACTTTTTAGGCCACCAGTAGCTTTATGCTCCCACTCAATTTTTCCTACTTCACTAATTGCATTATGCCTTTACTATATACAAATGATTTCACACCTATGCTATCAATATATTAAATATAGAATAAAATTAGTTTAAGAACGTAAAACATAACTACATTTATCTAAATACTCAAATCAAAGGATTAGCTTTACAAAAACTAGAACACAGATAAGTTTGGAGATTTAGATAAAAATCTCTTTCGTCTAGGGATGCCTGGCTACATCACCAACAAGGGTGCCTGCAGACTGCCAAAATTACAAGAGTTTTACTCTCTAAGCTGTTCTATTTTCCTGCTGATTAAAGTACACAAAGCAGGTGAAAGTTCTCTTTTACAGAAGTATAGGAGCTAACTAGATATTCACCTTGATACCTACTTACTTTGTCCCAAAAGGTGCACTAGGCAACTTTGATCTTGGTCTAGGTGCTTAATAATGCAATTTGCAATAGTAGAGAGAATTTTAGGGTTTTTTTCCCCACAGGTTTCATGTCATAACTATTTGGGAAAATGACTTCCTGCCTCAAAGATCAGCAAGTAGTAACTGAAGGCAAAACAAATAATAATACATCACATGAGCATGCTGTGACTAAGAGAACCTAAAGACAGAGACAGTTTCTACCACCAAGTGTGCACTTAAGTGAGGGTCCTCAAGGGTCCAAGTTCCTATTCCAGGCTGTAAAAGAAACCATTCAGTACAAGTAGCATAAGGTAGTGAAAAAAAGGTCAACATATATTTGTTCTAGAACTTAATACAGCACTATTTACAATTTACTAAAAAACTATCTTTCAAAGACTGTGAGCACACAAAATCTATGGCACATTTATGTATACATTATTACTTAAAATCAGTATAAAATTAAGTGTACACGTATGAAAATTATTATATGTCATGTAAAGAGCCTGAAAGTAATATTTAATAATTTTAAGAGGATTACAGTAGTTTAAAATGCATCCTAACCTTAGGTTAACTAAATGGAATATTTACAAAGCTAATTTTAAGGTTATTTTAATAAACGTTCCATTAGCTTTTTTTTAGCCAGATGTTTTTAAACTATTAGGAGGCCTTATCTGCAGCTGGAATTGCTACAACTTAATATAGCTGCTTGAGTACTTGCAACAGTGAAAACCTTAGTACAGACTATGGCCACCAGCATTTTAATAGTCTGCAGCACAATCCAGCAGGGATGGATGGTGGAGGGATGGCAATCCTTGTGCTCCACTGCAGCAAAAGGGGGAGTTTGAGCAGAAGTCACATAATACAGACAAGACCTGAAGGAAAACTGAATATACAGTATTCTAATATAAAAATCCCAGGAGGATTCTATACATTCAACAGCTAAGCTATAAATACTGTGGTCAATGAGTTACTGCAGCTGTATGAAATGAGCTTCCATGGCCTTATCTACACTGGCAACCCAGCAAGTCTGGTTCAAGACACTGATGCTGAAAAGCCACTAGAAATGCTATCTTCTGGTATTTGGTAACACCCCAATGCAACTTTTCAGCTTCCCATAACAAGCCTTTCCTACTTGCCCCTCAAGCTAATCCCATGTAGGTTCTGCCAATCAAGTTGGACCACACCAAGCTCCATTCCCTAATAATCACCATTCCTGTAGCCAAGCTTTTGGTGCTTGTTGCATCAAACTTTGTGTTTTTAAAGCAAGTGGCACATACACAACCAGAATCATTCATACTCAACACCTGTCCTTTCAAACTATCACTATGCTGCAAAGTCAGGCCTTTTTTTTTCTTTTCTTTTTTACTTTAAAGCAATGATTTGGTGATGGAGGTGAGGAAGAGGGAAATGTAATCTGGGTCCTCTTTACTGATCAACACTGACAAGAAAAATGGTTTGGTATTTTTTCACCTCAACTGCTTTAATCGTCAGTGTAAATATGACAGAGTCCATAAACAAAACTATACATAGCTATAAGGGAATCATCCTATGACTCCATGACATTTAATTTACCACCTCATTTCTCATTCAGTTTAATAATATGTGCAATTTTATCTTTCTCTGTGATACTCAGTCCTGTTATATCACCAGAAGAGAAAAAAAAGAACTCACGTTTTCATTTTTACTAGTTCAGGAAAAAAAAAAAAAAGAAGAAAAAAAAAAAAATCAATGTATACTTTTACTAGTGGGTTCATCCAGAATTAACTGAATTACTAAGAAAATAATAAACCTAGGCACCTCAAAACCAGAAGCTAAAGCACAAGTTAAAAGTACGGAGTGAAATACTAGAACTATTAAAATATTCCTAGTCACTGACATAACCAGCTAACACCTGTCAGCTGTAGCAAACTTTTTGGAGAGAAGTGCACAAAAGGTATTTCTTCATCCAACTTTGTAGTCATGCGTTTAACCCACTAGGAAACAGACTTCTGAAATACTCAAACATTATATATACATAAAACAGTAATCCTGTACAACTACACATTGTCAAGTGTTACAGCTTAACAAACATGCTGTATTTCTTAGTCCATGGTAACATTACCATGCCATTCAAATACAGAGACTATTAAAATGATTTTCAAAGTGCCATATCTCAGAATTTTAACCTTTATGCTATTACCAGAATGTCAATTAAGGCCTGTTCTATGAAATGAAAAAATCTACAACTTGGCAAGAAGCTTAAGAATGTGGAGGCCTAGGGTACTAAAGAGACTAATACATATTTGTAAATAAATATTATTTTTCCTGAAAGCATTACTATCTGAAAAACAGTTAAAGTCAAGCTTTCTCAGTTTCTATAAGGAAAAGCCCCACCCTTAAGCCTTTTTTTAATGTTACTTTCATACATACCATATAGAAGACAACAACAGAAAATATGTGAATTTTTAATTTCTAAATATTCCCTTGTAATTGTAATATTTTAGTTTACAGAAAAACCCTGCTGGTTTTTATTTCCAGCATAGCAAGCAAATGCTGGCTTCAGATCGATGATGAATTGTCAAATAGAAAATACTGAAAAGATCAGCTTGACTTCACACAATGAAATTATGGGAAAAACTCACACTGGTAAATCACTTTAGATGATCAAACATCTATTATTGTGTCAATTTTGAGCATTAGCATACAGATGAAAAGCTGCCTTTACTTTCCCCAGTTCAAGAACACATAATTCTCACTGAAACCCAAACTATTTTTGTCCTTGAAAAATTCAGAATTTTTTTAGTGTACTTTTATAACTGGATGTGCAATTGATATCAAAATAAAGATCACCACATACATTTTATCAGACAGTGTTAAAAGGCATAGAGTCATCAAGATTGGATTAGAAATAGACAGAAACTGGTCACTCTAAATCAAGAGCTTCATATTTTTAGTTGTTTGAGAAAAACACCAGTACAAATAAATCCAGATTTTCGTTGGTTAGGAAAATCTAAAAATTAATTCCTACCTATCTCTATTTATGTATATATATATATGTATTTCTTCATCTAGCCTTGTCTGGGAAATAGAAATCTGTGGATAATACCTTGGTTTTTAATCACACAGAAACTGCTCACCATTCATTAAAAACCAAAACACCCTGTTTGAAGGACACAGTCATGCTTCCTCTTGCAATTTCTATTTTCCTTTTCCATTTTTTGAAGATTTCAAGATCTGTAGCTTCAATTCCTTTATCATCATCTCTAACTTTTCCCTTGCCTCTCGTTCTTGTCTCAGTTCATCTTGAAGCTCTTGTCTATCTGCCTCTGCATGATCCAATCTCTGCCTCAGTTCAGCAAGCTGTAGATGAGAGGAGAGCAAATTTTAGCAAGTTTATTTGTAAATATCAATTATTCAAGACACCACTGATGACCACCGTATGTCTCAGATTAAAATATTTCTGCTCAGCAGTATTTATCTGCTCATCTTCTGCAGTTACCAAGAATTATGCAGTTGCCTACCACATCACTAGCAAATAACATCAAAGTCAATGAAAGTCACTGGTTATTTGTATACACCAGCAGTTAAAATAGGGAAGAGTCTGTACATCAGTTATCTTCTATGCAATGGATTTAAAGGGTTATTTCTTACAAAAAGGACTAAAAATCTAAAAAAAAAATCCACCTGCCTGTATGTGTGTATCTCATCTAAATCATCCCTATGCATACATCTCACTGGAAATAAGGAAGACAGCTCATAAGAATGGAAGAAACAGGAATATCCAGGATCACTGGTGTTCACCAGCTGCTGTAAAACCAGATGGGTAAAGGAATTGCTGTGCTCATTTTAGAGAAACACCACATTTAATGGACCATCTCCACTTATTTGAGTAGATTAAGAAATATTTACATGGTTCTTAGTATAATCAGTAATATTGAAGTGGCTCTCAGACACCACTATTTTGCTTGCAAATTAATGCAAGTCTTCTGACTCCATTACTTCAATTAAGTGAACTACTGCAGTGCAATAATGCCAACTGCCTGCACATTACAGCATGTACTACACTCTCTGAGTTTTGATTTCCAGTTCCAAAGAAAGGTTTCAGTACTGCTTATACTGCCCTATTGTGACTGACAGGGTAAAGTAGGAACTAAACTAGACACTTCATAAGTAAGTCAAAAAGGGGGAGAAGGCACTTAGTTCATCTTCAGGCAGGCCTAGAAAGAAGAACAGACATTTAAGCAAGTTCCAAATCCCAAATAATTCATTATATTTCATGTACTAAGAGGGTTGCTCCCAGTTTACAGTTCTTGGAGAGAAAGGGCAGTCTGGGTAACTGTTTCAAGAAGAAATCACATTAAGGGTTTTCTTAAATGCTGTATATACAGCTTGGGGAAGTTACCTGTTTACTTGGGGACTTCTGATAAATGCTTGGAACCTAGGGTCCAAAATCTATCCTAAGATGTGATAAATGGAAAAAAAGGTTCAAATTATATGTTGTATATATATGTACATATAGCTCTACCACACAGGTAATAACAGAGGAAACTTTCATGCAAGGAATGTATTTAAGTTTTCAAAGTCTAACTTCAAAAGAAATCAAAGCCAATCTGCTTGGGGAACAATCTGTGGGCTTTACCCTCTAAAGACAGGAAGCTACACCAACCATATAAAATGCTATCCATGATTATCTTCATAAATTAGAACATGATGTTACTTGCAGTAATAGGGCTTGTACCAGATGTTTAGTAAATCAGGCCTTAGTCAGAGGATTATTTCTGGCAGCAAAGACTAGGAATCTGTGGAGTGGGATTGTCATGAAATTACATTCATGAGAAAGATTTATGATGCTCATCTCTGCCCTACTCCCCAAAAAGACCAAAACCTGTCTCTCAAGTACTGCCTGTTTCTTAAGTTTCAGACAGTGAGAACAGGAAATATACACAGCTATGATCAAATGACCACAAAGTTTTACCAAGCTTAAGTTTCAGCTTTTGTTTACTTAAAAAAAAACCTGTGGAGACTAGTTTACTGTGACAGTATAAAATACATCAGTGCACATTTAACAGTAACTGCACTTGATTTTGAAAAGGAGCATTCCAAGGCTCTTCTGGTATTAACTGGATTTTTCCCATTGGAATAACATGAATAACCTCTAGCATGAAATAAGAAATGCCGAAGTAAGGAAAAAGAAACAAAAAATATCTCCATAGGTCTTGACATATGAACTCCAGAGGCAGAGATGGAAGACAAAAATATGGTTTTTACTTCCAAGAGAACTCTTGACCAAATGCTTTGATAGAAGGTGGCTCATGAGATAGTGCAGATTCTATCACCAAGGAACAGAGAAAGCAGCAAGGTTTGCAACTACCCAGGCAAAAAGGTGGTTGACAGGTTTGGATTTCTTTTTTTTTTTTTTTTTTTAATGTAAAAGGAAGAAAAATATTAATAGCTTATTTATGTAACTAACACTTGACAGGTGAAGTGTTTCTTTAAGTTGTGTTCTATCTCAGTTTCAACCAAGGGACAGGGAAAAAAATACTGCTGCCACTGTGACCTGTTCTGGTATTGGTCTGTGGTATCAGAACACATGAAAAAGATGAAGCCTTCAGGTGGCTGAGCAAGAGCTTTACCATTTCCTAAATGGTGAATACAGTTTGGTTTGAAAAAAACATTTCTCACCTGTGCTGCATATTCAGCTTCTTTGTCTTTTTCTAAAGTGGAGTCACAGCTACACTTCTGCTTCATCACCTGGTCCAGTTTCTTCTCCAAGTCTCTCTGCTCAAAATAAAATTCTTCCATTCTTTGAGCATGCTCTGTTTGCAAACATTCCAGTTCCTTTTGCAAATTCTGCTGCTCTTCAGTTAGCTCCTTCATAACTTTAGAGCTGCTTAGCATTTCTACCTCCTGTAAAGAAAAATCAGGATCACATCTACCACAGTTCTAAGACCAGGAAAGTAAAAAACTGAATTTAAACACATATCTGCAAACAGACCAAAAAGAGCACGTTTATCTAATAATGGTAGTCTGGTAACAGTATTTCTCTACTTATCAATGATAGCCTTGAATTCTGTAGCAAGTATTTATAAATTATTTAAACTTTCAGGTACACAGAGCTTCCAGAATCAGATTCAAAACTTCCACCAGCAAACCTCAGAAAGCAGCAGCACTGATTTACCACAGTATACTTTGAAGATGAAAGAAGTGTATTATCACAAAACAGAATTTCTTTTTCCACTATTATTTTAATGTTTTTTTAAGTCTTGATTTTTTTTTAAGTTACCTACAGCCTTTACCTTCAAAAGCAGAACAACTTAAAAGTACCAGCTCTGGGGCCCTATCCAAGCTTAACAGCAAATAAAAAACCCAGAAAATTAGGTCTGATCTATGAATATAAGAAGCAAAGATAGTATTTATCTTAATGTAAAAAACCTAAACGAGGCAAAACAACAAGTGAACATGAGCTTCTAATGTCAGACATTACTAAAAAAAGAGTAATAAAACTCCCCTCAAAAATAAAGTCTTATCACACAGAAATAGGAAGGTTGTTTTGATTTGGTTCGTTTGTTTGTTTTTTTATACAGGGCAGTGATAAGATGATTCCTACAACACTTATGCCTACATTTTTAGGACCTTTTGGAGGACTGAAACTACAGTGGCAAAATAATTAAATGTTAAAAAAACATTTTAAAGTGAAAGAAGTAGTTTTCATTTGGATAAAATAAAAGAAGGAGTTGCTTGAACACAGTACTGCAAACTAAAAAGACACCAACTATTAGTGGACTTGAACCTAACGAGCCTAAGGGATATTAAAGATTTGATGTCTGGATTCAAGCTGGGAGGCATATTATCTGTATGATTTGGTGTTTCTAAATGAGTGTTTGGATATCTGAAATCATACTGATTCCAGAACCAACAAGCTAACATCAGCTTTCTGATGACAAAAGGGAAATGCAGGCAGACTGGCACTGTACCATTTGAAGTTGCTGTTTCCTCCGCAAAATAGTATTTAGTTTTTCTTGCTGTTTTATGTAGGTTTTCATTACTTCTTCCATGATCCTTCCCTTGTCATCTTCACAACTGAGGTCTTTCATGAGAGTAGGGGACAGGGTCCTCACATCATTACCCACTTCAACACGGCTAGAGTCTCTAGTGATCCTGGAAGAAATACGTTCAGATTTTCCACCTCTTGCAGGACGAGTTGACATGGGTGGGTCTGTGGAGGAAAAGCAGAACACAGCATAATAATCACAGAAAATCAAACACCCAGTGTGAAAACAATGCAAAGAAAATTGAAGATAATTAAAATGTCAAAAGAATCTTTGGAAAACTGAAGTGACATCACAAAACACTAGCACGGTGTTGAACTTCCCAAAATTGTATGTTAAAAACACTGAAATGACTTTATCGTTAATTTTCTTTACTCACCTAAATGTTTATGCTGCTCCACGCCAGTTTTCAAGTCAATTTTTTCCTGTTCTTCAAGAGAAAGCTCTGGATAAGAGGCTGCTTTTTTGTGCTTTCCACTACTGAGCTTTTTCTCTGACTGTCCAGGTGAAGATTTAATAACTTCTGAAGCTTTAACTGTTGTTTTTGTGATGTCCTTATATTGTGATGCAAGAGACACATTTGGAGCAACCACTTTATCACACATATAAAGGTAGTAACTGAAACAGAAGGACAATATAACTAAGAATGAAAGGTAAGGCATAGTACATGATGACTGGTACGTTTAATTTAACATGATTTCAAACATTTTCAATGAAAGATACTCATGTCCTTTTTAATTTTTTCCTATGCAAAAGGAAATCCTAATGACCCACTTAATCTTCACTGAGCAGATTATCTAGATGAGGTTTAGAAGCTATCAAACACAAGGATTTTTCAGACATGGCTGATTTAAAAAAATCATATAGAAAATCATATGAAGGCTTCATTTAAATACAAAGAGTGAAATTAGAATGCCACTGAATCCAGGCTCCCCAGCATTTTCATAATCCTTACTTTAGGAATGGAGTGCAGGGGAAGTAATCAGTGCAGTGGGAATGAGCATATCACTATTTAATTAGCAAAGCTGTGTACTGATAGTGCTGGGGGGTTTGAGACCAATGCTGGACCTCCTTTCCCACATATACTGACCACTCCATCTGGGTTTTCACAGCTCCTAGGCTCCTGGGAAGATCATTCTGTACTGCCCCAACCCAGCCACCCAGCTTTTGTCCAGTGCAGAGGGAAAGGAGTGGCAGATGTTTTGAGGTCAGTGCAAAGTTAATCAATGTCACAATCGCTGTCTGCAACACTTCCCTTTCTCCTGGTTCTGAAGAAGGGCACCAATCAAACCCAACAAACTGAGGGACAGTCACAGAAGTTCCACCATTCACAGGTTTGTGTGGGAACTAGTTGGATGTGCCTGTCTTGCTTGGATTCTGCCAGCCAAAAGAGTCCCATCTCACCCACGTACATAAATTCACACCCTCATGGGGATGAGGGTAAGAGGTACCTCCAGACAAACTGTCTTCCTCGTTGATGCAGATGACAAACCTTGCAGTATGTTAAGGAAAAGCACTTGGTTTCTAAACCCAGGAAAATAACCCAGACACAATTTCACTGTAGTGAAAGGAAAGCCTTGCAACACCTTTTACAAATCTTTTCCGACAGGAAATCAAGTTCCACTCATGGTAAATAAGCCCTGTCAGCTTTCCACATGTATGCATTATAGTATAATACTAAAAATCACACATTACCTTCAGTGATTTCTACTCTTAAAATGGTAGCACATGTAAATTGTATTGCCTACTGAAGAACACTCAGAGATCACAGCTTCAGTCCTGCACCACTCATCAGCAGTTAATTAATATTTACACTAAGAAATGCATAAAAAGTTAGGGCTCAATTATTTCTGCACGATCCCTTAGAGTTTTCATAACAGATCAGGCTGCAATTACTTTTTTTTCAGTTTAAATTCTCCTTAAATATCCAAAAGTATTTAAATACTTGTACATGCAACACTTAAAAGAGTTCTGCAGAGGAAACTGAGTTACCTGGGGTGGAAAAAGGAGGGTGGCTGAGGATCACTTTCTGCTTCTTGCTTTATTACTGGGTACCACTGTGGTAATTCCAGGCTCTGTTGTGAATCTGCCTACAGAAAAGAAAATAAATTGGCAACTGCAAGATAGGTACATGTTATTTACATTTCCATAAATGGTCCTCAGTGGAACTGATAAATTAACAAATACATACACACCGGAGAAAGTGGGGTGCTGGAAAATGGAGCACTTTTGGCAGAGTTGCAGGGTGATAAAAGCCACAGAAGTTTCTTCCATCTCCTATTTCTCATTATGGGCAAAGTAGCAACATAATTAAAAGAAATTTTCTCTTAACACACCTACATAAAAGCTCTGCCAAGTTTCCAGAACTCTGCCATAGCTAAAAGTGTTGAGGAGAAACAGAAAGCAGAAACTAGGACTGCCAAAAGACTGAAGACCCTTTAGCTATAAAATATCTACATCACAGTTAGCACCAGTGGATATTTTATCACAAAGTAAAATGTGTGAATAAAATGGAACAATTACTGATATTCCAGAGACAGAACTTTCTTCATTTGACATCAATTTTTACTACAGAAGTTGGCAAAGCTGCTGCACTTACATGACAGCTCCATTCCATTTGCAGTAACAAACAATATTAATTGAGGTACATCAGAGTAGATCATCTTGAAAAACTTCTGTACCTTTTGTAGTTGGACAGCAACTTTTTATTCTATCTCATGAAACTTTTTTGCAAATACTCTGTAGTCAAAGCTACTAGTGAAATTTAGTGAAAAGTGACTTAGTTTCAAGTGAAAGTTGTCTCCTCATGTATTTTAAAAGATTACTCATAGCTAAAAAATTGGTTCTTAATTTCACCACATTAAGACAGCCTTGGGAAGCAGGTTTTGGGGTAAGGTGTGGCTCTTTGACCCCAACCAGCAGCCAAGCACCCACACAGCCACTCCCTCACCACCACCCCCAGGGCATGGGGGCAAAACCCAAGAAAGCTCCTGGGTCAAGATGAACATAAGTTTGATAGGTGAAGGGAAGATAATAATTTTAAAAAGCAAATGAAGCAAAAGATACCCCTCACCACCTCCTCCAGGCAGACTGATGCCCAGCCAGCCTCTAAACAACATCCACCTTGGATGTCAAACCCTCCTTCCTTCTTCCACCCTGGTTTTTATTGCTGAACAGGACATTGTGAAGTACAGAGCAGCTCTCTGCCCACCTCCAGCTTGTTTGCTGCAGGGGTCCAGCACAAAACAGAGAAAGCACTGACACTGCCCAAGCACCATCCAGCAGCAGCCAAAGCATTGGTGTGTTACCAGCACTGTTGTAGCTGAAGCACAGCACCATGCAGGATGCTGCAAAGAAAGTGAACACCATTCCAGCCAGACTTGGAAGCTTTGGAAAGTTGCTCAATTAAAAAAGAAAAAGCCTATATAGCTAAAAAAATATTTATATGATTCTACTGTAATGAAAGCTTCACCTAGCACTCTAACATCTTCACAACTTCTTGTGTACAAGACACATTGTAAGATTAGTTTATATTTACACACCCTGAAATAAACTGTCTCAGAAACTTCATCCTTGGCATGGGAAAGGACCCAATTACAAACCTGTGGCTTGCACCAAGGTCTTCAGAATCTAATGTCACTTGATCAGGTGAGTGACCAAATCCCACTCACAATACTCTGCTCAAAACTTCTGGTTCACTAAATGCAGCTCTAGCAGAAAAACTGAAATTTAACTCCACCCCTGCAATTCCTCAAATCAGTTCCAACATAGACAGAAAGGAGGGAGGGGACACAGATAGTAAATTCATAATCAAGCCTTTAAATAATAATCTCTGAAAAAAAAGCCTCATCCTGACACTTGTCAAGTTTTTTCTACTTATTCAGATCATTCCAGTAATTTAAATAACAGGCATAAATTCCTCCAGTTACACTACAGTTAGTATATAGTAATCCAATTTTAACTTCTGAATCACCTCTTCTCCATGTTCTAGGACTCACATCTTAGCAGTGTTATATATTCACACGTGAAATTATGTATCAAGTAATTTGTATTTTCAAGTTCTCAAGTCAGATTTTTACATTCTCAGCTATTTTAAATGGAACACTACTGAACTGTCCACACACTAGAGTGTGGATTTTGCAAATCAACTGCATAAGATGCCATCAAATTTTTACTTAGGAAAGACAATGAAATGTAATCATAAATTAACATTGTCTTTCTGTAACCAGATTTCTACTTCATCATCCAGGTAAATAAAATATAATGTGTATATTTCATTACCTAGCAATCTGTTTAACTTAGATGTTCTTAAACAATTATTTAAATGCAATATATAGAAGTAACATTACTTAAATTACTTCTACCTAAACTGTTGGAAAGGATTACGTGAGATTGTCTTATTTTTCTTCTAAAGCTAGTTCTACAAAGCTATTTTTAAGGCAAAAAATATACACAGATAAGCAGTGGTTACAGTCTCATCATTAAGCCAGTAGTTTTAGCAGAGGTGGGATTTATAAAATTACTCAGAAGAGGTGTTTTCCTTAGGCATGGTGACCAGCTCCAGAAATCAGTTTGGGAAGCAGAGGCCAGTTCTAGTGCAATTATCTGAAACTGTCACAAAGTCAAAGGGAATGAGGACCTGACAGCAGAGAGCTCAGCAGAGCCTCAGTGACAGCTGTGTGTGAAGAGCAGGCAGATGCCACCCTGCAGTCTAGAACTCAATGGGAAATTAGAAACTCAGTGGCAATCAAATATACAACTTACAGCTTTCTTATTAGCACAAGGAACAGAAAGGAATTAACCTTGTGAGTACAGAAGGTGAGGGCCTACGTTGTCTGCTCTTAAAATACCAAAAATCAAGGGCATGCTTGCACTGTGAGGTGGTGAGTCAGAGCTCAGAGAGAAATCCTGAGGAGAAAGGCAAGGCACAGGATCTAGGATGATCCAAAGACTGTCAGAAATAATTAAGAATTTATTATTACTGGATGGACAAACACCCATCCAAAGGTGACAGTTCCCCCTGGGCCTTCCAAGATAACCTCAAAGATGTGACCAGACTTCTGAGGACTGACTCAGCAAAGGTAGTAAGCAGGGAACAGAATAGCAAATGGAACATTCTGCAAATACATTTCCCTAGGAGTTAAAGAAAAGGGTACACTTACAGCACAGAAATGATAGGAAGATAACCTGAAGCAGCCCAAGTTTCCCCAGGACAAGGAAACTGAAGCTGTGCTGCAACACTTCCCTACTAAACTCTTCTACTGGTTTTTCCTTTCCAGAAGAATATCCATGAGCCATAGAAAAGAACCCTCTCTCACAATTTTATCATTTTTCAAGTTTTCAGTTTCTCTCTCACAACGCTTCCATATGCTCTTCTGTAAGAAAGAACTACACAGGTCTGCAATGGAAGACTCCTGAAAGTTTTTGTATTTCATTTGCACCAACTGGTCCAGTCCAAATTTCTGTCACTGCTAATTTCATCTGTTTGGTTTTTTTCCATCTGTCCATATGAAACTTAAAAATCTTACAGTCTGAAATCTGCTGTGAAAAGGAAAGCAGTACATGTACCAACATGTAAGACTGCTTCCACTGATGCACCCACCACACTTTATTACCTACACTGGCATTGCAAGGACAAAGACTGCCACGTCTTTATCAGAAAAAAAAGCAAAAGTCTCCTTGCTAGGAACCTACCTGCATCTCCAACTAATTCACCCTGTAGAAGCCTGCTATGGTGAAGACTTTTGTGGAAATTATCCTGCCAAAATCCCTTACTGTAGGCTGGCACAATTGTAACTCTTACCTATTACTACAGTAAGCTTTCCTCCAATACTAACTTCCCAGAAGTTTATGCTGAAAGGTGTCAGCTTAGAGCATCCCTTTTTGGGCTCAACCATCTGGACTGCTCTTGCTGCTATTTTGAAATCCACCACAAAAGAGGCAAAAGGGATATAACATCAAACCAGCAGCCATCAAACAAACATATGAACTGAAGAGAGACATAGTGGGGTAGGAACCGTTCAAACTATTTAAATTATTCTCCAAAAATTGTACATTCCATGAATGGAAACACCTATGATGTTCTGTATTTGTCTGATGCTTGCCTAATTATTTAAAGTATAAGCTCTCCAAGGGAAAAATAAGCTCCATATTTTTGAGCCAGAGCACAGACTTGCAGCAGTATTTTAGGAAAAAATACAACGGCTATTATTAACCACTGTCAAGATACCAGCCTACAGCTCATTACTTGGGCTGCTTAAAACCCCTTCTTTGTGGCACGTTTCTCTGATACAACTGTTTTAAGCAGAAAGCTACTGCTGAGCAAGCAGACTTTGGGCTTCTGAACAACAACTTGTCAATGCACCATTACACGACGTGCAAAGTCATGAGATGGCTGGTTTGCAAGCCAGGTCACCAAACATCTATGTTCTGGAGTAAAAAATAGCAACTGAAGAATTAATTTGCAATACTTGACTTTCAAGCTCCTTTCTTCTTTGCTCAGCTGCTGCAACACACACCGCATAAAACATACTCAAAGGTCAAATGGGAGAATGAAAATGTTCACAATAGCTCTGAATTTTCCAGAGACTGCAGACTTTAGAAAAGAGTAAGAACCCATAAAGCCAAACCAGCTCAAATGAAGTTACGTACAGCCCAAAGAAGAAAGTACCACACCTTTTCATGAGAAATGTATTTCCATGGTGAAGCTCTCTCACAATTTTAGCTTAGGCTTGATTTGACAAGCATTCCCATTTACAAAAGGCCAGTGTGCTTCCAAAGCATGCATATACGTGTGAGCAGAAAGAGATCTGGGAGTTGTATGAGAGTAGGTGAACTTACTTTGGACCGAGTCCTTTTCTGATTTTTCTCGCTGAATTTCTCCTTCATCTCCTCCAAGAGATGTTTCAGCTCCCGCTCTTCTGACGTTCCTAAGTATTTTTGGTTAATATGCAGGTAGCAGTGCCACTTGGCTGATTCAAATCCCCAGTGGCAGGTCCTCTTGTCTGGGGATCTGTGTGAATGCATCACAAAGGTCTGGGGTGAGAACATCCCATAGCACTCCAAGCACTGGATACACGGGTCATCTGGTGCAAGGTAGAACTGAGGTGCAAACAAGCCCTGGCACTTGCCCAGGCATTCATGCTCTACTTCAAAGGCACTGCCAGTCTCTTTCAATTGGGCCAAGGTGTCCTTATCAGGGAGAAAACTGCCATTTTGTGGAAAAGTGCGAGGACGTAGTAAAGCATTGCATAGTCTCTGAGCATCAGTCAGGGTAATCAGCCCACAGGATGGAGCATTAAATGGAAGAATTCCCAAAACTTTCAGAATGTGAAGCTGGTCAGAAGTGCACCTCGAGCAGTATATATACAGCTCATCACACACCGTGTTGATCTGTTGCAAGGAAAAGTCTCGGAGAACTGAATTCAACACTTGAGGCAGGCAAAGTCTTTTTTCCCCTCCGACTTTAAAGCACGAGATAGATTCCCCTTCCAACAAAGTCTGGGTGAGTTCTGTAGAGCTGTCTGGAGGAATGAGCAGAGGACCAGAAAGTATTTGGGGCGATGGAAGAGGCAAGAAGACAGTGGGTGACATGCTCTCCTGGGAATACCGAGCTGAAAAAGCTGCTGGTCCACCCAGCGAACTCTGACTGCTCAAGTGGAACTGTGCCAACGTGTGTTTCAAACCTGGATTTAAACTCAAAGGCTCAGATAGTGAAGCACTGTTTGGCTTGGCGGTTTCCCCATCAGCCTCCACGGGAGTTTCACCATAGTCATCCAAGTTTTCCTTCTTTATTGTTGGCAATTTGTTAATTACAACTCGTACTTTGCTATTTACATGCATTTCCGTCATTGCTTTTTTTAATGGAGGACTCCCATCCTCTTGGATCCCGCTCCTTTTTTGGTCTGAAACCAGACCTAGAGAGAAGTTTATCTGTGGACTTTCCATTGCTAAACACCAGAACCTTAGTTAGTTAAAAGTCTTGAATGTGCATCTTCCCACTTGTTCAGAAAAAATAAAAAAAAAACAAAACAGTTTCAAGCGATCTTGATGACCTCAGATACACCAAGTTTTGCACTCCTTTTGGTACAATGTCACTTCTTCAGTCTCCAACAGCAAAAATTGCAACCCATTTTGCACGTAGTACCATACAGTTGTTAACAAAGAGATTTTAACAGTATTTTTAGTTTTATGGTTATTTGTTCTATTTTCTCATATAAAAAACCCACTGCAATATGCATACAAAAGGCTTTTCTTCATAACCTATTCACGATTTCACACAGTGGTCTTACACAGTGATCTAGTAAAAAACAAACCACTGATGCAAGTGTCCATCCTTGATCATTTTTTTTTTCCTTTAAAAAATATACTGTCTTTTCCAATAAGCCTGTACTTAAATATTAAAATAGAAAAATGGTCTCAGCTTGCAGAACGCTGATCTTAACGCAACCGATCCCCAAAAAACGTGGTTTGAAGTTGCCTGACAATTTTATTCAGCACTTTGCAGTTCTGCGGAGATCAAACACAATCTCCCGGGCTTGGTTTTATTGTGCTGCCAACTTCACCATTTCACCACCATCGTCGAGAGTCACTCCGGCAGCTCACCAATAAAACCCCAAATTTAAAGGCCAGCCCAGATCGCCGGCCAAAAAAACCTCAACGTCCCTAGAGAGTCACCTTTCGCACAGATGTCACGAGGCGTGTGTCAGGATTTTCCCAGCCCGAGTTAGTAGCCACAGAGGGAAGCTGCAGGCCACCGGCTAAAGGCATGGCTGGTCCCAAACAGCGAGTTCTGTGGGTCTGGCCCGGGTAACCTGCGGAAAAGAGAAAAAAAGCGCACAATGGCACTGCGATCCCAAAATGCGAGCTCGCTGTCACGGGAGGGATACCTTCCCCCGGTTAATTAACAGAGAGACAGCAGAGCCCACCACAAGCCCCGGCAGATGGGGGAAGCTGGCAGCAGCCGCCGGCAGCTCCCGGAGCGCTGCATTCACCGAGCCGCGGGCGGGGGGAGGGTTAAAGGGGGGGAGGATGGGGGCGGCAGCGGCGGCGCGGCTCCCTCACGGCTCCCTCACGGCTCCCTCACGGCTGCACGCCCTTCAACGACGGGGTCTGCGGAGAAACGGGGTGGGGGGGAGCCCGCTCGCCGTCCCCTCCGCCCGGTGACCGGCTCCCCTGACCCCACAGCCCTTTTCCCGGAAGGGCCCGGGACGCCGCATCCCGCCGCTCGCTCTCTCCTTCCCTCAGTGACTCACCTCAGCCCCGCCGGCACCGGGCAGGGTTCACCCCCGCAACACTCCGCTCTCGCCCCTCAGGCTCCCCGCCGCCGCCGCCTCCCCTTCCCCTTCCCACCCCCCTCCCCCGTCCCCGCCGCCACCGCCGCCGCCGCTCCCTCCCTCCCCCCGGGACCGTCGCGCCCCTCCCCCCGGCTCAGCCCATCCCCCTCTAGGCGCTCCCGCCCCTCCCCCACCGCGGGGCCACCCGCTCCCGTTTCCCCCACAATCTCCCCCTTACCCCGCTTCTCCTCCTTCCCAGTAACTCCCCGGTGCTCACCCGGCACCGCGGGGGCTCGGGCAGCCTTCGGGGAGCGGAACCGGCGCCGCGCAGGCACCGCCTCCCCCTTTCCCCCCCCCCTCCGTGACCTCACTGCGGAGACGACGGCGGCGGCGGAGCGCGGGCACGAACCCTCCGGCGGCGCGCCCGCCCTCTCCCTCCTCCTCCTCCTCCTCTCCCCCTCCCTCTCCCGCAGCCGCCGCCGCCGCCGCAGCCCCTCCCACTGTCTGGGGCAGCGGCGGGAGCGGCCGCCCCTCCCCCGCCTCAGCGCCGGGGAAGCCTCCGTCAGCCGCAGCCGGCAGGAACGGGGAAGGGGGGGGGGGCGGGGGTGGAAAACCCACAGGGGAAAATAAAATAAAAATTTTAAAATTTATTTTTATTATTTTTTAAATATATATTTTCCTTCTGCTCGTCCTCCCGCCGTCTCCTCTCAGCCCTGACCCAGACTCGCCCCGCCGCTACAACCCGAGAGGGCCTGAGGGGCCGGGAGAGGCGGCGGCGCCTCTGGGGCCGGGGAGGCGGAGCTGGGGGGTGAGGGCAGCCATGGCAGAGAAGGAGAAAATTCCCAGCGGGAGCGCCGGCAGCACCCGCGGCGGGAGAGGAGGGAGGAGGCCCGGGCGCTGAAAGAGCTGTCAGGGGTACCGCTCCCTGAGGCGCCTCCGTCACTGTCCTTCAGTGCCTGCCCCTCAGTAAGGGTCCCTCAGCCACCGTTCCTCAGTGAGGGTCCCTTGAATATGTCCTGAAGTAACTGTCCCCCAGTGAGGGTCCCTCGGTCACCGTCCCCACCTGATGTGGGCTCTGCTCTGAGACCCCACTGCTGGAGGATGGGGAGATGCAGGAGAAGCGGGATGGTGTCTGTCCACAAAGTGCTTTTCACAGACCTCTCCTGTCTGGGTTCATCTCGTGGTACTGGGAGCAAGGAGATGGTGAAGCAGAGGAGAAGGTGCCAAAGTTGGAGACGAAGCCTGGCTGGGAAGCAGTTCCATCATTGGAAGTGAAGAAGAGGCGGCTCAGGGGAGACCTCATTGCTCTTTACAACTCCCTGAAAGGAGGCTGGAGCCAGGGGGGTGTTGGTCTCTTTTCCCAGGCAACTTTCAACAAGACAAGAGGGCATGGACCTATGTTGTGCCAGGGGAAGTTTAGGTTGGATATTAGAAAGAATTTCTTTACAGAGAGGGTGATCAGACATTGGAATGGGCTGCCCAGGGAAGTAGTGGATTCTCCATCCCTGGAGATATTTAAAAAGAGACTGGATGTGGCACTCAGCGCCATAGTCTATTAACTGCAGCGGTAGTGGATCAAGGGTTGGACCTAATGATCTCTGAGGTCCCTTCCAACCCAGCCCATTCTATGATTCTATGATTGCCTGTCCAGAGAGTCGTTTACATGAGGGGCTTCTCCCCCTTCAGCCTCGTTGCTGGAAGATGCTCTTCAGGGAATGCTTCATCTCGGTACATCTGGTTTCTGTATTATAAGTTTCTCCTCTCTGCAAGGAGCCTAAAGCTTTGTAGGTGACGCCTTCTTTGTAAAGACAAAGCTTCAGGAGAGGCTAAGGCACAGTGCCGTTGCCTCTCATCCTGCACAGTTATGTGTTTTGATGCAAGAGTATAAAAGCAGAGGACATGGAACATGAAAACGGGGCTGTTGTACAACCACCAGGCACCACTTCACACCCACCAGCACTGCCCGTGGTGAGCGGGCTCCCTTCCATCACCTCCCTTCACTCCACGCTAGAAGGATTAGCATGGAGCAAACAAAACCCACCTCGCTGCCCAGGTGTATTTTAATGATGCATTTTAATCCCTGACTTCTCTTCTCTGATGTGATCAGATCTCCTCCAGGCTGGCAGGGCTTACTGATGGATGGCCCTTGAGGAGGACTGGAAAGCTGCTTCACAAGACACCTGGGAACTCTTTCTTAAAACCTCTCATCAGTTGCAATACCTACAACATTTCCTTCCGATGATGGCTGGGGAAAGAGTGATCTGGGATTATTGATTTTATTTGTTGTGCAGCTTTTGCCCTTGATGTTAACCTTGGATGGTCACATCTGGAGATAGGAGCCATCCTTCTCAAACATTTGCACAGCAGCTAAGTGCAATCATTGTAGTAGAAAAGTCATACATTTTTGACAGTTTATGTAGTAGACTTTAGAATAACTGTAAAAATAGCAGTGCCTGGGATTTTAACTATAATCCTGTGATCACAAAGACAGTAATGTTTATATTTTTTTAAACCTAAATAAGAACACTTGGCCTTTCTGTTATTAAAGAATTTGGGTACAGATGAAGGAACTATAAAACTGAAACAGACCATGACCTCAATTTTTATATTCAGTGGAAGGTGTCAGCACAAGGATCATAGTTTTACTGTTGCCATATTGCAGCACCCTCGAGGCAGAACTTTCTCCTACAAATGAATGGATACCAAAAAGAAGCCTTCATTTTTTGGAGGGAACCTATAAATGAAATGAAATGTGCTCTTTCTTGCAGCTGCTTGAAAAAGAGAAAAACAGAACTTCTGTTTTTTCAGGCTACAGAAAACAGAGAAGGAAGGGAAGGCCTAAATTCCTTCTATTCCATATAGGCCATAGCAGAGATAAAAGCTTCCCAAAAACTGGAACCAAGCTTTAATGTTGGAGAAATGCATTTTTTTCCCCTTTAATACTCTACTATTTGCCCTTTTCTGGTCTCCTTCTGCTTCTCTTTTTGAAACTGTAAATCACAAAAGATTGACCCAGCCTTTCCTCAAGGAACATTTATCATAATAACTAGTACAACTATGGGGAGGCCATTCTTCTTCACTTGGGTTTATCCTGCTACTTTCCAGCTCCTTTTGCCAGACTTTTTCTGGGCAGCTCCTCCAGAGCAGCACAATCACAGCTGAAGCATATAGGTACAAACCCATCAACCTCTCCACATTATTTGAGTTTCATGAGCTGAAGGATGGTTACGACTGACACCTCTGTGCTTTCCAGCCACTTGAGATTCCCCACAAATAGCATTTGTCTATTTAAAGAAATTTTAGGGATGTCAGACCATAAACCCACCCTTAGCACATCTTTGCATCCAACAGCGTTTGCTCGGGATGCAGCAACACACAGTGCTTCATAAACACCAACCATTCCACCTCGACATGCAGTTTTATACCTGGGCTCGCTGCCTGCCCTTTTCAAAGCAGGGGATTGTTATAGAGGTGTTCAGAGGAGTCCCAGCACTGTGCAGCACCGTGGAGCTGTACCCAGTGCTCCTCAGAAATGTTGTTCTTTAGCCTGCAGCAACACAGTGACTTAGGGCTGTGCAAGAATCCTCTCCCTGCAGCTGCTAAGTCAACTGCTTCTGCAGCATTTCCACCCTTTAACAGAAAAGAGGATTGCTTCATGTAACAATTCTGCAGGATTTTAGAAGCATTGGTGTTTTTTTTTCTCCATTTACACAAGGCAAAGCAGTTGCTGGATGTAGTACAGTCAGTAGCCCTACCACAAAACCATGAGCTGCTTTTGTGCAGGGCAGGGAGCCTGAGGAAAGCAATCATGTTTGGTCTCAACTGTCTGTTTAAATTATGCTGAATTCATTGTTCTTCCACAATAAAATGTTTGAGGGTAGGATGACAAATAGCTCTATAGAAAAGTAAACTTATCTGTGAAGGATGCTAGCACTCTGTACTTCACGGGCAGACACAAGGTTTGCTTAAAAGCCACAATATAACAGAATAGAAGAAGATTTCTAAATCTACCAGTAGATCCTGAAAGACACGGACCCATGATACACTTGTCTAGACATTACAGACAGTCCTGTCTTTTCCACCCTTTAGGAATTTCACATATGATTATAAAAAAATTACATTCCAATACCCATCAGTGAGACACACTCTCATATTTTTGTTTCAGGTTTACTGAAGAAAATCTTTAACACCAGAGCTGGACTGATCCATGCATGTAGGAAAAGCAAGGTCTTTAGGCAGATACTACATTTTTTTATTAGACCTACTGATGTCATGGAAGCTTAGGATTCTGGTGTCATTGTTTAATTTGGGTTTTTCAGGTCCTGATGTACATTTTCCATTCCAGCTTGCAGATTGTGGTACCTATTGTGCTGTAATGATAGTGTTGCTATAGAGCTCCATTAATCAGGCAATGTAACACAAACTTTGTAGGTAGAGGATTTTCTAAAAAAAGATGTTAACTCTGCCTACAACTTCTACTGCAGACTGAAAAGCCATTCCAAAGACACTGAGCAATGAAAACCTGAGTTGCAGACCTTTGCAAGATGCAATAAATTGAACTGACAGGGCATAGGAGGAACCTTACTTTTATTATTAACTCCCATGAATTTCCAGAAAGTGCTGCAGCTCTTTGAAGCTTCGAAAATTAACATTTAAAGCTGTCTTAAAATGCAGTTCACAGATAGCACCTTTGCTGCTTGGTTTCAATACCTTAGGTTTAGCAAAGAGGCAGCTGGTACAGAATTTTTGTCTTTACTCTTCTATGTCAGGTCTAAGGAAGAAAAGCCATTTTCAAAAGATTTTTACTTTACAATTAAATGGTGACTAAAAAATTACCTTTTCAGTGACAGTAAAAATAATGAGGGATATACAATAATATACAGGAAACCAAGCAGCTCCTTAGAAAGTATAATTTTTTTTCATATTTTATAAGTCGTGGCAAGCAGAAAACAGTCTAAGACACAGACCTACCAAAAATAAGCAAAAAAAAGTAGGTTCCACCCCACCCCCACATGTCCTTTGAATTCCTTGCAGGCCACCTTTGACAGCCACTGGTGTCAGCTCCTCTTCCACTTGAACAGGAGGGACAAGTGAGACAAAGTAATCTGCATCTCTAACTGCAAATAAAAACGAATCCTTTAAACTACTGCATATAAAGTGAAGTGCCAAATACTGTGTTAGAACACAATAAAGTGATCTTTCTGGTTAACATAGATACAAAGCTGCTTGTCAAGCTGCTAATCCTCTGAAGAACTTTGTCACAGTTTCTTGAATAAGATTCAAGTTGCAGATCCATGAACAAAGGGGGTTTTCTAGAGAAAGTGGTTTTTTAAAAGTGTTTCTATATACATAGTCTCTAAAGATGCTAAAGAGCACAATTTAACATTGAACACAGAACAAAAATTGTGCATCCTCTTAAGATTTATCCTACATATTTTAAAGGAAAATCTTAGAAGTTAAACATTCTGTTTCTATTTATGTCTGAAAAACCCCAGCTCCCCCAAAAGCCAAACAGATCCTGGAGGTGGGTGCTTTCTCTGCCTCTCATTGTTGGTGCTTAAATACATAATGGCAATGTCACCCATTACAAGTATGCAGTCAGATCCCTAGCGTAAGTAGGAAAAAAAAAGTCTTAAAATAAGCCCTAATGGAACTTTTCTCAAGAAAATGCAAATTATTTTAAAATCCCCTTTTTCTTCAGGGGGCTCCCATCCCAAGACCCTCTTCTCAGAAAAAAAAATCATTAATTTGGCAACTTTAGATACCTTTCTTGCCTAAGCTGCTCATGCCATGCACCATGAAGTGAGGATGTATGCTTAGGAGTTAAGGTACCAAGTATATATAGATTATACAAGCTATTAATTTCCTTTCTAGAGTGTCTTAACATAAACAATTGCTCAGACAGAGCCGAGAGCAGTTGGCCAGCAAACTGAACAGAAACAAGAAGTGTGTGTGGGGGGAAGGTTAAGCATTTAAGATATGCAACCATCTGCAGCATTTGCCTAACACTGCTGATACATACTTTTAATAACAAGCCAGATTGCAAGAGGAAATCTCTTTTAATATAAATACATGGATACTGAAATAGATGAAAATACCACACCTGTAAGGAGAGGCTGGAGTAGGTGCCCTCCATGTGAAGAATCTAAAGGAATGTAAAGGAAGAGTTGTGGAAACAAAGAAATAAATCCTGGAGCAGTAAGTGTAGCAGATGAGCATTTTTCCAGATCCTCAGAGCTCAGGCAGCTGAGATGATGTCTTAGAAGTTCCAGCTGGAAGGGGTCCTTGGCCAAACAAGCTAAAATTGTATTTTATATTTTACTTGAGGCTTGTATCTGTGCAGCTGACTGACACCCCACTACTTTTGTTTCAGCAGTGGTGTTGGAATGAAAGACAGACCTTATTATTGAATAGTTAGGGTTGGAATAGACTTTAAAGATCATCAAGACCCAACCTCCCCTGCCTGGGCAGGGACATCTCCCACTAGATCAGGTTGCACAAAGCTTCATCCAACCTGACCTTGAACACTTCCAGGGAGGAGGCATCAACAACCTTAACAAGGGCATGATGAATGGAAGGCTGGTGAACATCTCCATTCTAAGGCATTTTTGGGGCACTGGGCTGAGGGAGGCATTTCTGAGGTTCCTATGGTTTGTCTCAGTGCCATCTTCTAGAAGGAATCATATGAATAGAACAGCTCCTCTTGTGTCAGCTGACAATCCCAAGCAAAGCCCAGCATTTCACAGTGCTTGTTTTAAAGATGACCACACAGAGGCCTAATATAAATGTTTTATTTAAAGTAAAAAGTGTGCACAAATAAAGGGAACGATTACATAACAATGTTCAAGACCATATTCCATACAAAACAGGAAAATAGTAGTGATATTAACTAGCAGAGCACCCATAAGAATCCAACTCACATACAAAAGGAGGAGGTTACTCCACATAAATACATCATGCTTCTGATGCAGACACTTTCTCCAAAAGACAAAGTCTACTGCACTGGACTGTTTACACCTAATGTCCCAATTTATGACAGTTACTATATGCTTAACAATGAAAAATAACTGTTAATATCATGGCACTTTGGAGAAAATTAAAAATGGATTTACAGTAATTTGTTTGTCACTTAGCAACATTCTTAATGGTTAGATACATAAATAGAAAAAGTATCTTTTCTGTGACATTATCTGTAAAAAAAAAAACAACTTTTGCTTTAAGAACAAAAGCCAGTGTTTTACTCCATAATTCTGCCATGAACAGCAGAAATGCCCTTCCTTACATAAAACCATTTTACTTAATACCCTATATGAAATTAAGCCAAGACAAGGTTTTTCTTGTTTGCTTTAAATAAATTCCAAGTTTACTATCAGTTAAATCTTGATGTCTAAACTAGTCATGCAGGTGTAGAAGTCAGACACAATTAATTAACTACAATTTTAAAACTGCATGTAAGTAAGCAGTTCACCTGGCACAAACTAAACATGCTGAAGTTATTGGCTCCTCTTTACAAGTTTACTCTGATATTTTACATTTCAGAATATACAACTTGAGTTTAAGGGAACATGATTTTTAACAGTCTGGAGGTTCAATGCTTCCCTGAAACTGAGGCCCCTCCAATCACCTCCTGGTTTTGAAAACTCAGCCCAATACTTAAGAGTTTCCTATTCACGTTGCAAAGAACAATATGACACTGCTATGCATTTGGTGCAACCTCTTCTCCTTAGAGCTAACATCTAAGTGAAAAAACACACACCAGATTTGTGCTATGAATTTACAGTGTTGCCACATGAGGATTTTGAAGGAGAGACACTGATGAAGCAGAAGTCTAATTAAAAGCTTCAGATAAGGTTTGCTAACTTGTGCTCACAGATACTTAGATCTGTTTTCAGTAACATTTAGCTTGCCTCACAGCTCTAATTTGTAGAACAGATTCTTTTCTTCAATGTCTCTTAATCCCTTTTCTCCAAAATAATAATAAAAAAGTGGTACATTGGTACATTTGGCATTTCTTCTAAGACACTTAAAAATATTTCTTAAAAATAAGAATTATCTGTGCTGTGTATTACACTGTTTACTAACATGAAATGTAAGAATCACACTTCCCAAAGTCCTGCTTTGAACTGTTCTTTCAGCTCATTCCAATTGCTTTACTATTAACTTTGAGTCTACTCACCAATATTTCAGGTTTGATTGTGGTTAAAACCACCATCTGTAAGTGGAAGAATTATGGGAGTCTTTCTGGATAGCACCTCTGTTTTTCTAGATTTGCTTTTCCCACTGGCAAAGTTGAATGCATTCCCAACACTATGGCAGTAAGATTTAAAAAAAAAACCAAAACAAAAAATCCAAAAACCCCCCAAAACCAAAAAAAAACCTAAGGAAAACATGCCCTTATCTAGGCCACAGCTGTAACCTATGCAGATCTGATACAGTTAAGATAGCAAGTGTACAAGAAATAGATAACAGGTTCTACATCTGTCAGTATTAGCTGTCATTGCTGCTGAATTATGTATGGTCTCCAGATTTTAACTTTTAAAGGTATTAATTGAATTCCACTTACGTCAGCTGATGCTTTATACCATGTAGAACCCCCACTGAAAGGGTCAGGCTCAGAAAGGCACCCTGTACCAGTGTGCAGTTCCTAAGGTATTGTTTCAGAGAAAAATTTGTTGTTTCCAATACTGAGCTAATCACCTCTTTTTGGACAGGATCAATACACTCTGGAGAGCAGCAATTCTTGCCCTAATCAGTGTAAAAATCTGCTCTCCTTGCTAACATTTCAGTCTGAAGGGCAGTGACACAGATGTACACCTAAGGAGAACAGGGAACCAAAATGTTTAGAATGAAGAGATTTAGAACCACAGAAGTCACAAGGTCTTACTGGTCTTGCTGTGAAAATGGCAGCCCTTGAACAACATTTTATTACAACCCCTAATGAGATCTGTATTCTTAAAGCTGTAAGAAAACTTTTCCTTATCAGAACTGCTGTACTGGCAGCTTAAACAGCCAGACCCCACTGTTCAGTCAGGACCCCCAGAGATCAACTTCTACATTAAAATTCAAGTTTGGCAAGAGGGTTGAGAGGTTTAAAGCTGAAGGGTCAGCATAGCAACTGTTCTGGACAACAATTAATATAAAAAAAAAAATCAGTGAGTAATTCACACTAGGTGGCAAGGGTGAGACGTTCAGTTACTCATTTTATGCAAGTGCATCCAAATGCAGATGTTTATCCATGCAGAAACAGAGTAACAATTGGCACAGTCCAGAAATGGAGAATTCAGACACATTCCTCAGCTGACATCAAAAGAGGATTAATATATTCAAAGCCTTCAAATTCAGACTGGTCAATCTTCTTCACAATATCACTATAAAGATTTAAAAAAACAGTTATTAGTTCAGCAAAATTAAAAAGGCAACAGTATTAAAGTCTGTCTTTAAATTTAGACCTATACAGCAGATTGCAACATTTGCCTTCTCTCTTTTGTCTCTCCATCCTTGCAGTTGCCACTGTTAGGTTTGCTTATTTTTTCCCAGCCTCCATAAAGGTAACAAAACATAAAACCACCCAGAAGCAGTGACTGAGCTGGCCCCATGCACATATGCTCCCCACAAAGCAATCCACAAAAACTTTCCCAAATGAGGCAGTTTTGTTAAAAACCAGAAAACATTAGGATGTGATAGATACTGCACCAGCATTTTTTTGAAGTTTTATTTGTATGTTATGCATTTACAAAGGGATGAGGAAGGACCTTGATCTCATATCTAATTGAAATGCATAGTTAACATCTACTACTCCCTGTGTTTACATACTACATGCACATTATACAAAACCCTACAAAAATCCCTAAAATGCAAACAGCAGTGGCTCAGTTAAACTAAAAAGGCCTTTCCCTGCTCATCCCAAATCAGGGTCCCTCAGGAGTAAGGAGCCACAAAACCACTACCAAAATGAAATGCATTATCATGCATATTATCAAGGCTTTTCAGTGAGGATAATCTCACTAAAATGCTCAAACAAGCCAAACAAAGCATCTTCTCTAGTTCAAAACACCCCAAGATAAATTCAGCCCAACGTTCTATAAATACCATAGCTTAAATTAATGCAAAAATAAATCAATTGACTAGATAAACAGGTCTTTTCCTTCACAGATTCATTTCCTGCAGGTGATAGCACTAAAACCTGCAAAACACCACTTTCTTATAATTTCCCTGAACCAAGATTCTTTATAGCAACTTTCCCACCATTAGTTGTTTTTTACATTTTGCCAGAGTACAAAACTTAATCCAGCCCTATGAAGCCTACCATGAGGACATGTAACAGAATTTTATATAAAAAAAAATATTTACAGCTCTACATGTACTTTAGGTACAACTATAGGTATTAAATTAAGTTTTGTAACTCCTCCACTAACTTATCAGAACATCTTAAACTCTACATTACTTACTCATCATCTGGAGTGAGCTGCACAGGTTCATTGGTGAATTGGGAATCAAAGTTATCCAGACCAAATTCTCCAGATATATTTGGTTTAAATGGAGGCACCACTTGCTTTTGCTCCATCTAGGAATAAATGCACTTAGTAACACCAGGAATTAATTACAGCCCATTGAATTATTTCTAAATGAGGCTGGAAGCTACTAGTAAGTTTATTTTGCTTATTTCCTGCAGTCATTCTCTTAACCTAATGCACTTGCTGTGTGTATAAGAGTTAAAAGATTCTTCATTGTCATTATGGTATATCATAACTCAAGGGCTTAAAGTATTGAGGTCATTTCTCCTGCTCCAAACAAGTTGTCAGCCCTTCACTGTATGCACAGAAAATAAGCCAAGCCAGTGGGCATCCACCTACCAGATCCCAATCGACATTCCGGAAGAATGGGTGTCCCTGGATATCTGCAAATCCTGTTTGAGGATGACAGCCTAAACGTTCCTTTGGATCCTGTGAAAGGAAGAAAATGTTCCTAAATGGGTGCAATGGCCTACAGGTGAATAAAATCAAAATGTTACAAGCTCACTGAGAAATGAAATAGCAGAGTTACAAGGGGCACTGAAGAACTAAGTTAAGCTTTATTTACTTTGAAAAGTGTTCCAATTTACTGCCTGAAATAGGCATGCTTATATAGAAGCTTTAACAGAACTTTGTATAAACAACCATGCCGTCTTTTTTCTTTTTTATTCAGACCTTTTTAAACACACCCTATGTTTCAGAGCAAACTTGGTTAGATTACAAGTGAATTTAATTTCTGCCTGCCCCTCCCTGAGCAGATTGACTATGCCAGGTGAGCACACTGGGGCAGCAACTGCAGGTTGCTGATACACCTGGTGGAAAGAAGTTTATTTCAACAGGACAATTCCATCTCCTTGTATGTGTACACCCACACACACATTACCAAGGAGTTGTAACAGAAGCATTGCTCTTGAAGGGTATTACTTTCTTAGAATACTTTATTCAAATTAATTTATTTTCCTGTACCTGTTTCTTTCCCCCTAGGTAACAGTCAGTAAATACAGGCCAGCATGTGCTTGGACTACTCCCCTACCACATTTGAGTTATTTTGACTCTCAGGCTAGTTAGCTACTAGCACACAGGGAATATTCACTGCCTCTGCATTGCCCTTAGTGAAGTCATCAGCAGCTGTCAAGAATGATCTGCTAAGCTGCTTCTCTGAGAAACAAAATAAATCTGATAAGTTTGTCCAGCACCCCAGGTTAAAGAAACCACTCTGAGCATTTCTAAGCTTTTGCATTTGAAATTTAATCAAGATTCCAGCCTAAGAATCTGGAGCTTTGGGTTTGAAGACAAGCATCTAGAATAGGTTCACCAAGCCAACTGAAATTCTGCTTTCTGTACACAGCAGAAGTAGGCCTGCTACACACTGATTATCCAGCAGGTTTAGAAAAAACCCAGATGCTCTTGAGAAGTCAAACAGTCCCCTTTAAGCTCTTACCTTATTAAGGAAACTCTTCAGAACACCTGCTGCTTTGACAGAAAGGGATCGGGGAATTCGGATCTGTTTTTCCAAAATTACTGCAAGAAAAGGGGGTTCCTATAAACTTTTGCATTTTTAAAGTTGGATTAAAGGTAAGTAGAAACAAGGCACTGAAGTGTAGGAACACTCGTGGTACTTACCTTGGAAAAGATAATCTTCTGTGTTCTGATCAGGATTGTCAGAACTGCCAACAATGTCAAACGGTGACCGTCCTGCCATCATTTCAAACATAAGGACACCAAGTGCCCACCAGTCCACACTGAAGCCTGGAATTCAAAGGAGAAAACACCACTGAAGGCATCTGGGAGCAAAAATACCAACACTTTTGAGGGCAAAACCACACATTTTGAAAATAAAGAATTAGTTAAAAGATGTAAGTATTGCCAGTCTTTGATTATCTGAATGAGAGGTGACAATTGTACCAGACATGATGTGGTCCTTTATGTGTGCAACAGGTAAAAATGTTCTACAAGGAAAAGGAAATGCAAGAAGTTTAAAGGTTGGTGTTAGGACTTTAACAAAGTTTTAGATAATATTTAAGCTTAGTCATTACTAACCAGCAGTGCATTCTTCACAGCAGGGCATAAGGACAAGGAAGAAGCATGTAATTCTTCACAGAATCAATACAGTAATTTATAGAGCTAAGCCTATCTGGTCTACTTTTCACTGCTGAAATGAAAATTTGAAATGAAATTCCAGTAGCTGGGCTGGGACTGATACAGTCTGGTTGCTCTAGAAAGTTTGTGATAAGGAAGGAAGATGTATAGCCAGTCTGAAAGAGACATTCCATTGAAATAAGATAGTAGACTTAATACATACACTTTTTAAAAAAAAATAGTTACTAACTGTAGAACTTGGTATAATTTTAAAGGAGAAAACAGGCCAAAGATCTGCTTAGCACATAGCCAGGCTGCTGTAACCCTCTTACATCTCCTGCTTCAGGAATTTTGTGGATTTCCTAAACAAACAACTGCACAATTTAATTTTTAACAGAGATTTGTGAAAGTGCTGTCTCCTATCTAGGACCTTTGCAATGCATTTACATCTAATACTATTAGTGCTGCCAAACCTCCAAAACTGAACACAACTCAAGACTGCAAGTATACCATGAGCAGTATCTAAAATAAAGAGGAATAAACTTGGAAGACTCAAACTGTCCTTCAAGACTAACAAAAAGGATTCAGGATGTGGAAGTGTCTCATTTTCTTGCTTGCTGTGTAGCTTTCTGCCCTTCTTTTGAAGGGTTTATTCACTTTTTCAGCCAAGATGCTGCATTTAGACTGATCATGTCTCTAACACAGACACATACTTTTGACTGCTATACAACTCGAGTAGGGAGTAAAGAGACAAGTAAAAGGTATAAGGTAGCAGTGAAAAATTCAATTTACCATAATCCTCTCCCCGAAGAATTTCAGGTGCAATATAGTTTGGAGTCCCACAGAATGTGCTGGTTGTGTCACCAGGCCTCAGACCCTCCTTTAAGAAAAGATGGGAATAAAATACTTTAAAGTTAGCCAAAGATATCACACTCCCCCTCTGCTAGCACATTTGCTTCAAAATAAAGTGTCCTGAATAAACTGGTATTTTTAGTAAAACTATACTGAAATCTGCATGTAAAGCAATACAAAACACTACTTGTTTCAGAAGAAAGAGAAGTTTGCATCTAGGATCTCACAAGGATGGCACATCCCTCTTGATGTTCATTTTAGCTAGTAAGCCCAACCACATCTCCAATGATAGGCAAGTGGAAATAACTGAGGCATGGCTGAACAGCTCACATGACCAGGATAGATAAAAGCTTTCAAGATAAGAGCAGGGGATGCAGAATGGGAGGGTTACCCAAAGAGTTGTGCAGTCTTCATCCTTGGAAGTTTTTAAGACCAAACTGAACAAAGCCCTTGGTAACCTGACCTGATTTTAAAGCTTAGAGTGGATTAGACTTCCTGAGGCCCTTTCCAACCTGTGTTATTTTTATGCTTTTCAGATGCTTAGCCCAAATTATAGCATTTAAAATAATTCTGATTGATTAGAATGGCACGTCTGTGGTAAAGTCAAACCCATGCTCCACTGTAGTCACAAAGATTTTGCAGAAAAAATGGGAAGTGTCAGAATCCAAATGGGAACAAGTGTGGCTGGCATGTTTCAGCCTCTTGCTTTTTGGAATCAAGCTATCGTGAATATTTCAGCTTACCCCTCCCAGACAAGTTGATAGAGTAGCCTTATAAAAACATAAAAGTAATACACATGGAAGTCTGTGCTCTTTGGCAGTCTTCTTTTCTTAATTTGTAGAAGTGAAACATGTGTACAGCCTATCTGCACTGTGCATAAATGAGTACCTTGAAATTTCACCTTTTTAAGTCTCTGCATCTTTGAATTTATGACAATTTCTGAATTGTTCATTTTACTGGTTAGCAAGGAACAAGAGCTTACCTTGCACATGCCATAATCTGTGAGTTTAATATGTCCTTCAGAATCAAGTAGCACATTATCCAGTTTTAAATCTCTGTAGATTATCCCTCGTTCATGTAAATAGTTCAATGCTAGACTGATTTCAGCAGAATAAAACCTAATGCAGAAAAAGATATTGATTACTCAATTAATCAAACCCCCAAACCACAGTAACAACCTTGGTCGTATGATATTTATCTAACTATAACCCACTGTATTCTACTATTTTCATCAGAAAAGTGGATAAGTTGTTTATATTCATAAAAACTTTTCTATCCACAGTCACTTCATTATTTTTAATTATTGTCTACTGAAATCATCGTTTTTATATTTCCATCTGAAATGAAGCATATGCACCAAGAACTCAGCATTTGCCTGAACAGCTGGTAGCAGTATTTTTTTAAGAGAAACACACTGATAAAATTAGACAGCTGAAAAAACACGAGATAAAAATTGAGAATCAGACTGAAGTAATCTAGATTAATGCCAATACAAACAATACCTAAATGCTTCCTATTAGAGTTCCTTCTTGAAACAAAAACATGGCAGCTTGCAGCATTAAAATGAGAATGCAGCTTCACATTCCTTAAATCCTTAATGTCTGGAGAGGATTTGCTAGCTCATCATGATCATCCCTGAAGTACTGCACTGTGTCAGAAAACCTGAAAGCTGTTTTGGTGCAAGAAATCTGGAATTTGGCATACCTGGCATGCTCCTCTGGCAGCTTTCTCTGTCTCTGCATATGAAACATCAGATCTCCACCATTTACATACTCTATAACAAAGAATAACCTGAAACACACATATATGATCAAAGAGGTTTGAGATGTTCTAGGTCTGCTAATGGACAATGTCAGTTCAGCTCCTCCCCTCCCATCTCTCTGGTAACATGGCTGGTTTCACCATTTTCACTGAATAAATTCCCTAAGTTAAGTCAAATATACAAAGCTTCTCCAGATAATTCCACCATTGCTAAAGGAAAGTAAGTAATCCTTCCCACATTCCTAATCCATTACACCTACTGCTTGTCATTATTATGTGACTGTGTTTATAGATTCACATCAGTTTCTATGCATAAACCAGAAAAAAAAGTCTCATTTTTCTTCCTGATTCCTTTTATCTCCTTTGTTTGTTGTTAATAGTATTAGGCTATACCAAATATTCTTTCTTCTCACTTCCTTTCCTTACTTTGTCAACTTTTCAAACGCAAAGGAGTTGTTTAAATACACAGTAAGTGTATTTTATATACACTGAAAATTGTTACTGTATAGAATGGTGGTTTATATACAATCTCTTTTCATATATATAAACACATGAAAATAACCATTTTAATATGTTACCTTGTTTTCCCTTTTAAAATTCAAATACTGTTTTCCAAGTCTTGCTCACAGACTTGTTGCCATACAAGTCTGAGATACTTTTTTTTTTCTGATTTCCCTCCCAAACCCTTCTTTTCCTCCCATTCTACGTTCTTCTAAGCTTTTTTTTTCCTTGCTACCTGTACCCTCCCTTCCTGCCCAGAATCCTTCCCATCACACCTTTGTTTTGCCATACACCACTTCACACTCTTTTGCACCTTCCCAGTCTGAAAAAGCTTAGATTAATTTGGCCTTTTGCTCAAGAAATGCCTCAATAATTTACAGTATGACTTCCACTACCTACCTAACACTTAATGTTTTAAACATTAAGTCTCTGAGGTGTCTAACAGTATGAAATATTTTTTGAGTAAAACCATCCACTAATTTTATGACTTTTACCTGCTTTCTGTCTGGAAGCAAGAGTGTAGTCCAACAAGAAAGGGATGATTTGAAGCCTGTTCAAAGACATGTTTCTCTGTCTGAACCCAATCAATATCCTATTGATTTAAGAAAAGCAATATTCAGAAAAGGATTGGTGCACTTCTTGGGTTAACTATTAAAGACAACTACTAGCAAGATATTAGTGTTTTGCCATCCTCGTTTTATTTGCAAGAAATTGAGCAGTATGTAGCAGTATGTAATATAAGTAACATATAAATAATATATATGAGGTAATATGATTTAGGATATGCTTTTTTTTTCCCTTGTGAGTGTCCTGTACTTTCAGCCTCATTCAGGAATTTAAAAAAATGTCCATCTATAAAAGATTAACTGGTGCAGATATGTAAAACAGCATCAAGAAATGCATAAGAAATCAAAGGTAGACCAAGAAGTAAATGCAAAAGCTGTTAAAATAGCAAACCAGTCACTTGAGACTTTATAGAGTAGCCTAAAGAAACACAAGAGAAATCTTCAGCATCAAAGGTGTTCAGCAGTTAATACTGCCATTCTGATTTTTTTTACATTAATCACTGTGTAAGGTACAAACAAAAGAAGATGAAGGTTTGATTTAAAGACCAACTAAAATAACAGCAAGTTCCCCCTTGTGACAAAACCAAACTTGAACACATGAAAACCAGACTCCATTCATTTCTGTTTTCAAGCCAATGTGATGAGAGAGATATGGAATATTTCTTCAAAATAACAATAAAGCAAGCCAGGCTTATTAACCTGAATTCAGCAGGAGCATTGCTGCAGACAGTGCTGATCACAAAATGAGACATTGACAACAGAGGCAGTGAGGCTCATAAGAGAAACCACTGGAACAGCAGGGTAGCTGTGAGCTGCCAGTCTGCTAATGAAGATGCCCAAATTGGTCATCTGTCTTGCAAACCTTCTGTAGCACAGGATGTATAAAAACCACCTGGTATGATTTGCAGTTAGTGTTCCAGACCCAGCAGCCTGGCTCTGACGTGTGGTAGGATACTGAAGCTCTTTGGAAGAGTCACCAAATTAGTTGTTGAAAAGCTTGCCTACCTCATCATCATTGACAAGCTCTTTCTTCACTACTTTCATGGCATAAATGCGTTCAGTTTTCTTCAGTCGAACGAGCAGCACTTTAGCATAGCTGCCTCTTCCTATCACCCGCAGCAAGTCAAAATCCTGAAGGCCCAGGCTGGAGGAAGCTTTGCCACTTTCTCTAATGCTCATTGCCTGTGGACAAAGAGATTCTGGCATCAGTAAGCAGGCTTGGCAACTCTAACAGCTGCAGAAGTTAGCGTTCCAGCAAAATTAATGTCAACGAGCAATTCAATTAACACTTGTGATTCCTAAAACTGCTCTGTCCTGGAAAGGAATGTGAGGGGAAAGAAAGAAGGCAGAGGAGACCTGGTAGATAAAAAAAACAAACAAAACTGGAGGAGTTTGGAATGCCTTCTAAGTCAAAGCACATTTAGGCTTTCTAAAACAAAGCACACCTCACCTCAAGGTTCAAAAAAACCAAAATCAACCCCAAAACATCTTGCAAGCCATACATGCATGCACCTGAACAAGCAACCCAAATGTGCTTTATGTACTACTTTTCAGTTTCTCACAAATTAGATTACTAGAATCTTGAAACAGAGAGAGATGCAGACTTTAAGGTCTCTGAATACAGTTAGCATGGTTAAGATAATTTACCTCTTTTTCTTCACCAACATGGTCCAAGCTCTCGTGACTTGAGGGATTGTATGGAATCACTAGAGGTACAAGAAAAATTATTAGACCAATGCAGCATAACAGGATTTTCTTTTGCCTGAAAATTTCCCACACACAAAGCTCAGGGATACATATATTACACACATTACATTCAAAACTTTTGTTTTGTTTGTTTGTTTTAAACCATTAGAATCGTTCTTTTGCAATACTGCATTAAGAATCAGTTATGAATAATATAAGCTCCTGCAATTACATTTGGAGGTCTCTTTAGATTAATCCTGATCCCCCTCAGACAATCCTGTACAGAACTGTTGTTTGGTTTTTAAATTGACCATTATCTAAATCCAAATTCAAATGTTAGGACTATCAGTCTGTATGCTACAGGAACAAACCTGATTGGCTATCAATACAGTAGGAACCCTGCTAAATCTGTTGAGAGCTATTTATTTGTTTTTTTGTTTGTTTTGTTTTATTTTGGTTGTTTGTCAGGGCATTTAAAGTACACAGCCTCTTGACTGAAAAACATAACTGAGAGCCTAAATTCTTCCTTTTTAACCAAGTTTCTTAACTAGATAAGACACTGTAGAACTAGATAATACAACTGTAGAACTGTTGTATTTTACCACCTTAGCATTAAGAACCCATCTTTTTTTTTTTTTTCTTCTCATTCCCTAAACAAAAAGTAGACCTTTTAAAACAATGTAAAGATATTGTTTCATTTAAAAACTCAAAGTTCATGTTTCAGCAACTTACAGTAATATAAAGAATGAAAAATTATTTTACCTGATTCCACATTATCTGGATGCACTGATGATGGATCCATAGGCATTATTGGTTCCTGAAAATGTACACAGGATTTTTGTAATAGATTGTGCAAGTGTGACAGACATTATTTTAGAGACAATAAGTGGAATAAATGAACCCTGAGGAATACAATCTAGCTACTGTGACTTTAACAGTAAACTTAGTTACTGCTCTAATCCATGCATAATAAAACACTGCAGTCCATATTTTACCTGTTTTCTAAAAGTTATGACACATGTTCCAGAAGCTGTTGAACTGACAACTTAATACAACAGAGAAAAAAAGTATAGTAGATAAGAAATGAGACAGAAAAGCCCAAGGACTTCAGCAGTACATAGATTAGTCAAATGTACTCAAAAAAGCCCTAAGACTTGTAACTTTCTGCTTTTATTATTAAAATACAAACAGTAATCGTGATTTTTTTTCTGTGAACTTAAGAACTAAAAATTATTTGATTTCTTGAGAGAAAAGTGAGAACTTCTGCACTTCACTGTCCTTTTCTGTAAAATAGGAAACAGTTTGGTAATCCAAAAGATATTTAGAGAATTTGTTTTACCTGTACATCATTTTCAAGACATAAAAGTGGATCTGTGCATATATATATATATAAAAGCTATGTAACAACATGGTGAAGGATGAGATAAAAAAAAACACTTGTGTTTTTATTTGACACAGGATAAAATATGAGACATGAAAGTCAGACTCTCATCTTGTCACTAAATCATCATTCTGCTAAGTGATTCTCAAGCTTTCTTGCAAAGTGTCACAGTAACCATAAGGAATGATCTTGCATCTCCTGTGATTATTCACAGCCTATGGTTTGAAAACCATAAGTACAAAATTGGCTTTTTTCTTTGCTTGGCTGGTTGGTTTTTAAGGAGAAGTTTCCAGGTAAGTTTTACTCACCGGCAGCAGTGCATGGCGGTCACACTCCCTGTTGACAAGTTTGTGACATTTCTTGTGAACTAGGAGTTTGCAGTTGATGCATTTATACCCCTGGCGACCCAGGCCCCATATTCTGTCAGTGCAGAAGGCACAATGAGCTCTCTAGAATGACAAATTAACAAAACCAATTAAAGAGCAAAAAGAATAAAAACCATCCAGCCATGTTTTCATTAACAAAGACGACAGGAGAGGAGATGAGAGGGATCCCTACTAAACTTGCCACTACATCAAGAACCCGAGAAGTTTTGTAATAAACAGATAGATACAACACAGAGTTTGAAAAAATCACAACTATCAATGAGCAGCAACTGCCTCACATGGAAATGTGCAGGCACAGACTCTTTCTGCTGCCCACAGACCCTGAGACATGAGCCAGCTCCAGGTCAAAAGCACTGCAGCTTATAATAATAAATAAAATAATAATAAATAAAAACAGAGGCTGCTGTGCCCAACCTCATTTGCTACATGCCTCACCATCACCTGTGTCCATCAGCCCTTACACGTGTACAGAGGGAGGCAGAGGAGCAAAAGCTGCAACACGTTAAACCATCAGATAACAAGAAATGGGAAGATCACTCACTGAAGGACATTCCCAAAACAATTCCATAAAGAGACATAAAACCAGGGTCCCTACAAGAGCAAGAGTGGAAAGTGATTACAAGTATGGTGCCTTGACAGCCTTTGACTAAGAAGAGCTCATAAGAAAAAAAAAATAGCAAAAGTTAGATATGAAGGATGCTCAAGATGAAGTTTAGTGGAGACAATCTTAAGCATTAAGCACACAATATACTAAGCTTAGAAAAGGAGGAAAGATTATTGGAGCTGTCAAGGAACCTGGCTTAATCAAATATTTCAGGTTTGGTTTTTGTTCTTGCTTTTTCTAAATACAGCAGAAAGTCTTCTTGGTCCTTAGCTAACTTTATTTGAATATTGTGTCTTGAAAATATTACAAATGGTTTGTTATTTTCAGTTGACCACCTGCCATAAGCAGGCTGCCTGGAAAACATCTCAGGTTTTCCTTTAAAAGTCATGAAAAAGCAGCCTGTACATAATACATTATTTCAGACCTTTTTACTCCCTTTTTACTTCCCAGAAACCTGAAAATGTACTCTCAACTTGCAGTCATTCAATGCCAGTGTTCAAGTTTGGCCTCTAGAAAGATTTTAAGGGAAGACAGGAGCTTTTATATAATCAGGATCATGGTTTCAGAGTAAATGTACAGTAAATTGAAACCAATTTTTCTTTTTTTCTAAGTTTCTGATAGTAGTAGTAGTAGTAATAATAATAATAATAATGTTTTGTGAAACTAAAAGTCTACGTACTACAGACAAACAACAAAAATGATAATAAAACGATTTTATAATTTTTCCAGACAGTGACATTGTAATTAAGAAAGTAAGACATCCCTGTATCATGGTTTTAAGTTACCAAACAAAGAGTCTCACCCTGTTAAATCGTTTGGCTTGGAAAGTGTGACCATTTGCACAATAGAGCTTTCGCCACCGGCGGGCGCCTCGGCGATAAATGGATTCTAAGAGGAAAAACATAGGATTATATCCACACAATTAAAACACAGAACTACAACAGCTTCTCAGGAACCTTGCTGTGGAGAGTGATTTGCAGAGTAAAGTTTAACTCCTGCACTTGACAGAAACCATGTAATGTTTCAAGTGTCATTTCATTTTTTTTTAAATTTAGGATAAATTTTCTAATAGAATATCTCCCTGAACTGAAAGTTCCTTCCTTTTAACTTTGGAAAAACAGATTAAAACTGTCCAACCAACACAAACATCTGTGTGCAAAGCATGCACCTCCCTTACCTAAACTTGGGGAGGAGCCAAGGGGGAACAGGAAGGAGGAAAGAAGGCCAGTTTGAGGAGCAAGCCCTGATTTCTAAGGTTGCTTGCACAAATCCTCTACTGAATTAGATCCACAGCTGCCAATGTTGGGTTTTTTTGTTTGGTTTGGTTTTTTTGATTTTAATTTTTTATTACTAGAGGCATGTCAGTAACCAAAATTAAAAACCAGAATATCTGAAACTACATTGAGTTGCAAATCTACTTCTGATTCAGTCCACAACCTCATTTTTTCAGAAATGCAGCATTACCCATACTGCCAAAGTTAACTTTTCAGCATGCATATTTAAATTTGGCAGGCACTAGAATATCAAGCTGATAGATGTGTGAGTGTATAACATACATGTGCTCCTTCATAAAACTAAGGCAGAGAGAAAATTACCTCTTTAATGTCTAGTACATTAGCTAAAATAACTTAAGAGGTTTTTGTAGAATACTCTTGATGGTACCTAAGTACAATTTAAAATTAATTAACCACATGCCTCTAAAGGATGATAGGAGTCATTACCACTGGTTACAAGCCCTTGTTCACATTAGTCAGACAGCAATCTGGCAACTACCAAAAATACAGGTATATGATAAAAAACTGTCATGACAGAAGAGGCAAAAGCAAGGAAAGCAGAGTGACATGGATAATTAACAGGAATGTAAAATGCTTATTAACAGTGATTCAGAAATGAAAACCTTTCTATTGAAAAATGAAAAACTTTCTATTACTTTAATTTGTAAATATTAGCATTATATTCATAAGTGTAGGATCCCAAACCAGAGTATATAAAACATTCTAAACCAGGAAATCTGAATTCCTGATTTTCTGTAGTTTTTAACTAAAATGTCTACTTACTATCTTCTCCTGGACAAGGCATTCCAGGCCGTTCTGGTACACAAGGAAATACTGCAAGAAAAACATGAACTTGTGATTAACTTTTCTTTAAGACAGAAAATTAATCTGTTGATTAAATTTAACACTTCTGAAAGGCACCTAGTCACCTAGGAGTGCTGCACAGGCTGCATTTTAACAAAGCCTTGTGGAAGAGCAGATAAGCTGAAAAGTGCCACAATCCCTTGGTTTCTACATAGGAAATGTGAGCAAAAAGCAGAAAAAACCCAAGTTATTTCCTAAAGAAAGCACCTACAAAAAAATAATTTCTCATGTGACCAACTATCACACTCAGTATTTGGAAATCTTGACTACAGTGTATCATAATTACAATGTCATAACATCTACATATGAACTTGTCCACATTAGCTCTTTTCTCACTTTATTTAGCTTCACAAACTGTCAAAAAGAAGCAAATCCAGGGTGCTGGTTTAATCAGAAGCTTACCAAACACAAAAATAGAGAGAGGACAGCTCAAAAAGCATACTGAAGTAATACACACAGCAACTGTGAAAAATATATAGAAACTGATTATACTCTTACACTTTTTAGAAGTCTTTGTGGGAAGCTGAAAAATGCCTTCCAACCAAATGAGCTGATGGTGAACTTGGTATTTTGCAGCCTTTTAGAGAAGGACCATGTTAAGTAAGTGCAGTGTAATGCTCTCTACAATGATCCCCTGATTTTCTGATACAATCTCTGTTAAACTGAAATCTATATTCTGCTCATAAGTTATAAACAGCAAGAAAAATATACTGCAGAAGTTACCAAAATAGGCTTATGACCCTAAAAAAAATTGAACACAAACAGGGATATGATATTTGGTTTCTAAAATTAAGTACTTCAGACTAATTTTGAAAGTCAAATTTCTGACTGATCTGCATAAAAAATGGAGCTCATCACCCTAATACTGATGCTGCTGTGAAGCACTTATCAATAACAAAATGCTGTACTATCTTCTACTATTTGTTGCCAACAATGAAGTGTAAGGAGGCACCTGGGATGAATTAATGAGACAGGGGCTGTCTTTCATTAACAAACAGTGATATATATTTTCCTCCCTTTGCTTAATAAAAAACAAACTGACAGTTGAAAAACACAGTGCACAGTTTTCAGCATTCTCTTGACAGAATGCCACAACAGGCTGTAATTGAGGAAGTTGTGCAAAAGACATAGGTAATGAAAGAAAAAAAATCCACTTCTCAGCTACAAACACAAGAATTAATACAGTAAATTTCACCATACCATGAATTAGAAGCTCTGAATCCTTGTTTAGTTCATACAACCGAAAAGCCTCTTCTAACTCCAGCTGAGAAGAAACTGTACATGGATCTCCTGGAGAAAGAAAAGAGAACAACAAAAACTCAATCCAAACAACTCTGTGACATTCAGCTTACTGTCAAATAACTTCTCCAATTTTTAACAGAAATACTACTTTCCACTAGTTGTGGATAACTGAACTGGAAGAATGCAGAACAATTTTTTCTCAGCTGAAGTGGATCTAAGCTGAAAGTTTTACTGCTTTGAGTCTTTGGTCAATGTCATGCTTTGAAAGCTAACTACCAATAGTTTATTATCTATTCTTTCTTGTTTTGTACTACAACATATCAAAATTAATAGAGGCATTGCTAAGGTTTTTCAGTAAAACCACACACCTTGCAGGCAGGGGGATATCTAAAGCTCACCCTATGAAAGTTCTTCAAGCCACTGATGAAATATTACTAATAAATTTAAACTGTCCATTTGCAACATTCTGTCTTTATTCTTTTCTGCATGTGATAACCTTCAAGGCTTTTCTTCTAAGCCAGCTGTGGTAATTTTTCCCCATCCTTCTTCACCCTCAGCAATTTGCCTATCTGGAGATCAGCCTGCCTACCCAGGGGGCAAACTCACATAGTGCAGAGCACAAGGGGAGAAGGAGGAACAATTGGATTTATTCAAACTCACTGTGAGAATCCACAAACCCGGTTTTGTTTGTTTCTGACACCTGTGAAAACTGTTTTCTTTTTGGCAGAAGAAAAGAAGGCTCTCAAGAACAAACTTACTTCTTACCATGACTGACTCTCCTTCATTGAGGAATCTATCATCCTTAAGATAAAACAGCAAACTTACTGTGAAGTTAATGTTCAACTCTGCACAGAAGTTTGGTCATAAATATTGTTCATTTTACTCTACGGCATCTGCCTGGTGTAAAGAACTTGGGAATGATGAGAGGAAGAAGAAAAAAAAGAAAAAAAAAAGAAAGAAAACCTACTAGGATTCCCAAGCCCACATAATCTTCAACATCTGCCCATACAGCACTTCCAACAATTTAGCTTTAAGCTCTGAATAAACTGGCACTCACCCGATTTTGAATGGGAAACCCATAAGAAGGGAAGAGAACAATTCTGTAAGCACCATTTATGCTAATCACTACATCCAAACACTAATCACTGCACATTATGGCCTCTTCTGTACTGCAAATAGCTCAACAGCTGCTTCATAGTGCAGACATCTCTTTAGTGTAGTTCAAGATCTATGTGTAGAATACACCAATTTAAAAAAAAAAATTAATGTAGGCATCCAGCTCCCACCTGGACTAAATCTGTTAGGAAAAGACAGAACAGTCTGAACTTCCTTCAGCCCAAGTAGAGTTTAACATGGATAACATAAGCATTAGAGATGCCAGGGGTTCTCAGCCAAGGTTGCTACTCCTGCACTTTGATTGAAGAGCTACTTGGACAAGTAATTTCTCTCTTTTAATAGTTAGTAAAACTTTTTCTATTAGCTATGTGTTGAGTAAATTGCTGAAGTAACAGCTGACACAAACACTCAAAATATAAATTTAGTTACACATACGTCTCAACAATACATGAAATTGCACTGATACTATTGATAAATACTATTAATTTGTAGCACTTAAGGTTAGTTTAACTCTCAAATATTTAAGACTTAACTGAGAACCATGAGCTTCCTCAGCAGTATAAGGTAATACTTTCCATTTCCTCCCTAACAAATGCTAACATTAAATCCACATTTTGATAACCACTGACTTTTCATTTCTTTGGTTAAAAAAATTACAGCTCTCCTTGCTAAGTTTGAAACAATTATGTTTCCATTAGGAACTTAAAAGTATTGGATAAACATTATTTCTAGAGTCAGATTTACTATTTCTAGAGCCATGCTTACGGAGTATGTTTTATAAGCTTATTTTATGAAGGCAAAGGGTAAGGAAAACATGAAAGGGAGAGGAGAGCCAGACAGCTGAGGGATATATTGTGCAAATATGTCATAAGACCAAGCATAATTTACCTTCTTCATCAATCCATTTCATGGTGAAAAGCTGTTCATTGTCAAAGGAGCACATGTCTCGTACTTCACTGCAGAGTCCCTCAAATGAGATGGAAGGTTCAAAATAGGTGATCATGATGTCCCTGAGCAAGAGAAAATAAATTTGATAAATTATACTGCAATATGTTGCATTTGCCCAATACCTCTCATGCCTCCTGTATACCAGTTTTATAAACCCCATCCCTGCTGCAGCCCCCTAAAAAAGTACTAAAGTAATATCAGTAAAACATTAGCACAAAGGTTCCCTTCCTGTAGCAAAATGAAGTTCCAAGTGGTCTTTATTAACAACTACTTGACATTTAGTACTCAAGGTATCTGGTTAAGAAGAAATGAAGATTTAAATGCTCAAATATCTATCAAGTGAGTTGCAGTAATTATTAACCATACAAAGAAATGCGTTATACTAGTGGAAACCAAAGAACAAAATGCTGCAAAAATTTTTAAGAACTTAGAGCAAGCTAAACCATCAATATTCTGATTACGTTTTTTTTTTATTATATCAAAATGTTTTAGGAACTTATAAATCATCTCCAACTAACTGTTGATTATGTAGATGTTATGACACACTAATGAAAATTATTAAACAGCTTTCCTAGCAGATTAGAGATGGTGTTCTAAATATTCTAAGTGTCTTTAAAAAGAGACACGTGATGCCTCACTGCAGTGATGGGGAAGGCAGACAAGGAGGCATTCACTCAGAATTAAAATGTACTACTTTACTGTTATGCAGGACGGGTATTTCTGTTTTAATCAAGAGTTAGGTAACCTAGTGTTTTAAATAGGTTAACATAAAATGCTGACCCACAGGGGCACAGGTGGTGCAGGGCTGCAGTCCTTTAAACAAAGAATTTAAACAGAGATACAGCTCAGAGGAAGGTGGAGAAAAGAACAGAGAACAGGCTGTTTACAACACTACTCTTCACACATCTCCTGTAAGTCCAATGTTATGACACTCATCTTCCAATAAAAACCTCAACCTGTTGGGATTTGTTGCAGTTGGTGCCAGCCAGCCCAGAGCACTGTCTGGGGGAGGGAGGGAAAACTGAAGCAACAGACAAAATTCACATCTGGTCAAAATTCCCATCAACATACCTACCAGACTGGAGTGCACTTATGCAGCTGGTTAAACATCTTTAAATCCACTTGTGCATGGGCACAGTTGCATCAAGTATGCAACTTAACATAACACTGTGGTACCTGAACCTGAACCACCCTCAGGAGTGGCAGAGAACACACATGATGAACGTGCTTGCCTGAGGCTCAAGTTCAACAGCAGGACTAAAATAACCTCACCATTTCTAAGCACTCCAGAAGAACAGCTGGCTTACTCATGGGTTTATGAGTGTGAGCTGTAAGGAAAAGTCTCCAGCAAATGGTGTAGGGCAGTGAAATGACCTTTCTTTAAGGAATCTTAAGAGAAGAGTGAAAAAGTTGGTACATCATTGGTTGAGGAATTGCTCCTCCTTTTTCCACATGAGATAAAACACAGGACAAAATATGTGGACCCAGTATTTGAGACACGGGGCAGTACTTTGGGGCAAAGGGGGCTTCATTTGAAACACCAGATTGTTCCCATCCCACAAAGCAAATTGTTCTCTCTCACACAAAGGTTTGCCTTCCCATCCTCTCTCAAAAGGCAAAAGTTACAAACCCAGCACCAGAAGTTTGTGTCCATGATCCCAGGCAGACTTAGCAGTGCTTTACTGTTAGAGACACAGGCATCAACCAAAGAGAAACCCAGGAGGCTGCAGTAGGAGGCAAAGTCTCAACCTGTATTTCCTGTTTTTCAGGGAAGGAAATAAGGCACTGCTTACTGAGCAACTCCACTGATTTTGTGCTGAAGTTTTGCTATCCCTTCACTTACATTTTAGTGCAGTTACATTCACTTTCAGATATTTTCTTAAATAAAAAGTTAAGCTCTGAAGGGTACTGGTAAATCAGTGTTAAGTATTTCAACTATTGCTCTTTGTGACTGAACTACTCAGTAATGGGGATGAGTTAAGTGGCAGACCACAGACCCAAAAAATACAGTAATTACTGATGTTCTAGCAAAAAGTGAAGATTAAAAAAGATTAGCAGTTCAGCAGTTTTTCAAATGTAGTAATTTAAGTCCACTTAAAATAGCCTTAGCTGTATCACACTGAACAGAAAGTCAGAACATTAAGAAGTAATGAACAGCCCAGCAATCTCTCTGTACCTGTAAAGCAAAAGCCAGTATCAACTGAAAAATAAAAACAAAAAAAAAAAATCAATTTCCTACCTGCTGTTCCTTCAAATGGCAGGATAGCTGCCCTTCAAGCAAAAGGAGTTTCATGATTTTATAATTTAAGCAAATTCTTGAAATTACCATTCTTAACTCCTCCAAGAGGACGTGTATCAGTTAATAAATACATTTGGAAGACATTAGCCTCTGTTACAACAAACACCCATCAGTCTTTCAGAGAGCCCTAGCTAATAGCAATATTTAAAACGAGGAAAAAAGAAAATATGCATGTTCTGTAAGCAACATCCAGCAGCTTGTGAAGCCAGGTTTACGTAACACAGAAACTGAAAGATTACAGGTCTTTCTGCAAGCTTTGTTTCTCCTGTTTAACTCTTGTGATGACACAGATGTTCTCTACTGAGACAGGTCTCAGGGTGGTTGTTATCACACCTTTTCATCACATGGTGTTTTCTACATTTCTTGCACCTAATACCACAGCCATGATGTCTTCATTAGCAAAAAGCTGTATTCACTCGAGCTAAGACAAGGTTAAGCTCTACTGAGAAGAAATTAGTAGTTTTTAACAAAAATTAGTGAGCCAAGTTAAGGAACAAAGGAAAGTTAACATGGACTTGCATGAAAAAATACAAAATATTTTCTTTCACTAAGACATGGAGAACAGATGACTGACAACAGCCCTTTACATCTGATGAAGAAAAGCTCATGCAGCGCTTTTAAAAAGAATGTTATAAAGCCATTCTAAGGCATAATATCCTGTATTTCTCTCCTCACAACATACACAGGGAACTAGAAAAAAATCTGATTCAAGCAAACCTTTTGCACCTCCATATTTGGATGTGTCCATTAACTCTTACTATGAAAGCACCAGCTCTTCCAGAATTTACTTTAGTACTGTTGTAATAGGTCTTAAACAGGGACCTGTGAGTAGGAAACATGCAAATAAACAAGATAGTACTTGTCCTGAATTACTTGCAGTTAAAATTTTGTCATTTATATCTTCCATAAATATTCATAAGGGATCATTTTATTCATACTAATAAAAGGCCTGCATGAATCAATATCCTGCACATCTAAGAATCAGATAAACCACAGGAAGGCTGAGAAAACACAAATTTTAAATCTAAACATGAACAATAGAGAACAGATTCTAAGTATCTCCAGAAGACCACAAACCTCACCACTATCTTCCTCACCTTTCCTAAGATCAAACAGCTTTGCTTGTGCCTTCTCTTTTGCAGATCATCCAAATCACAACATCCTGAAACCAAATCACATATTACCTCCATATCCACATATTTATCACACATCTGGGTCAGCCATTAAAGCTTTTGACAATGTCTAAGTATACATCACTGAGATTAACCCAGGCAAGCTCCTGGAGACCTGTGCTCTTTCAAGATCTTTTCAGTACCAGAAGGTGCAGGCACTGCTATTCAGAACTATTTGAAGTATGTCTTTCTCCAGAGGATGGCTGAAGTCTCAAATTGTCTGCTCCTGCAATCTGGAAAAAGTACAGCACCAGAAAATTAAACTGACATTGAAATAACAAGAAGGAGCACAAACGTGTTTGCAAGCTTAAACCAAAGCTTTCTTAAGCTGAACACTCTCCCATGTGAAACCTGATCTTCAGCAGACAAGGAAAGCTGTGAGGAACTGACTAGCAAGTGCTCAAGACCAAGGATAACAAGAAGAAAGAGGCAAGAACTCAAAAATTCGTAAGAAATAAATCTATTTCCTGGAAATATTTATAGAGGTACAATTGGATTTTACGACTAAAATAGAACTTTTTCCCCCCTCTTTCCCACTCACATAAATGCAGTAAAATGAAGAAAAGAAGCAAGTCTAATGTGTATCAAGCTGAAGGTGGGCAAAGCATTGGTAACCTATAGCTTTAACTGTATTCTGAGTTAACCTAAATTACAGCCTACATACATAAAACAGCACAAAATCTATGTCAGGCACTGACACAAGCTAGCAGCTCTAATCATGACAGGAAAATGGTTCTTTTGGGTTTCTTTTAGGTTAATATACAATCAGTATATTATTCCTACCTGTTCTCTACTGCTACAATGCAATCCCCCCCTCAGATATTAAGGGTATAATAGCAAATTACACTGAATGGACAAAAAGCACCTACAACAGATGAGATCGTGCAAAGGTAAACTTTGAATAATATCAGAAAGCTGAACCAGGTTTAATTACAGATGCTATTCATTGCCACACATATGAAACTGCTACACTTTGTTATGGTATCAACAAAAAAAAGTATGTAAACATTTGGTGTAACAAATTCAATTCCTAAGTCGACACTTACACCTCTACTGTATACACCTCACCGATTAAAGTAACTTAAAAATGCTGAAAATGGCCCTACCTATTTTAAACAACCAGCCCTATGGGAAAGATAAGGGAGGTGTAACTGAGAGAAGGAACTACCTGGATAAATTCAGCCTAGTGCCCAAATCTCCAGGAATTCCCACCCTTTTATTCTCATGATCTCTGCTCAGTTTAGGAAAATTTTCCTTCCTGGTTTTACAGATTTCATTAATTCCAGGTAAGAATTACCACTACATAGCTGAATGAAACAAAGACCCTTCAAAGAGTTCATGGAAGTCTTTGTCTTTGCTCTCAATTAGGCTCTCAGCCAGGTTCAGCTCTCTGCTCCAGAGTATGGAAGTGTAACCCAGGTGAGTGTCCTGATTATCCAATTCCCAACCATTTCAAGAACAAACCTGAGCTTCTGAGTTGCTGTTTGGTGTTTGTTTGTTTTCTTTAGCCAGAAATTCCATCTGGAAGCTGAAAAGACCTTCCTAGCAAGACTTCTGCAGTAACTTCAACAACCCACTTCAATAATTCTATTAAAATTTCAAAAAAAATACACCTCTAATCTTGAGACAATTTATTTGATGAAAGGGAAGAACGCTGCCTTTGATATTAATTTGAGACCCTTTGAGATCTGCAGTCTCCACCCCATTTCTGTGTGAAGTTCAGGTAAAGTGTTTTGCCTGATACCCATTTCTTGATACTGCTCATCTGAAAAGCAAGCATGTAGAGCTTGTGGCAAGAAAGTGGAGAGAATAATTTGTTTAGCTCTCAAAATAAATCATGACTAAGGCACTCAGCTTGTTAGTTTGTTGGTAGTCACAATGGTTAACCAACACCCCGTGTGACTCACTGTCATTATTTAAAGTAAACTGATAAATGCATTAAACCAATAAAAAGTCAATAGATGAGACTCAAAAGAAACACTCCAGTGTCTGTTTTCTTACTTAAAATATCAAGTGTCATAAGCCAGCACTCTTGACCAAGGTAGCATTTTTCTTCCTCAGTCTCACAACCCTGAGCTGCTTTCTCTCTGTTCTTACACCATAGCCTCCCTACCAAGAATTCATGTCATTGCATGTGGAAATGATCAAGATTAAATCTGAACCAGCAAAAGAAAAATAAATGGTTATACCCCAGAACACTCCCCACCTGAGGTCACTGCCTGACTAAAGGAATGCCTCTGCCAGCTGATAGCCAGGGGCACCTCCTCCCCTTAACAAATAGTGGATTAAAGGGACTGTAAAACAAAGAGTCTAGAATTTCACATACTATTACTTTCAGTGGTTGACACTTCCTTTAAAGGCACAGATTGTGCCAGTCTACAGTACTTCTCTAGGCTCTGTCAAGAAAAACCCCAAAGCAGACACACTCAAACCCAGCAGCAAATACCAAGGCATTGTTTCTATACCTCTCCTTGAAAGTATAAAGCTAGAGATAGCAGACAGCATACACTGTAAATGTCACACATCTTCTCTTGTACTTAACACAGATAACTGGGAAGAAGCTCTCAAGAGTATCACGTGTTCAATCTTACTCCAAAAATGCACCCAGCATTTTTTTCAGCTTAGATCACCTCCTCTCAAGCTTAATGGCCCAATGAACCACTGTCAACCCTTGCACTCAAAAGTTTTCAAGTTAGGTGCTGTAACTGTTACTATTTAATAGGGGCTTGTGAAGTTAAAGCAGAAAACTTCTGCCTTCTATGTTGTTGTTGGAGACCCACTGAATTAGACCTCTAGCATTCAGATTTTCACTCTACAGACCCTTAGCATCATTTTCTTTGCAGCAGAAACACAACTGGCAGTAGATTCACCTCAGTTATCACTCACAGACTCTCTTGAAAGTCCCTCAGAAACCGCATAAAAACTGATTAAATAGGTTTTTCATCCAAACATCCTCTTCCCTTACACCTAAATATCCCTTAATACGCAGAGACCAGGAGCAAAGCTGGACTGTGAATATTCTTTTATATATATATATATATTTTTTTTTTTTAAGTAGACATTTCAGCACGTGTCCCCCAGAACAGCATAATGCAGAAATATCCACTTATTACTGACAGCAGGGACACAACCGGGGCCGCGGGCAGCCGGGTCCCTCAGGTTCATCCCTGTTCACCGGGAAAGGAGACAGAGATCCGGGGGTGCTCAGCAGTGTGGGACCAACCCCTCGGCCCGGTTCGGTTCCCCACCACCCCGGCCCGGTTCGGTTCCGCTGCAACCGGATACCCGGAGAAGCTCCTCCGAGCACCAGCCCTGCCAGTTTCACCTCGCTTCAGAAAAGCCGTTTTAACGAGACTATTAAGTTGAGGGTCGTGGGGTTTTTTTGGGTTTTTTTTTCTCCTTTTTCCTCGTAAATCAGCGGATAACCAGGACCGCAGTCCACGCACCGAAAACCGGGTCTTTAAGGTACCGCCCTGACGGAACCTCGGGGCTGTAACCCCTGCCCGATTTCAGTCACCGCGGGGGAGCCGGGGACGTTTTCCACCCACCCCATCTCGGTACCGACCGGGAGCCCGCACCGGACACTCCGAACACGCCCAGCCCGGTCCCGACTCCTTCAGACCCGAGGCCAGGCACCCCTGGTACCAGGCAGAGCAGCGTCGGTTCCACCGTTCCCCACCCCGGGGCCCGGCCGCGTCGCTCCACCCCCGGCCTCTCCTCACCGCCCGCCCCGGTTCCCCCCTCCCGTTCCCGCCGCCCCCGGGGCTCCGCGCCCTCACTCACCCTTTATAGTAGGCTTTCACCCGGACCTGATGGGCGCTGTCCCCGCCGAGGCTGCCTCCGAGGCCGCCCGGAGCCGACATGGTGCTGCTGGCGCTGCTGTCCCGCTGTGTCGGCATCCCGGGCGGGCGCGGAGAGGCCTGAGGGACCGGGAGGCGGCAGCGGTAACGCGACCCCCGCCGCGCTGCCGTCCCTCGAGCGCTCCGCGGCCCCGCCCCCTCCTCACGGCGCCAGCCCCGGGCGGGCGGAACCACGGATAAGGGGAGCACCGGGAAAAGTTCGGGGAGAAAACGTGGAGCCGTGCGGCACGGCGCAGAAAGAGGGGAGAGATCCTACACTAGCAGGAATGAGGAGACGCTCCGGGAGCTGCCGGTCTGCAGTTCTGCCGTGTGGGGAGAGTCACGTCTCGTTGGGACATTGGCACCCCCCCCCCCCCCGCCGCACGCTCCGTGGGTTCTTCCCCGCAGCGCACACCTGTGGAGAGGAAGGCTCCACGCTCAAGAGAAAGGGGGGAGGCGGCGGCGGCGGCGTAGAGGCAGTCGGGGTATCTGTAGCGAAGCCGATGCAGGGCGTCTCTCCGGGTCTGGCGGGATAGACGCCATTCGGTGGTCCCTCTCCTTCCTTCCCCGCGTCCGGAACGGGGACGCGCACCACTGTCTCCCCGCCATTTGGTACGGCCCGCCGCGAGGCATGCTGGGACTGCTGGGCGGCCGGAGGACTCGGAGTCCCGGGCAGCGTCGCGAAGCTGTGGTGGCGGAGCTGAGTGGGCTAAAACGCTGCTTCTGAGCTTTTGGTGCCTGGCTCTAAGGAACGGGTGGTTCTGTAGGGCTGTAGCACAGCCGGAGGTGCGCTGAGGGAAGGGGCGAAGGAGGAAATCCCGCCATTTTACCTCAGTGCAAACAGGACGGTCCTTGTGAGGCTTAAAGAGACACAAGTAGCTACAGCAGTGGAAGAGCAACCCGGACCGGACTTAAACTGGGCTTTTATCTCGAACCAAAGCCATCGCTACCACCGGAGCATTAAGGAAAGGGGCCTTGAACACATCTAATTGTGCCTCTCCACGGGTTTTGTCGCTGCTATCCGCGCTGGAGAGGAGCCACATAAATGGTCAGGATCTTAACACTAAATCACTGCTCTTCAGCAGACAGCACAGAGCCAACAGGCGACAGTGAACTAAAATAATTTCTTTAAAAGTGGTAAGAATCCTACAATGGGCACCACTCAGAAGGCAGTGTATTCAGGTCAGATGAACCTCTGATTACCATGTATCAAATGGCTATTTTTTCAGAAAAAAACAGGAAGAATCCTTTCTAGCCAAGAAGAGGGATGGCTGACAAAAAGGTATTTTGTTAAAACTGTTGGTCATATAAGCTATCTAATTTCTTCAAGTACTATTTCTTTCCCATTTTGCCTATTTAACAATACATCAATAGCTTCTTTGGCAGCACGTTTCCCAGCACCTCCTGAGCAAATGGATGTTCCTGGCAATCCGAGAAACAGGGAACCTTTGTTTTGTTCTATTACAATCAACACAATTCCTTTTTTCCACTGCCCCCCTATTTGGCAACATTTTCGGATGTCGAGGGTAGAGCAGAATTCAGCTTTTCGATGCTCAGTTAAAGGCTGCTCTGAGATGGGCACTTCAGCCCACATACCTTTATTTTTCTCCTATTGGTAATAAAATAACCTAAGGTCTTGTTTGCTGTTTACCTTGGGTGTGGTTACAAAGCACAAACTTTTTTCATGCTACCTGATCCTCACCTTCCTGCTGCAGGTTTGGGGTTTTTTTCTTCTCAAAAAAAGTTATTTCCTCCACCCAGTCTTACATTCTTTTCACACAGCAGGATGTACTTTGCTGTATCTGAACTCACTTGTATCTTCCATCATCTTTTTCTGTTTCCTACCAGATTTCAGCACGAGACCTTATTTCCCCCATACAGCAGCTTTTTCTTAAACTATGGAAATTCCTGTTTTCTCTTTCTGAATCATATCTTTCAAATAAATCAGGCATGTTCATTAGACTGGTAAATTGTCACAATTTGTCACAGCCCACCTGTGGTCAGTGGGAATGCCTCATCCTTCAACAGTCTATGCTCACCTATAATGCCTTTGCAGGTAGCTGAGTTGACACTTGCTGAGATTCTTTTCTTTGCAAAGTACCTACATATCCCAACCAGCTGCTAGACATCTGGCATTTTTTCCCCTTCATATCTATTTAACAGTTGGTGAAACCGCATTATCTGAGGAAACATCAACCTAATTGCAGACAGAAGTATTGATGAGCTGCATTTTACCATCTGCTCCTATTACCATTTTTTAAACTGATTTAATTTTCAGTCACACAGCTGTTTGTATGTCATATTTAGTGTCATGTGCCAGCACTCCTGTGCAATGCAGCTGTTTTCCTTCTGTATCATTCAGAATAGAAGCAGACTTTAAAATTTAGTCAACGTACCTGGAGGTTATGTCATTTGAAAATAAGGAAGGCATTTATTTCTTCATCCCAGGAAGACATTTTGTGAAGAAAAGAGAATGAGGTGCTGAGTTCAAGATATCCCATGGAAGGTTTTAATTAGGTCTGTGTGGTATAGTACTTGTTTTTTTATAGTACTTGTTTTTTTATAGTACTTGTTTTTTTATAGTACTTGTTTTTTTATAGTACTTGTTTTTTTATAGTGGTATAGGACTTGTTTTTATGGAAGTTGGGCTTTGCTCACCCATGCCTGCTAACATGCAGCATCTACAGAGGTATGAATTCAAGTCTGATGAATTGTGGCCAATTTAAAAAGAGATGATCACTGCCCTGGCAGGAAAAGGCCAACATTCTGTTGGAAAGAACTTAATGAGCCTAAAAACCCTCTCGTGTTTCATATCCCTCAGGAAAGTTAAAACTTCGCCACCAGTGTCATGCTGAGAGCTGCCAAGGCCCCCGAGCAGCCAATGTGGAAAAACACTGTGGGCTTTTTTTTTTACACACACAGAACACCGCACACCTCTGCTCCCCGCCACAACCTCCCTGCGGTGACCCCAACCCCGCAAAAATCCCCCCAGAAATCCCCGTGAGGCGACGCCTCAGCCCAGCGCCAAGATGGCGGCGGGGGCCGTCACGTGCCGGGCGGGGGGCGCCCTTCGCGCCTGCGCGGCGCCTCCCCCCTGAGGGGGGCGAGAAGATGGCGGCAGCGGAGTGAGCGGCCGGTCCGAGGCGAGTCTGCCGGCGGGAAGCGCGGAGGAGGGGGAGCGGCAAAGGCAGCGGCAGGCCCCGGCCAGGCCGCGGTTGGGCGGGGCGGGTAGGCGGGGACCCGCGCCCTGAAAACAAGCGCCCCGGCGGCGGGCGGGATGGCCGGCAGGCTCCGGGCGGGGAGAGGGTTCCTCACCTCCCGCCCACCTTTCCATCCTTCCCGGGGGCGGCTGTCTCCTGAGGGGACGCCGAAGGGAGTGCTGGCGGGGGTGGTGTGTGCGCTCTGAGGAGCCGGGTCAGCCCGGCGGGTCCGGCCTGCGGCGGGGAGAGGCCACGGAGGGGCCCGGGCGCTGCCTGAGGAGCAGCCCCGGGGATCCCTCAGCGCGGCCCTGGGCTGGTTCGGTTCCGTCCCGCTTCACCCGCAAGAAGCACCGGGGGGTGGCTTCCCACAGAATGTAGTTCTGAGTTTTTTTCTTCGTGTTTTAAACCAAACCGCAAAGAGCCCCGAGGTTTGGGCAGGCTCGGCCTGTGCTGTAGGTAGAGTGAAGGATTTCTTTGGGAGCCTTCAGTCAGGAGTGCCCGCAGGGATCAGACTTGGAGGAAATGGTCATTTATTTTCTGTGGTTGGTGCCTTTGGAGTTGTAAGGAGAGGCCATGAATGTAAGGGAAAATAATAAACTATATCTGGTTGGAAAAAACAGCAAACTGTTTTCATATGCCAGGTATGATTGTATATTGTTAGCAGTGTTTGTTACTACCACAGCATTCACCAAAAGCCAAACTTTCCAAAACACAAGTGGGGCTATACATATCCACTGTGAAGGTAGTTATTGGTATAAAATAACCTGTAATTTTTTTTTTTTTTACTTACTTTAAATACTTGCTTTGACAAAAAAATACAAAGCGAGCAAACCTTCTGAATACAGTGTGTTTGAGATTATGTGGTATCTTGTACTATTACTACTTGTATAAATGAATAGTCAATACAGTTTTCTGTTGTGCATTGTATTACTATTTGCTTAAATGCCTAGTGGTTGTTTCCAGTCAGGATTTAGTACATTTTTTTAAAGTTCCTTGAAGTTGCAGGCAACATCATTGTAGATCTTTGTCACACTTTTAAAAAAATGTTTTTCACTGTGTTAGGAGTTTTGCCTTTTTGATACTGTTGAGCACTCAATGAACAGTTTCAGATTATTTTCAGCTGTGTCTGGGATATACTTTGGGATTTTTTAATAACTATGTAAGTGCTCCCTGCATATCTAGCAGTGAAAGCAGTGCTATACTGGCAGTCTGATTTTAAGCCTGTAATGGTTTTCATCCTTTCTGTCATAAAATACCTGGTACATTGTAACAAATTCTTAAGTTTTCTTGCGAAAAGCAACCACTTTCTCTGTATTTCCTCTTCTCCCTACACACTGGGAAAGAGGAGAGAGGTTTCTCACCAGTGTCATCTGTTGCAGCACTTCAGTGTTCTGCAGCCGAAAGAGGGCACACGATTTCTGTGCTTGGTGCTGTGCTCTGTGTGTGTTGTGGTGGCATCTCCTGCTGGCTCTGAACAAGGTGTTAGAGGCACCTCGGTGCCAGGCCATGCTGAGGTTTAGGTGCTCTTTTTTTCCTCCTGCATCCATTGCAGGGGCGACTTGGGCAATGTTTAAATTTGTCTTGGAAAATTAGATGCTTTCAGCTGAAGGGTTGACAGCTCCCATGGGGTTAATTTCAGATAGAAGAGTGAGATGCACTGAGAATCTCACTAATAATACATGTAAAATATGGCTGAGAAAGAGGGAAATTAAACATCCAGTCTTGTTTTCTTAGGCTAATTTAACTGGTTGCATAACTCTGCTAAAACTAGCTAGACAAGTTGTAGGTGTAAATATTGTGATGTGCTTTTAAGGTCCTCTGGAGGAGCCAGGACTTTTTTCCAAGGTACTTTTCATTAGCATTATCTGAAATAAATGTAAAGTGGTTTTAGAAGTGATGCTGTTTTTATTGCACTTGAAATAGTTAATTATGTATGTGAACTTGTATTCTAATTAAGAACATTCTGACAAATGGCATCAATAATGCACAACAGATCTGAATTTTTAACAGTAAAGCTCTATTTATTTTTCAATTTTAATAGAAGTGATCTCCACTTTTGAAGCAGGTTTTATTGCCATGGATTTTCTTTGATGGCTAAACGTAGGCAAACATACAATATGATGATAAGGTGCTTAGGTGACCATATATCTATTAAAGTTTTGTAATTCCAAGTACTTGGGAGCTACATCATTGTGTGCAATGTCTCTGCTTGCAGTGTGTGTTTTGAAAGGTGAAGTAGCAGCCTGGCAGTGTTGCATTCTGATTTCAGCTGAGTGAGTTGAAACTCTTTTAATTATGTTCCTTTTTGATGCAGCACCGGATGAGTGGTTTGTTAAGCACTTTGCAAAGCTGCTTTTTTCCCTGAACACTGTTCTCTACACTATTGCTTTTCTGAGCTCTCTTATTGTAAGAAGGAAACACATTTCCCCAGTCATTTTTTAAAACAAGCTTTTAAAAGCAGTGAACAGCAACTGTGCTATTTCCTGTTAATCATGACAATAATGCTGAAAAAGAAACTAAAGGTGGCACACCTATCTCTGCAATCCATTTTGATTTTAGAGATGACATTTTGGGAGAGTGGTTGTACTCTGCAATGGAGGGGAGTCTTTTAAAGCTGGGGAGGAATCACCAGAGATGCTTAAATAGGGAGTTTCTTCCTTGACTGGTGCTGTATTTTGGGAGATGCTGCTGTAAAAAGTGAAAGCATTTGCTCCAAACCCTTTCCAAAGAGCATGCCACGGGTGCTTTTTGCTGAAGATACAGAATGGCCAGCCAGCAGTTTCTGTACTGCAGAGAGGGATGGGGCAGTGCCCCTTTGTACCTTGCTGGTCACCTATTGCTGCTCTTGATTAATCTTAGAAAATGATAACCACATATCTTGACAAATTTCATCAAATAATAGCAAATACTGCAGACTTACCCACTTGAAAATTGTCCATTATTCCATCTCGGTGAAGCTGAGATTTTTTTTTTTTTTTTCTTTTAAAATGGGTGCACTGGCCTTGTGTTTGAACTGTTTTTTATTTCACTTCTGCCAGGCTGGACGAACACTGCACAGCTATGGAGAATGAACCAAACACCACCACATGTTCTGCATCTACAACCACCATCACCACCACCTCCACTTCCAGGACACAGCTGCCACAGATATCAGTCTACAGTGGTGCTGACAGGCATGCTGTCCAGGTACTGGACTGGATGTTCCTTCCTGTCCTGCACACTGCTCTCCAAACACAGGCATTGCAGGATACTTTACACAGGATTAACTTTCCATTTTTAATTGCTGTCATCTTGGTCAATATCTGACTTGATGGTTTTCAGCAGGTACTGTTTACCAAAAGGTATCAGACCACTTAAGAATAGTACAGGGTGCAGGCCTGCCTCCCAAATAAAGGAGGGAGAAATGCTGTGCCTAAAAGTTTGGGTTTTTTTCAGCAAAGGTATGGTTTATTACCATAAAACTTAACAGAATATCACAAAATAGAGCTATTTGTTTGACCATCATTGAGTACAGAATAGAGTAACTGCTGCTTGGGATCCAGCCCCTCTTGCTGTCCTTTAAATTAGATCATCTTGAATTCTGTATGGTCTGTTCTGTTGGGTGTGGTAATTGAGCCTGTCATGCTATCCTGCTCTTTCAAAAAGCAGAACATGATGTAGAACTTGTTGACAAGAACCTAAGAGGCTTGGGTGTTGTGTTGTGAATGATGCTGTACTGTCAGCTAATTGTCAGGCTTGCCTTGAAAATGTGAATATGTTGACTGTAGTGACTTGGTGACAAAAAAGCAAGTTCTGAGCAAGTTCAATATTACCTGCTTGGTGTGAAAACAATTTATTTGGTGTTATTTCCTTGTAAAGGTAAACTTGAGCATCATGTCAACATGATGTGTACTTTGTAATTGTAATTAATTACCTACTGATTCATCACAGGTTATTCAGCAGGCCTTGCATCGTCCTCCTAGCTCAGCTGCTCAGTACCTCCAGCAGATGTATGCAGCCCAACAGCAGCATCTCATGCTGCAGACTGCTGCTTTGCAGCAGCAGCACTTAAGCAGTACCCAGTTTCAGAGTCTGGCAACTGTACCACAGGTGAGAGTGGAGATTGCTGAAAAAGAATGGTGTACTACTTCCTAGAGCAGGACTACAGTTCTAGAGTCTTGTCAAACATAACAGCTTAAGTGCCTGAGCTTGATGTCTCCTGGATAATTCACTGTTATATTTTAAGTGCTTTGTTATTTTAAATTCTGTCTTCCTCCAAACTATCTGGAGGATTTTGTCCAGTGTTCTAAATGCTCCAGTAGGCAACCCATTCCATGCTTTACTGCATACATTATGAAGCATCATGTAAATCATCAAACAGAAATAAAATAAATTTAAAAGTTAAGTTACTTCAATCATGATCCCATTTTTTAAATCTAAAATTTAATGGGGAAGGCAGTGAATCCCAGTGTATCTTATGAAATCAAATAAAAATAATAAACATCTGGTATCTTAGTATGTTTTTCCCACCCATTTGGCTGCATTATAAGTAAAGCCAAAATGAAATTTAAACAATGTGGAAATGTAGGAGGTGAATGACATTTCATTTCTGAAGCACAGCTTTTAACATTAGTGAACACTGGAGGAGGCCCATTTTGAAAACCTGAGTTTTCAAAACTCAGGTTTCACTGCCTAAGCAGTGAAAAGATTTCCTTTAACCTCATTTGACCTTGGATTGAGATTACAGTCTTGCAGAGATAGGTGCTTGTTAATGAATTTACCCATAAAAATGCCAAAGCAGAGTTGAAGACATCAGGGATATAACTGTTTGTGGTTGGAACTGGGACATACTCTGTGTTCCTGGCTTTTTCTTCTATACCTTGTCTGTTAGATAACGGTAATACAACGATTTGGTGATGGATTTTTTTGTTGTGTATACAGTTACCAAGGCAGAGCAAAGAAAATCAGACTGGGGAAGGCCAAGAAGTTTTGTTATGCAGTCTGAATACAGAACTCTTAAGTCTCCGTCCCTGTATTCATCTGAAGGGCTGGAGCAGTGTACTGTTACAGACAATAGATGTGTATAAATTACCATTCTAGAGTATGAGAGTGTTATTTAGAGCATTTATAATTTGTTTGTTTTTAGAAGAATCTAATCATAGAAAAATGATGTGGGTTTTAATAATAGTTTTAATTATGTCACATTTTAAGTTCTGAGTCCCACAGGTATCAAGCTGAGCAGTTAGCTGTCATTTTTTCATTGCCTGTTTGATGGACTTTACCTCTAATAGTTTTGGTTTAAGTCTTGATTGGCAAGAATCTGCAAGCCTACTTGAAACTGGGTAGGAATTTAAGGCATTTATCACCTTGCAGGTGGCATTCCCTTGTGTGGAGTGCACTTTGCTGAAAGCTGGTTCCACTGAGGAAAGAATTTTTAACTGTTAACTCGGAGAAAAGGTAATGGTAGAGAGGGATATTTCTGATTTGTTTATGGAATAATATGAACATCACTTAAACACTTCTTGATTTCAATATTTGACACATATTCTTGCTATTTAGGCAAGCCTGTCAGGTGGGAGGCAATGCACTTCCCCCACTGGGAGTGTCACTCAGCAGTCAAGCATGTCGCAGACCTCGGTAGGTAACTGAACAAAGCCCTCCACCCATTCTCAACCCTTCTTGGTTATTATGCAGCTCCTTGGAGAGAAACGAAAAATATTTTAGCATTTAAATGTGTGTGGTTAAAAACAGTATTGAAGAAACAGCAAATAGAAGCATGAGGACCCTGTAGTAAGTGTTGGCTGTGCTTCCAGTGTCTGCCAGCAGCTATCATTGCTGGCCACTCTTGGAGGTTTCCCCAGTCCCAGCCCACTCGTGGTGCTGTGAGGGGCAGCTGCACAAGCACTGGTGACTCTTCAGAGTGCTGCAGGAGTCAGTCCCTGAGCTTTCATCCCTTATGATTTCTTACTGGCTTTTCCACATCAGTTTATTTACTCAGGGCATGGTATAGGTTAAAATCATAGCTGTGTCAGTGATTACAGAGCACAAAATCTAAAGATCCAAGTCGATGCTCTCATAAATATGAATGAAACTGATTAAGTGTTTTTAGCATTAATTCTTTTATTGATTGTCATGTTTTATCAGGCATCTTTTATGCATTTTCAGTTACTTTATCCATATTCTAGGCATGTGCTCAGGTATCAGCTATTAGCAGCTCTGTCTTTGGTTTACGCTGTATTTCTTTAAGCAGCATCCTCAGACATGTAATTTGCACACTTTTTATGTACAGTTCTACAGTGAGTAGGACTCTGTTAGTCCTACAGACATCCTGCTTACTAATCATACCCTCAAGCTGTTCATTGCCATCAGTGCATAGCTTCAGTGATTTAGCTGTATATTTGTTTAAGCTCTCACAGCATTGCTTTGGCTTACAGTTCTTAGTAGTAAATTCATTCATTCATTGAATTTGAGGGGAGGTCTTTAAAGATGCTGATGTTAAACTAAGAGAATAATTGGGCTGGGATTTTTCACAGAAAAATTTTGAGTAAGTAATGAAAAAGAGCTGGGCACTTAACTCTGTTAGACTGGTTAGAGAAAGGAAAAAAATAAAAAGCTCCGAACAAATCAAACCACCAGCTTTGGTTTGAGAAGATGCTAAAGAGCAATTGTTCAGGAGCATTTAATATGAAATTCTATACAGTTTTTGCTTCCAGTCATTGTTGAATTTGTGTATATAGAATGATGAATAGAAGGCCACATGTGGCACCACAAAGAAGTATCCTGATCAGAGTGCATGAGAAGCATAACAGAGGGTCTCAGTCCAGTCAGTTAACAGAAACATTTAAAGATTATTGAATATTAAAATTCAGGTGTTTTGCTTAAAATATCACAAGCTCATGCTACAAATTATGTAAATGTATATTTCCATGAGGTCTATATTTCAGGCTTCATATAATTGTTGATTCACATAATTTATTATTATTACTTACTGCTGAACAGTTACTTGCAGTTTAAGCACCAAAATGTACAGTCTTGCCAGAATCCAGTTTGGTGATGATTGGCACAATATATTTTTGATATCTTTACAGTTCAGAGCTTTCAACTGCCCCTGCCATTTTTGTCAAAGGCTCTCTGGCTTTAGACCCTCGCATGAATGAATTTCCATGACAGGAACAATTTTTTTGTTTTCTTAGATTAACCTCTCCACCTCTCCTACACCTGCACAGATAATAAGCCGTTCACAGACCTCCAACACCACCAGCAGCAGTATTACCCAACAGACTATGTTGCTGGGGAGCACCTCTCCAACCCTGAGTGCAAGCCAGGCTCAAATGTACCTACGAGCTCAAATGGTAAGTTTTAATTAATTCTTAAGCTTGGTTGTGGTCTGTTTTCCCCCCACATACACACACACCATAAAAAATCCCACAACTGTTTCAGTTTTTTGTTTCTATAAATGGTTTTCTTTAGTTTCAGATAGCATTGAGAATTTAGTCACTAATTTGTGAATAAGTATCTTCTAAAACACTGTAGGCATCAGAAGCAAAAGGATTGCTCTGGCTTAGTGCTCTGGTGAAGTTTGCTCAAGTGTGTTTAGCCTGATTGTTCTGTAATTATTAAATTGATCAAACAAGGGGAAAATAGAAAAAAGAGCATGTGTCTTTCCAGTCTGCCCTTCTACTTGTCCAGAAGTCTGTCTATATTCAAGGCAGATTGTTTTTCAATGCATGGGTAATGTTCATATTTGTGACTCTTGATTTAAATTTTCTTATGTTTAACTAAGCATGTTCTTTGCTTTATTGTGTCTAGATGGATTTAGATACATAGCTTTAATTCTCTTTGGATTCACATGAATCTGGTTAGACTCTTGCAATTTCCTGTCAATATGGCATTTCCATTTCCTCATGGTCAACTTAAAAAAAATAATAATTACAAAATCAGTAAACAGATTTCAAATTTAACCCTCTCTCTTGTGAGTTTCATATGAAATGAACTTTACAATCTGCGTGGAATTTCATAGAAATTACTGAAGTTACACATGAATGCTCAGGTACCAATCAGACTAATGGTCTCTCAAAGCCTCCATAAAGCTCATCTTTGCTATATTGCTGATTAAGAAATTAATGTTAGGTATGCTGGCATTCTGAAGTCAGTAATTTCAGCTTGATTTTATGATACCTTTTCTCTCTCTTAACATTTTTGACTTTGTTTCACTCATTTGTAATGTTGGAGGGAAAAGTCGTCTTTAAAATGCTTGTATTAAAGCTGATAGGTGTGTGTATAGTTATGAAAAATTTTCCTCAATATGTAGAGCAAATATTTTACATTATCTATTTTGCATTATTACCATTTTGTTTGTTTAAACTTGCTCTTTGAATAATTTCACCTAAAAGTAAAAAAGTAAACCTCAGATGCCATCTATTGCTACATGTAAGTTATGTATCACTTTAAATTTTGCATGTTTTATTGCATTTTTTCCATATATTTTCAAAGTTTCTGTATGTTACTAGATATTTTTTCTTGCTTATCAGCTTATTTTTACTCCTGCGACCACTGTGGCTGCTGTCCAGTCTGACATTCCTGTTGTCTCATCATCTTCCTCATCTTCCTGTCAGTCTGCAGCTACTCAGGTGAGTTTATTAAAGCTGTAAATTTATATTATTTTATTTAATGTAAATTAAATTGTAAGTTTATTAAATCTGTTTCCAGTAGAGTGGGACAAAATTGAAAAGGAAACACTGTGCTTAAGTTTACTTGTTCATAAAAACTACTACTGAGTACTGGTTATGTACAACTTCAGTGACTTCTACTTGCCATCATCACACATTTAGAAGCAGCTATGTTGTATATAAAATTTGGATCCTGGATATGACACTTTAGGTTTTCATAAGTAGCTGTTATCTTTTATTATCTTTAATAACTTTAATAACCAGCTGAACTTGTGTCACCTTGTCACTGCTTAAGATGTTTTGTGTTACTCACTTTGAAAGCACAATGAAAAATAAAAAGGCAAGTTAGAAATTAATGTAATGAACAATTTCCAGTTCTTTTAAAAGTGTGATAAGAAAAAAGACTCCTGTATTTTCTTTATCATTGAAGTAATTCAAGATTGCTGTTTTTCTCTAAATTTTGTTGCTTGAAAGGTACTCTGACAGAGATGCTTCTCATTTTGATCACAGGGGATGAGAAGCATTACATAACATTCATTTTTTACAATTTTTCCTGGATGCTTGTCACCAAAGTTTATATGTTTGGGTTTGGTTTGGTTGTTTTGTTTGTTTTTATTTTTTTTTTTCACATTTCGCTCATTTTCCAGGTTCAGAACTTGACACTGCGCAGTCAGAAGTTGGGTGTGTTGTCAAGTTCCCAGAATGGCCCACCAAAGAGCAGCAGTCAAACTCAGTCCTTGTCTCTGTGCCCTAATAAACCTGTGCCCAGCTCCAAGGGCAGCCAGCCAGATCCCTCAGAAAGCAATAAAAAAGGCGAGAGCCCAACTCCCGAGTGCCGGAGCGCTCCCGTCACACGGACATCAAGCATACATCACTTAATAACACCAGGTAGGATGAAAATGGAGCTATGAGAAGGCTATTTTAATTTAAAAGTTACTTTGTATGCTGTAATTCCATCCGAATCTTACGGCCTCTGGCTGTGTTCTTTTTAGATATTCCTCGTGAAGATGTACTGATTTGTTGGTAGTGGATGTTACGCGGGATTTAGATTTGGTAGGAAGGTGCTGCAGTGTTCTTAAATAACAAAAAAATATAGAAATTGCAACATGCAGCTGGATCACAGTACAAATTATTCTCATTACTGGTTTGTCTATATGCTCTTTGTCAGGACATGCCATCCCCAGGCTCTGTGAAGCAATATGTGGGCTGAAACCCTTCAAGCCTCTTCCTCTTACCAAAAGTTCCCCACCACGTATTATTCATGTAATCAGAATGTTCTTAGATCAAATCCTTTTATAAATCCATAGGTAATAGTGCCTCAGAATCACAGTATTTTGCATTAAGAGGATTTTTATTTTGCATACTTATTTTGCAATAAGTATGCAGTTGGTTAGATAGGCATTTACGTTGCATACAATGTGTTTGCATTTTAGCTTCCTTATTTTGAAAGAGTTCAAGGGTAGTAACTCCTGTAAAGTAAAAACCCATCCTCACTAACAGAATAAATGGAGAAACAACATAAATGAGTTGTTTCCCAAGTGGAAAAGACAAAGAAGAGGTTTGCATGAGGAGGAAAATACTTGTGTGTGCTGTAAGGAATTTCTAGCTGGTCACTGGTTCGCTTAAGGGTGATGTGGTATCCCTGGAAGCTGCACTGTTTTTAGAGTCATGGAGTTCAAGTTCAGGCAGATAATTTGAAAGGTATTGATTCATACTGAACTCTTGTAATTTTGTTCAGCTTCTTAAAATCATAACACCTAGCCTTTAATTTAGTCATTATCAGCAGATCTTGTTGATTGTGACATACTTCTCTCTTCCATTACACTCCGTTTCAAACTAATGTTAAATCCATTTGAAGTTGTATGAAATTCTTAAATACGTGAAGGCTGGATCGGTAGTAATCTTAGGACTCGCACTAAAAAGATAAGTTTAGATACTTTTGTATAGAATGTACATGCATGTGTTTGTGTATATATATATATGTAAATAGCATGGCTATATTCCTTTATTCATTGCTGTACTCTGCTTTGGAAATTTATATATTCACCTAAAGATTTTGTTGTGTACTATGTGCTGCCAAAAAAGGTATTTCTTTAACATAGATCTAAAGGGTTAAAAAAGTTGTACTGGTCGTACTTTACAGTAAAAACTGTAATTCTTTTAATATTTATATAATATTCTCTGGACTTAAGGAAATAAATACTAATTTTCACTTCTATTTTCTCCCCTGCACAGCTTCATATTCTCCCTTGCAACCTCATTCTCTAGTAAAACATCAGCAGATCCCACTTCATTCACCACCTCCAAAGATCTCCCATCATCAGCTGATCCTGCAGCAGCAGCAGCAAGTCCAGCCAATTGCACTGCAGGCTCCTCCAGGCCAGGACCCCCCTCCCTCACAGCACTGTCTACCACTCCCAAGCCATGGTCTTCCTCCTGCTCCCAGCAGTGTCCAGTCTCATTGCTCACCTCTCCACATCCATCCTCCTCCTCTAACGCTGTCTCCCACTCCATCCCAGTCAGCTCAGCAGTCAGTAGTGGTATCCCCTCCACCTTCTCACTCCCCCAGTCAATCACCCACAATCATTATCCACCCTCAAGCACTTATTCAGTCCCAGGCAAGCTCCCTGGTGCCACCAGCTCTTCAACCAGAGCAGAATACTCCTCAGCAACCTCCTCCCAGCTCAGTTAGACCAATTGCCCAGCCACTCAACCTTCCCTCCCACCTTCCACTTCCATCTTCCCCTGCTGTACACATAGGCTCAGCAGATCAGCCCAGCTTAGTTTCCCCAAGCCAACAGATTGTGTCCTCAACACCCCACCAGCAATATTCAGCCTTGCAGTCCACACCTATCCCTCTTGCAGCTCCTCCTCAGCTGTCAACATCCTCAGCCCAGATTCAACAGCTGCCGTTGCAGTCTGTGCAGTCTTTACAAGTGCAGCCTGAAATTCTGTCCCAGGGCCAGGTTTTGGTTCAAAACACTTTGGTTTCTGAGGAAGAACTTCCTGCTGCAGAAGCTTTGGTCCAGCTGCCATTTCAAACTCTTCCACCACCACAGACTGTAGCAGTAAATCTTCAAGTGCAGCCATCAGTACCAATTGAAACTCCAGTGGTAAGTAGTGATACTGCAGTTCTTTATCCAGGGCTCCTCTAAAAAGCTGCAAATCTCTCCCACTGTCAGCAGTTCTTGTATATTTGCTTTAAGAATGTGAGGAAAATACCTGATAAGCTCTATCTAATGCTTGATAGTCTTGGTGGGCTCTGCTGAAATACTAAGTTTTATTACAGTGCTTTTTAAGACAGAGAACTCTTTGCAGATTTGTCATTATGGTACAGAGCTTGCATTTTGTGGGTGTGGTTAAATAGCTCCAAAAGTGTGTGCAAATAAAATAAAGTTAACTGTAAAGATAAGACATTGAGAAAGTCAAGTTCTCTGATCTCTGTGCCTCATGTTTTTCTATTTGTAACAAAAAACTTTAATTTTGCTCTCAGACATTGTGCTGCCCCCAAAATTAATTTGGTTTATGCAGTTCTGGTTTATTTTATTAGGAGATTAGCATATTTTAACAGTCTAACTGGTAATTTATTTAAAAAAATGTATTTATGCAACTCTTTTAAGGTATTAAGATAGAATGGAAATCTCTCTAAAGCAATAGTTTGTTGGATGCAGATTTACCAAGTGGAGAATGTATGTGAGGAAGAGATGCCTGAGGAATCAGATTGTGTCCATATGGCTCGAACACCCACACCACCCACTTTGTCTCCACCAGCCATAACCTTGGGCAATGGAGAGGCACTTGATTCAGAAGATCCTTTGCCAGGTAAGAACAAATGTCAAACTAAGGTAGCTCTCAGCTTAGAATCTTCTACTAGCTATCAACGTTTCAAAACAAAAATCTAATATTTTGATTTATATATATATAATGATATTTTTATGTAGAAGAAATTATATGAACTATATTAGACATTAATGTGATAAAACAAATGAATCAGTCCCAAAGGTATAGTTTATGTATGTATTTAGAAAACATATATCATGGAAAATGCCTATTTGAGCTCTTTAACATAATTTTAAACTAAAATCTTTAAAAGGAATGTCAGTCCCCAGTTAATCTTTAAGTGATAGCTCTATGATATGGTCAAAATATATGGCTGGTCTGGTGTGAAGATTGATTTTGCAGAATCAGGGTCAGCAATCAGAAATCGCTGTTGAATCAGTTGACTACACTGTGTTTCTTTTTCACACCTTTTTTATATATGCCACTGTAAGGAGCTGTTCTAATGCAAAAGCTACCAGTGAAAGTTTTTCCTCTTCAGTGAATTTGAAGATATACATGCCTTGTCTTGCAAACTAATGTAATTTCTTCTGAAATGCTAAATGTACAAATACATCCTATCTCTAAATATAATACAGTCTGTGTCTCTCTCTACACACACCTTACCTATAGCTGGGTGCTTAGTATCTTGATGCTGTATGTACTTGTGACACTGCAGCTTACTGGGGCTCAAAGTATCCCTGAAGAGAAATTCTCTCTGTTGAAATACCTCAGCTGCTCAGTCTTGAGAATCCAGTGTTTGAAAAATCTTTTTTCTTCCTTTAACTTATGGGTTTGTGATTTGTGTAGGTACTTAATGGCCAGCTATGTTTGTAGGGACTGAGTTAAGAAAAATGTTTATATGAGAACTATTTGTTTGTGAAATGGTCTGTCAAGGAAAACCATCTTGTTTTGAAGGTAAGTCAGGAAACCATAGGGAGGAGCCTTTGTTACAAGATGATGGATGCAGAGCTGGGTGTGTTCATCACCTCTTATTTCTAGAATTCTGAGCCAACTGTTGGACATAAGTGCTAAAAACATAATTTTTTTTTTTTTTTCAGAACATGGTGGACTACCTTCAGTGACATCATCAGTCAGTGCCTCAGTAATTAAATCTCCATCTGATCCTTCACATGCCTCTATTCCACCACCACCTCTTTTGCTTCCAGCAGCAACAACAAGGAGCAACAGCACATCAATGCCCAATAGCATTCCTAGCCTAGAAAATAAACCTCCACAGGCTATTGTTAAACCACAGATCCTGACCCATGTTATTGAAGGCTTTGTGATTCAGGAGGGGTTGGAGCCATTTCCTGTAAGTCTAAAAGTTGCTGTGAATTTTGTTGTTGCTAATTTTCAAAACAAAACTTTTTTTAAGGATGATGTTATTTACAGCTAGTAGCTATTTAGGTCTGGAATCAGCTTTCAAATGTTAGTTTTGACCTTTTTTCCCCTAGCTGGTAACCTGCTTCTTACACCAGCTCAGTATAGCTGTATATTGTTTGTACTGTCCTACCTATATAATTGGAACTCATGCTACTGTTTGGCTTGTCTGTATCACTGGATGACAAGGTACTAAGTGAAAACAGAGACAGGCTGTACCCAGAGATAACTACCCTCTGGGCTGCCTATTGCAATAACTTTGTCTTACATTTTGTCTCTCTCCTAGTTTAAGTGATATAATTTAAACCTCTGAGATGAGTCTGTGTCAAAATACTGAAACTGTTAAAATGTTATTTAATGCCCTAGCAAGCTTCTTAGTGAGCTTGGTGTGATTAGTATTGTGTCTGGTAAAAATTGGTGTTGAAAGGTGTAAACCCACAAATGGAGAATTAAAAACCTATGAACATCTCTTATTTAATTTAATGTGTGTATCATTTTCCCTTCATTTCTCTAGATAATGTACTTCCTCCTTTGTTAAATGTAATTGCAGACTGCAGAGCAGGAGTGAGTCTTTGTATTTGTTTGAGAAATAATATGTAGAGCCTTGGCACTATATAATAATGATTCACTGATACAGAACAGAAACTGTGATTCTAGTCTCAGTTACAACTGCTAAATCAAATATTATTTTCAGTTATTAATTGCTCAGTTAATCACTGTTTCTTTGCTTTTATTGCAATAGGTAAGTCGTTCATCTTTGCTGGTAGAACAGCCTGCAGAAAAAAGATTGCTGGTGGAGGGTCAAATCATGAGTGTTGTGTGTGTTGAATCAGACTTGCAGAATACAAAACATGCAGACAACTCGTCGGACACAGAGATAGAGGATATGATTGCAGAAGGTTTGTAGTTTTTGTTTAAATATCCATTTTTTCCCTTCAGTTCTGTATGCATTGTAGAACCCCATCCCACCTCTACTTCTGGTATCTTTCTCCAGTCTTTATACTCAATTCTTCATCTACCAGAAACTATTTTCAAATGTTTTTTTTGCACATCCTAACAGCAATTGCTTTAGATAGAGAAATGTCAAGAAACTGTGCATTTTTCCTGCTCAGAATGCAGTCATCTCTGGCACAACTCGGGTGCCAAAAATGTCAGTCAAGTTTCCCATGCAGTATCTGACATAATCATTATCATGGCTTTCTAAGAACTTGGCAATCAACTATTTTATCACACCACTTTTACTGTTCAAAGCTGAATGTAGGTAGCTTCTCATGGGTGTTATGAAATGGAAGTTAAACCATGGCCTGTCACAGAAATTTTTGTATAAATTCACCCAAGACTTAGAAGTCCCTAATTTTTCAGCCACCTTTGAATATTCTCTTCCACATCTTGAGCAGTTGCACATGTGCTGCTTTTGGTGATCTGTTTAAACTTGTCTTGGTTTCATTCTCTTAAAATGGTTCTTTTTTGCCTTCATATAAAAACTGTAGTGAGCAGGGTAAGAAGGGACAAATACAGTGTCTGGTACTGCCACAGGCCTGTGTTGGGCAAGCCACTGGAAAAAGTCAGGACATTGCAAGTGTCACCATAGCTGTACTTCAACTGCTTCCCACTCCAGGCATTGTCATTTGGCACTTAATTAATAATTAACAGCCCATCCCCCTGATCTTTTCATGCAAGAGTTTTCAAGGTAGCAACACCAATGGCAGTTCTCCTGGGTGAAAGATACTGAAGTGTTGTACCTCTGCTCAAACTGAAGGGTACATTTTTACATCTCACGCTGATTTGCCATTGGAACTGGCTTAGCTAGGAAACACATCACTGAAAAGAAATATTAATAGGTTGCAGTCCTATTACATGTTGATATAATACCTGTGTGAAGAAGTCAGAAACTGTGAAAAGATCTTTTCTGTAGAGAGTGAAATCTGTGACTTAGCTTTGCACAGTTTTCTGTTAATCAAAGGGTTTAATTAAATGTGTTAGCTGTTTGAAATTCTTCTACCTGCCTGCTTGAGATGAGAAACTTGAACATAATTTTGTTACTGAAACTGACTTCCTTATGTCTCTATCCTTTCTTTAGAGGGACTGGATGAAATTGAAAGTGATCTTCTGAAGTGTGAATTTTGTGGGAAAATGGGATATTCTAATAAATTTCTACGGTCTAAAAGATTCTGCTCCACATCTTGTGCCAAAAGGTACTCAGTCTAGTTACTGCTTATCATTACCTGGTTAATTGAATAGCACCTAAATAGTATCTGATATTGAAAAATAAATAAAGAACAAAACATGACAGGCTTCTACCTGAATTTGCTGAGTATATGGGTCCCACATATAGTATGTAGTCCCATGAAGGACTATAGTGGATTAAAATCTAGATTAAAATCTATTTTAAGAAGAAAGATAAAAGGAATTACAGTTAAATTGTGGACCCCTTACCAAGGGGGTGCTGTGAATGCTGTTGGGCTTATGGGAAGATGACAGGTGTCATGGAAGAGAAATTATAAAGGGTTAGTAAGTGTCTGGAAATTGGTGCAGAGGTTTATAGACCACAAATAGTTAACGAATTCTGATATTCCTATTGCCTTTCCCTTTCTGTTGGGCAATGTCAGAGAAAGAATACTGGGCTGGGTGGGCTTTTGTACAGTTTTGGAGGGGGGGGAACCCCACTGAATTTATCTTATCATAATTGAAATGCTTCTTAGGGAAAAAAATTGTCAAATGCTTTTAGTAACAGTTTAAAGATTCTATATTTGCATAGAGTAAAATAGCAATATTCATGAACATTAATAGCTTAGTGTTTTCTAAAGCTTTCCCTTGAAAATAGCAATTGATGCCAATTGCTTGTACATGGTTGGCAAAGGAAAACAGAGGGTTTCTCTTTCTCTTTGGGTTGCATATGCTGCTTCTACTTCATTTTTGCTGAGGAAAAAAATCTTCCACTTTTACAGCTAGAAAATATTTAATCCCAGATGTTTTAGAAATGGGGAATATTTCTAGTCACCACTTGGATTTTATTTGGCGTCAGTATGCCTAAAGAGTATCTTGGTTTTTTGTGTCTGCTGCCTTTTGAGTGCCCCATGTGATACATTTTAGCTAGTAGTAATACATATTTTTGATTTGGTACTTGTTGGGACACTACCAGTGAAGCAGGCTTAAGAAGGGATTTTGCCCCTTAAGTTTAGGATGGAATTTTTTTCCTCCATCATTCTTTCTCTGAGTGCCAGCTAGGTAAAGAAAATGGAAGCAAAATACATACTTAAGGAAGCAAAATGTGGACATTTCAGAGAAGCAGAATAAAATGCAGTAGTATTTCTATCATGGAAAAATTTTAAGAATGGGAAAGACTGACTTCTCCTAGGAATGATCAAGAGGTATTTGATCTTGCATCAAGACAAAGAGTTAGAGTAAATGGGCTTTCAGATACCTTTCTCTTTTATTTCTGTGACCCCTGGTGTTGCTTTGGGTAGGAAGTTTTTCTGTAGACAACGCTGTTGTTGTTGTTACTGTTACTTGATTGAATGCAATCCAACAACTATTAGTGGGTTCCTGAATGTCTCTGTCTTCTTCAGGCACAGCCTGAGTTGCAGTAAGAAATTTGGGCTGTTCCCATCAGAGAAGAGCAGCCGCTGGAGTCGGAAAGCCGAGAGCCAAAGTCTGGGGCGACGCGGGCGTCGGCCGAGTGGCCCTGATGGGGCATCACGAGATCATTTCCTTAGACAGGTCTGTGGAATGTTGGCTCAAAACTTCTTATCGTTCTTCTGGGAATTACAAATAAAATGTAATACTGTAGTGTATTTGTACTGCGTTTTCCAGCTTCCAATTACTTATCCATCTGCAGAAGAAGATGTGGCTGCTCATGAAGATGCTGTTCCAGCTGCCATGACCACCCGGCTGCGGAGACAGAGTGAGAGAGAACGTGAGCTTAGGGAGCTAAGAATGAGGAAAATGCCAGAGAGCATTGACATGTTACCAGTGGTGCAAGCTGACCCATCAGTATGGAGTGTTGATGAAGTTTGGGCCTTCATACATTCTTTGCCTGGTATGTAATGTGCAATAACTTGTTCCCTTTTTTTCCAACAGTAAAATTTCTTGCATTTTAGCACCTGTGTGATGGGGAGGTGGTGTGATAACAGCACTAGTGTATTTGTTAGTTGGTGATGGAAACTGGAATGTGTTTTGTTTCCTCTTGCTTGTTCCTGCAGCACAAATACCGTATTGATAGACCTACTGCCACTTGTTCTCTTGTGTCCCAGCTGATGGAGATTAGAGCTGTTTCTCCCTTCAGTTTGACTGCTGAGAGGACATCAGGCACACTTTCTCTCTTTTTTTATTTCTTCTCTTCCCTCATTACTTGCTGTCTATTCAACTGAAAGGTTTGAAAGACCTGTCATTTGTAGGAATAAACAATTTTTTTCTGTAAAGCTGAATTTTGGTTTGCGTAGCTCTGCTCAGTAGCTGAAATGCAGAGAACTGCTGCATGTAGACTCTGCATATTCTGTTGTTAGACACAGGAAATTCTGGTATCTCAATCTCTTCTCAAAGAAAAATCTTGGTTTTCCTTCTTTAGAAACTTTTTCTTTAGCTTGATAGTCACAGTAACCTTTACTTCATCTTCTAGTTATTTAACATTTATTTATAATTTCCTAGTTGTCATAAGTTGTAAAGTTTTGCTCCCCTCTCTTTCCCAAGGATGCCATTCTCTCTGATAAGATACTGTAATCCTTCCAGGTGACAAGGTAGGTCTCTATAACATCAGTCATACAAGAATTTTTGTGGCTTACCCATGTCACATGTTAAAACATTGAAACTGAGGTTAAGTTTATTCTTAGTATTCTGCTTTTTCTGCAAAGCTAAACCATTTTTCTGTGTATCCTGTTAGCCTGATAACCTACTTAAAGAAAACAGTCTGCAAGAACAATTAATTATGTGTTATAATAGGACAACTTTTGTTCTTAGATGCAAAATCTTCTCTTGATCTCACATCCTTTGTAAATGCCATGGTCTGCCAGTCACCATGTTCAGGTCTCAAGTCATACACAGGGATACCTTTCACAGAAATACTTAGTAGTTGACTTAGACATGTTGTCAACATGTGAAAAAGAACCTTGATGATGATGACAGAGCTGTTAAATCCTCCTGAGAACAGTCAGTTGTTTTAAGGTTTTTCATCATGTTTCTGGCAGAGTTGTTTGCATTTAGTAGCAGCACTGTTCTGGGAGCTCTCTGACAACTCCGGGCTCCTTAAGAATAATCTTTGCTGATTGTGGGTACAGTTTGTAGCTGGGCTGTAGTAGTGCATCTCTGCACTAGAAATATTAAATGTTATGGAATACATGCAAGCACCAAAGCATTTTAATTAATTTAGTGGCTATGTAAATACTATGTATTGTGGCAAACTAATTCTTTTTTTTTTTTTTTTTTTTTTGTTCCTCCAAAGAAAGGACCCACCTGAATTACACTCATACTTAATATCTATTTCTGTGGTATTTTGCTACTATCTTCCCACTTAGAGATCACTGCAATTTTCCTCTTAATGACATGAGAAAACTGTCTTTAGAGCTTGAAATTTCCAATGACTGAATCTCCAGTAATTACAGTGTAGTTAGAGGCTGTGGTAAAAATTTCTTTCAGCTTATCTCAGAAGTTTCCATCATAATACTGAACTCCTGCATATACCTTAGTTCCAACAAGCTAAAGGGATGAGCCTTGGAAATGGTGTAGCTGAACAGCTCTAGTGTGGGCAGAGTTACTGCATCTAGAAATGAACATTTTTGACTAAGTTATTCTTTTTTCTGTTGCCTTGTAGGTTGCCAAGATATTGCAGACGAATTTAGAGCACAAGAAATCGATGGACAAGCTCTCCTCTTGTTGAAGGAGGATCACCTTATGAGTGCAATGAATATTAAGCTTGGACCTGCACTGAAAATCTGTGCACGTATCAATTCATTGAAAGAATCCTAGGGGGTGAACATGAAGGTTTAAACAAGAGTTTCTCAGTGACAGAACCAACAGTAATATGCCAACACTGTGGCATGGCTTACTGTGCTGTTTTGTTAAATATATGGGGGGGTTCCCCACATACAGACTTAAAAATAGTTCTTTGATTATACCAGGTAGTTCTCTGTAGATTTCAAAAGCTAATAGGTTCATGGCAAAGCCTGAGTAATACTTGGAGTTAAAGTGGGAGTTCATGGAAAAACATACGAAGTAAAATATGGATTGGTGAAATACTCCTCAACAATCTACTTCATAAGTTTAACACCCCAGCTCCCACCCCCCCCAATCTAAACACCATTTAAGTTGTATTGCTGTATTCTGAAAGATTTTTCCCACATACAGCAGTTTTTTGGACTGAAATAACAGAATTGTCCACAGACTCTGTGGAAGCACTAATATCAGTAAAATGCTATGCATTTAGTTGTGCTCTCCAAGTTTCTTTTAGTCTTGAGCAAACCATTTGTAAGGGATAGGTTTGCAGCCAGTTTTCCTTGTGTAGGCTTAGCCTCACCTCTGCCATTGCAGTATTTTCTTGAAGTCTGGAAATACTGTAAACCATGTAGATGTCTCATGAAAATCCTCATCATCAGGCTACTGAAATGCAATAGCATGATGCTCTTGCCAGAGGTAACTGAAGCACATGTTACTTTACTCTTTGTATGCTGCTATGCACTAAGAGGGCATTAAGTTGTTAGGTTTGTAGTTTTGCATGCTGCTAGGTAAACTAGACCAGCAGTTCTCAAATGGGAGTTCAGAATGGATCCTGAGAAGGTGTGAGAACACTCAGGGTTCAGGTTCCTAAATGCCTGGGCACAAGGGGATGAAAATTGCAGCCAGAACTAGCTTGTGTGGAGATGAGTGTCCTTGAAAGACTGGAGGTAGAGAGGGGATAGCATAGCTCTGATGCTCTTCTTCTAGATACCTCTTCTAATTTGTTTTTCCCTGTAGTGCATTCCCACTGCCTCACTGAAAGCTCCCAAGCACCTTTTATTTGTCCACTGGCAAGAGTGAGCTGTGCTTGAAGCAGTCTGAGGAAGGAGCATGGTGAGTTGCTGGATGAGGTTCTCTCAGAGCTCATAGTTGGAGCAGCTGCAGCCAGGAGCCTGGAGCTGCAGGTGGGCAGGAGGAATCTCACTGCTAGGCAGCTGGAGGAGAAATCTCCAGGGGCCCTTCTTTGTCCTTCTGGCAGGAGATTTTAAGTCAAAACCTCTTGCTGCAGACCCAGACAGTGGGATTTTAGTGTCTCCCTCCACCCTCTTTCTCTTGCACTCTGCAGAACAAATCCCTGTTTCACCAGTTACTGACACACTCAGAAGCTGTTTGGGCTCTGAGCCAGCAGTGCCATCTCAGCCTTGGCTTCTCATCTCCTGTGTACTGCCATTTGTGGATCTATTTTGTACCTTCTGTTCCCTCCCTTTTGTAGCTCCATTCCCTTTCTGTACAGACCCAGATCCTAAGCTCCTGTATAGGGAAAGAAGGGCATGTGTGCTGATAGGTCATTATGTATATTTGAATTAAATATGTGTATGTGTCTGCAAATAATGTATTTTGTATTTTATGCAAATTAACGCATAGTATATCATAGTGTAGGGAAATATTCCGGATGACCTTGAAGTATTTCTTAAAAGAGGAACTGATCTAAAGTTTGAGAACTGCTGACCTAGATTAAAAGGAGTCAATGCACATACACTGGCTGAAAGGAAGGTTTGTGACAGGTAGATTAATAATATATATTATTTAACTGACCTTAAAGAGTAAATTTGGATTACAGAAAAATCTGTGCTTCATTTTGCTTTAAGTAGATGATCTCTTTGCTCCTATTAAAAGACTTGCTACCTTTATCTTCCAGAGATCAATGTTACAATAATTGTTTTTAGTTACAACTGTTCAAGCTTACTAATAGCAAATGTTATTGGTATTTTATTAACCACTGAAACTCCATTGTTGTTACATTCTAGTAAGTGGTAAGAGCCCTTATCCAAATAGCACCAAAGGCTTTAGAGAAATCGTTGATGTCTGGATTTATTTTGGAAGGAAGTTGCTAAGCACTTTCTAATTTGTTTTTTCTGTCTTCAGTTACTGTTGTCAAATAAACTTAGCTGAAGGTTGAGCGTTTGGCAACGTTCATTTGAAAGATATTCAAATGATGGAGACAGTAAATTCCCATTTGTAGCATTTCTGTAAGATACACCATGTAGCATATCTGTAACATATGTTCTAAAGGATACGTTCTGTTTTGATGAGCTAATTGAAGACTAAAGATATCCTAGATATTTATCCTTTGGCTTTTGTCTTAAAAGTTTTATTATTTTTATACGAAAATTTCACTGGCTAATTTTTAATCTGTCTTCTGATTGTACTGTTCTTGGGCAATGTAAAAAGTAGGTATACGTCAACGTGATTTGATAATGGCTTAAGGCATATTTGAAAATGTGGAGTTACGTGTCTTATTTAGAGCTGCAGTTAATCACAGTGTTGTTAAATGCATGAGAATATCATGGTTGTTTTAATTTTGCTTTATTAGACAGCTTTCAGGAGACCTTCTACAGAGAGTGCTTATATATCACCCTTGGACATAATCACTGACAGATGCCAGGAGCTCAGAGCAGACCTGGTTACTGCATGTCTCTTCTGGTTCTTCTGGTACACCACATTTTCTGTGGTTTTGGGAGAGCCACAGATAGTGAGTTACACTTTAAATATTCATGAATGCAGCAACAAAGAATTTGGGCCTTAAGCATATTGAGATTTTTTTTCCCCTTTGCTGGTTTTGGCATTAAGCAGGAACTTAAAAGCAGACAGCAATACTAACCCATACTGATAGAAATGCACGTGGAGGGTTTGCCAGTGCAGCTCTGTCAATAAAAATCATTTTAAGGACAAATCATACCTGTATGTGAAAGTAGGCTGGAAAATTTCCAAGTGCAATTGAAGCTTTGGAATTTACTCAGAAAAGCAATATAATACATGAAGAACCATTCTGTATGCCATTCACTTATTTCTGATGAGATCTGTGAGATTTTCCCAGGCTTATACTGACATTTCCCATGGCTTTTTCAGCAAAGTAAGCTAAACCTTTAACTTACTTTTGGACAAATCACAAGTGTGAATCCAGCTTTTTTGATAGGACAGATGGAGTCAATCATAACTGCAGATGTGGCAGAAAAGAAATGGGATAAAAATAAGTATTTGAGCAGGTTTAGGATAGCTTTTGACTAACTTCTTGACTTTGGCTGTAAGGAAATGTTCAGGTATAAAACTGTTTTTTAACAGTAGGCTGAATGAAAGTTTATGTAGTTGAGGCATCAGTCTAGGACACTTTTTTTGTAAATGCTCTCCAAAAGTTTATCAGAGGTGGACAAACTAACATTTTAAAGCATTTTGGTTTAAATACATTGTTTCTGTTGAATACTGGGTGGAACAGGTAAGAGCAGATTGATAAACACACCATTTCAGTGTAAGGTGTTAGTAATTGATCACATTGAACTAATTTTTAAGTTATTCTTGCACAGTGAGCTGTAGTTTCAGACAGGAAATGCTGTAAGGAGAAAAATTTAAGCTCATTTAATGCTATATTCATTTAAGCTAAGCCTAAATTAGGAATTTGCCTCTAGTCAGAAGGATTTATTGTCAATTGTATGCAGTTACATCCACCGAATGGCTTTGCAAATAGTGACATTTAAAAGAAAAGATGTTGTGATACAGCCAAGTGCCTGCTGTGTAGATATGTGCTTCCTTTTTGAGAAACCTGTCCCAGGTGTAGTCTGAGCTGGTGGACAGCCAGCACCCTGGGGTACTGGTACAGGAGCACATGCTGAGTACAGAAGCAGTCAGGACATGTTAAGCTCATCCATAGGAATCCAGCTAATTAATTTTTACCACCTTCATAACTTTGGAGGCCATCCTGTGCCCCATTTCCTTCTCCATGTAAAAATCTAAGTGTGGTCTTTGCCCTGGTGGGTGTTGGCTGTGTTGGCTACAGCATTTTGTGTCACACTTCTGCTGGGTCTCATGGTCAGCCCTTCCACTCAAGGCCCCCATCCTAAGCTGCTGCATAGGTTTGTGTAACCTCTACATGAAAGCTTATACACACATGCTCCTTCACCTGGGGGATTTGCATTCTGTTTACTCATCTGCTATAGCTGAGTGGGAAGTAAAAACAAAATTCAAGGATGTGAAGATATGTAGTAGGCTTATGTAGGCTACCTTTTGTAGCCACTGATCTAAATTTCCAAAGCACAATTCTGGAAACCAGTGTTATGAACAGATTTCAAGTTGAAAACTGTTAAACTTCCAGCATTTGTTAGCTTCCTGCTGAATTACCCAAAATGACAGTACAGTAAGGAGCTAGGAGGAACTCTAAAGAGATTTTTCCACCTAGGAAGAATTATTAGAGCATAATTGTATGATTTTTGCATTGTGATCATAAATGCCATTTAGGTGCAATACGTAACATTGAAGGAGCATTTTAATTGTGTATAAAAAGCACTGTGTTGTTATGTAGAGTTGTTGAAAGGCTTACAGTATTGTTCATAGGTACTACATCAGGGTATCCTTGCTGATGATGGGATTAGGCTAGAAGCACAAATATTGATTCACAAGGCATGTCTTGTTCTCATCTTGCCCAGGATGTTACCATCCTCTGGCAGCAAAGTTGATGTTTGAAAAGTACAATGAGATATTCTGCACACACAATTCCCTCTTCAGGTAGTCTTTATGTCATAGTGTTATCAAACCAATACTGATGAGGAAAGGTGTGTTAAGGAATGAAGGCTTCTGTTAATGAGTGCCAAATATGTGTATTTAGCTTTGAAAACACATAGAATATCTCATTAATGTTGATTTTTAAGGGGTCTGTTACAGGAGGAAAGTGCAGAAGTTTCTCAGAAAGGGTTAACACTTTAGCCACTGTAGCCATTAATATCAAACAATCCTATCAGAACTAAAGACAATAATATATTTGAATGGTGTAAGGCCATTAATTGCTGGCACAGCATGAAAAGTAATATACAGAGGAGAGAGAGCTGTGGCTGTCTGCAATGTTACCACCTCCTCTCCTCTTTCCATCTGGCAGTGAAACTGTACTCCTGTTCTACAGAGTAATGTTTATATGGCTGGATTTGAGGTTCAGTGTTGGAACTTCCCAGAAGCCCCAGAAAAAATAAAATGCACAAAGAGAGGAAAAGATGCAGGCTGTTAAGAGGGGAACAGGATAAAGGTCACTTCACAACAGGTATCTCCCTCTTTAAAACATCCGTGGATCAAAGTGGATTTACACAGAGCTAATATTCATGTATTTCAAAATGATTACATACCAGCAGTCTCAGGCTGCCTTTGGGTACTGTGTGAAGCCCTGTACTGCCCCTATTACCAACTTGGTGGGTGTTGTGACAGCTTAAGGCTCTTGGACACTTTCTCCAAAGAACAAGAGAAAATGAAATGGGTAGTAATACAGTGATGTAACACCACGACATTAATGTTTGCTTTGGGTGCATGCTGTGGCTTCCCTGTAGAAAATACAATTTAAAAAACTCCAGATCACTTCACAAGCACTGCAGCAATTCCAAGAACTCTGCCACATCAGGATAGGGAGGGGGCTGTGTAAACTTGAATTACAAGTTGAGAGGCTGAACCATACTGATAAATAACAGACATCAGCAGCCTTATGCAACTTCTTGCTATTCCAGTTCTGTGTATGTTAATGAATGGGAAGGGTGAGACTAACCCCATAAAACCAGAAGCATCTGAAACCTATGTTCTTGAAAATTAACTTTGCCCTCATCTGGTGTTAATTGAATTTTAAAGTAGGAATTTTTCTTTGCCTGCCAAGTCTGGAGGGATTAGTTTATTTCACGATCTTCTGGAATGCCTGGTGCATTGCTGTATTTGAGATATTTGTTGGTTTTTTTTTTCCATAGAATTAGGTTTTGTAAATATTTTGTCAACCCCATTTCAGTGGGTGTCCAGTTTATATAAAGCCTGAAGAAATGCTGTGTCAAAAAAATGTGTTTAGACATGGTTTATCCTGCAGTATCTCAAGTGCTAAATAACAGCAATTAAAATTTGAGGGAGCAATTGCTGAAGGTTGTTTTTCAAATTAGCATGCTTTCCTCCTTCTGACATGGAAATATAATCTCATCCAAATACATTTTCCAGCATAAAGGATGAAGTATTTTGTGGTGCCAAACACTTCAAACCATGTTGCTAAGCACTGCCGCCTCTTATTGCACTAGTTTTAAAATTCTGTTTTCCATCATTTACTGTCCTTTTGGTGGCCTTTTTCATAGATTTTTCCCCAAAACTTTTGCTGTTTAAAAAATGCTTGTGTCCTTTTGATTATGTCACCGACACCTCAAATTTACCACAGACTGTGGGTGAAGGAAGCACTATGTGGGGTGAAGAAGTAAATCAGAATGGTAATTGGACTTTGATATATTGCAGAAAACTAAGAATAATATATGATTCAAAAGTGACTGTGTATTCTTAAGGAGTGACATACTGGAATATTCTTTTATAAGAAATTTTTAGCCCACGTAGCATCAAATTCTGCAATTAAATCTATGTCTATAATTGATGTATAGTAATGTAAATTGTAACCCAGAAATTAAATTTTACAGTTGAAGAGCACACAGTGAACTATGTAAAGATGATAATCTTCACTTTGTGAATCATTTTTTTTAAAAAAAAAAAGCACTTTCCTATTACCAACTAGCATGTGAATGAATTTTAGATTCTCTCATTTGTTATGATCTGTAGAAGTGAAATTTCTATAATCTGTCTGCTAATGGGTAAATTCATCATACAAATGCTGAAACAAAGCACCTTATACTATGCTGCTTAAACTTGCTTGTAATTGCACCTTTTGTTATCTGCAGATTTTTCTTAAGTATTCTTGTGCGGTATCATTGATCCCTGTGGGTCTGGGTGAATGATTAACCAACCTACAGCATCATTTACTTATATAGTTTTTACTTCAATACAATGTTGTATTGTGAGTTCAGTGCTTCAGAAATAAATGTTACTTTCATTTGTCTGCTTTGGTTGTGTATCATTTATCTATCTCCTACAAAATTAAATCAAAACTTTCATAAAACTGTAAGAATTTGAGTATTATGAGAGTATTTTTACTAGAAGCCCGACTAATCCTTCCCCTTCTGCAGCAGCCCTGTTTCAAATTTAACTATTTTAATTTAAGTCATTCTATTTTAACTTAGCCATTCTTTAACCTCAGGTATGTATTTATGTGTAGCAGCTAACCTTGTGAGATGATATACATCTGCTTAGTCAGGAGAGTTTAGCTGAGCTGTTTATGTATACATTTGTTAACATATATTTGTTCCACAGTGAGTGTAACTGCCACTCCATTCAACCTTACTGATATTAATTTAATCTTATCTGATATTAATTATTTAATTTTAATATGCACTTTTATACATTAGACAAGCAGTAGCAAAGAAATAACAAAACATCACCATCTCTCCTCTAGTCATTGAAGTTGCACATCTTGCATTATTTTTGTACCAGGTAAACAAAGTTTGTATTTCTGAGGAGCTGTGGCTTTACATTAACTAAAACAATTTATTTCTCTGTTAAACAGACAACCCTTAAATCAAACTGACAAAAAGTTACACCTTAACAAGAAAACACCTGGCAAAAAATAACTGAAGTTGTTTGAACCTGTGACAACAGATTAACGTGTAGATAACAGATAAAGGAGGTCCAGCTTTGAAGAATTTATTGCATTTTATACTATAAAACCTGAGATCATTCCATTTAAAGCAAGTGTAAGATTCTAGTCTTAAACATAAGGTTTAACAGAAAACTTATTTTTTATAAGGAGCGGTCTTTTTGTAAACCCGTACGTTCAAGCTCAGTCCTCTGGACAGGCAGGCACCTGCTATAACCCCATGTGGAAAAGGGCAGTGTCCCACATTCTTGTACAATATTGGTGGACACTGGACTTTTTTTTTTCCATGGAATGTATCTCTGGAGATGTTCACTCGTGTTACCTGTAAGGACATGGCCACAGAGCACCAGAGGACACGCTTCTGTCTGCAAGGATTTGCAGTCTTCTCAGTCAGCAGCTCATTAACAGATTACAATTACTGTGCCCGGCTTATCAACAGGCTCTGTGTTTTCATTGTTAAATGGCATAAAGCAGAATTTCCAGCTGACAAATGGATCTGTAGACCACAACTCCTCTGTCAGTTCAACATCGTGACATCGACACCAGTACGCTACCGCGATGAGAAAGCTGTTGATGAAGTACAGCCAAGGGACATTCATCTCCATGTAGGCTGGGATCTGACCACCCAGAAACAAAACAATAATTTGAAGCAGAACAAAAGGTGCCCAAGTGCCAAGAAAACAGATGAGAAGCCTGGTCAGGAGCTGCCACTTAAAGCAAGTGCTATTGTTGTTAGCCATATAGGAGAACATCAGAACAGGCTGGCTGGCAAGGGAAACTACCCTGACAGACAGCAGCATGGTTACAACTTCCTTCCAACAAGCCAGAAGAGCCATGCTGAGCAGCAGCACCATGACACATGAGACTGAGTAGCTCTGCATGCTGGCAAAGAGAGGACACTGATAAGGAGAAAAACGGTTCTGAATTTCTAGTTCTTCATACACAGCGGGAACTTTCAGAATACAAAAAAACCCTGAGATCCATATAACTGCCACAGCAAATACATAAAGTAATCTTTGACTTCTCTTAGGAAACTGAGAGGTTTGGGTTATAGTCATGTAATAATCCAGACCAGCTGCAAGATACACGGGGTAATGCAAAATACCATAGGTAAGAGAAATTATCTGAGTGAACAGGCAAATGTGGTACTTTGTAAATCGTACACCCCAGAGTGCAAAGTCCTCGAAATAGAAAATGAAAGACATACTCATCAGCAGTAGGAAATCCAGAAGTGCCAGAGAAACACAGAAGTATCCCATAAAACTAACTTTCACATCTTTTTGCTTAACTTGCAACATGAAGAAATCAAGGAACACTTTCCCGAGCATAATCAGGAGCAACATGCAGCTGATTTCAAGAGATTGGTTGACCTGGGTGTTGTGGTAGTGACCAGAACAATTTTCACAGTGTATGCCTGCCATCCTCCTGTGGTGAGAGCCAGCAAAGTAAGTATCACAGGGCACAGTGCTTCATACCTGAGAATGAAGAATAAAGAGTTTGTAAAAATCTATTTCCAGGGTACCTCTACCAATTTATTCTCTATACCAGCAACTATCAAATTTCCATCTGAATTTTCCAGGCTTCTTACCTGAGAATAAATAACTTCAGTAACACATCATTAAATTGTAAAGAAGAACTTAGCTTTTATCTTCTTCAAATTACATTCTCTTAAAAGGTCAGCACAGACCTAAGTTGCTTTTCTGCTACTTTCCTAAAGAAAGGTTTAGGAACTAAGGTTGACTTGAGTTCCTTTCCTTTAGAAAGCACAGGGATCTTTCTATCCAGTTGGGCAGAGGGATAGATGTTTTAGAGCTCCTACATATTTTGAAGAAATTAAATAACAACATACCACAGAAATCATAAAATATACAGGAGGTGTTACAGTGTGCCCTCAGTTCATTGTGTGCACAGAATCTATATGGGACTGAGGCTGCAGAAATAGCTTGAAAGCAGAAAAAGCATCAACCCAGCTCATCCTTTTAAAGTGTTAAAATGCTGCAGCCTTGAGGCAAACCAAAGCACCCAGGCTGATGTAACAATGCAAGTAGTATAATGATAGATACCTCAGGAGAGCTGTTTTTCCTCTTGGACTTCTGTAAGTTTCCTTATGACAACACTTCTTCCCTGTGTTAATTCCCAAGGAAAATGAACACGGGATGGCTTCATGTATGTCAGCAAGACACATCAGACAAATGCTTTCTTCTCTCTTGCCTAAGCAGCAGGATGGTGTCAGCATTCTCAGCAACAGCAGAGAAAAACCGAGAAGCCAAGGCAGCTGTAAAAAGGCATTGCCTCTGTTAACCGTGAACCACTTGTATTTAAAGACACCTGTATTTTACTGCCAGACTCGGTGAACACTTGAGTCAGTGTCTCCTGAAGAGAGGAACAGGCAGAAGTACATGGCAGTACAACCAGGGATGTATCCACCAGCAACCACTCAACCCTGCCTGGCCGCTCTGCTCTTCATTTGCACAAATGCTTTTCATCTTCTGAAAACAAATTTATTTTGCAGCACAACTTAAAACAGCCTCGTGTGTACCTTCTCTGGTATGAAGACAAGGATGCTGCACCTGTGTGTGCGGAAAGGCAGAAACCTGTGTGCAAAACAACCACTCAAATCCGGTTTGGGTTGGGGTTTTTTGGTGTTTTGTTTTGGTTTTTTTTTTTTTTGTTCGTTCGTTTGCGTTTTTTTGCTTGCTTTTGTTTGTTTTCTCTTTTTTGTTTGTTCGGTTGGTTTGGTTTTGGCTTGCGGTTTTGGGTGGTTTTGTTTTGTTTTTCCCCATGGAAAACCGTACTATTATAACTCCCAATTCACCGGTACACAGGTTAGGCCTTTCCTCGGCTCTGCAAAGCCCCGGGCAGGGCAGACGGGCGCTGTCACCGCCGCTGCTGGGAAGGCACCGGCGGGACCCGGCATTCACCTTCCCCGAGCCCCTCCCGCCCGCAGCCGGGGGCTCTCGGCCTCCGCCTCCCTCCTCCCCGAAGCCCTCGGCCCTCCTCACCTCCGGAGGTTTCTCTGCAGGGCCCCGGCCCCAAGCAGGGCTGAGGGCAGCGGGGGTTGAAGGGACACCCGGGCTGTATTTCCCCCCGTCTCCCGAGGACGGTTCCCTCCCCGGGCCGGCCACCTCCTGTCTGCGGGACTCACCTGCTGCGCCTGCCTCCCCTCCGCGCTCCTCCTCACCCTGTGCCGCGGGGAACTCCCCCGCCCTCCCCGCGCCGCCGCCACCGCCTCAGGCAGCGGCCATCTCCGCCCCTCCTCCCCATAGCACGGGGACCCGGGCGGGGTGGGGAAGGAGCTGCTTAGATCCCCACAAGTCTATGGGACCGGATGGGATCCACCCAAGAGTGATGAGGGAGCTGGCAGAAGTGGTTGCCCAGCCTCTCTCTATCATCTACCAACAGTCCTGGGTCACTGGGGACATCCCGGATGATTGGAAGTTGGCGAATGTCACGCCGATCCACAAAAAGGGCTGGAAGGAGGACCTGGGAAACTCCAGGACCGTCAGCCTGACCTCAGTGCCTGGCAGGGTTATGGAGCAGATCATCCTGGAGGCAATCGCACAGCACCTGCAGGATGGGCAAGGGATCAGACCCAGCCAGCACGGGTTTAGAAAGGGAAGGTCCTGCCTGACCAACCTGATCTCCTTTTATGATCAGGTGACCCGCCTGGTGGATGAGGGGAAGGCTGTGGATGTGATCTACCTGGACTTCAGCAAGGCCTTTGACACCGTCCCCCACAGCATTCTTCTGAAAAAGTTGTCGGCCCACAGCTTGGACAAGAGCACCCTGTGCTGGGTTAGGAACTGGCTGGAGGGCCGGGCCCAAAGAGTGGTGGTGAACGGGGCTGCATCCAGTTGGCGGCCGGTCACTAGTGGTGTCCCCCAGGGATCGGTGTTGGGCCCAGTTCTGTTCAATATCTTTATCGACGACCTAGATGAAGGGATTGAGTCCATCATCAGCAAATTCGCAGATGACACCAAGCTGGGAGGAAGTGTGGACCAACTGGAAGGCAGGAGGGCTCTGCAGAGGGACCTGGACAGGCTGGAGAGATGGGCGGATTCCAACGGGATGAGGTTCAACATGGCCAAGTGCCGGGTCCTGCACTTTGGCCACAACAACCCCATGCAGCGCTACAGGCTGGGCACAGAGTGGTTGGAGAGCAGCCAGGCAGAGAGGGACCTGGGAGTCTGGATTGACAGGAAGCTGAACATGAGCCAGCAGTGTGCCCAGGCGGCCAAGAAGGCCAATGGCATCCTGGCCTGGATCAGAAACAGCATCGCCAGCAGGTCCAGGGAGGTGATAGTGCCCCTGTACTCAGCGCTAGTTAGGCCACACCTCGAGTACTGTGTCCAGTTCTGGGCCCCTCAGTTTAAGAAGGATGTCGAGGTCCTGGAGCAGGTCCAAAGGAGGGCAACCAGGCTGGTGAAGGGACTCGAGCACAGGCCCTATGAAGAGAGACTGAGAGAGCTGGGGGTGTTCAGCCTGAAGAAGAGGAGGCTCAGGGGAGACCTCATTGCTCTCTACAACTCCCTGAAAGGAGGCTGTAGCGAGGTGGGAGTTGGACTATTTTCCCAGATGACTTTCAACAAAACAAGAGGACACAGTCTTAAGTTGTGTCAGGGGAGATTTAGGTTGGATATTAGAAAGAATTTCTTCACGGAGAGGGTGATCAGGCAATGGAATGGTCTGCCCAGTGAGGTGGTAGATTCTCCGTCCCTGGAGACATTTAAAAAAAGACTGGATGTGGCACTCAGTGCCATGGTCTAGCAACTGCTCCGGTGGGTCAAGGGTTGGACTTGATGATCTCTGAGGTCCCTTCCAACCCGGCTAATTCTATGATTCTATGATTCTAAGGGAAGGGCTCGGGTCGAGGAGCGCTGGGCTGGGCCTGTCCTGTCCGACCAGACCCGCACCAAACCCAGACCGGGTCGGGTCGGGTCGGGTCGGCTGCTGATTTCCCGCCGCCCCCAGTGCGCCTCAGCCGCCCCCTTCACCTCACGGCGGGCGAGGCAGGGCGGTGAGGGTCTTATATTGAGGTAAAAACAGCCGCTTTACGGAGAAGGATTAAATACGTTGTGTTTAATCCCTCCCCCCCAGGCACGGGGGCCGTGACCCAGGGAAGCGAAACGGCTCCGGGGAACGGCTGTGGGTACCTGAGCGGCGGCGAAGCGCGGCCCTCCCGGGGCCTCAGAGAACACGGCGGAGGTGGCGGATAAATGTTTTCTGATGGAAATGTCTGGAAAAGAGGCAGCAGAGCGATGCTGGGGGAAGCTGTGGCACTCAGTGCTTGGTGACAATGGTGACCACGGAGCGTTTGGTTTGGGGAGCTCAGGGCCCACACACCCGCGGTGGTTGGTAAAGCATCACCCGTTCTACCCACACAGAGCTGGAGTGAAGATGCTGATCCCCACACAAAAATGTCCCTGAAAGTAGTCAGTGGCCATTGGAAGAGATCCTCTCGGTTTCTTTTCTGGTCTCACAGCTGGAAGAACTCTGGGCATGGATCCCTTTCCATGGAACCATCCATGGGGGAACGCTTGGCTGACCTTGGAGCAGGGGTGCTCATGGAATTCCCTGGGTTTCTGGGCTTCCACATGCACCTTCCCATCCCATACTGAGCACAGTCTGCTCCTAACTGTGTGACAAACCACCTTTTTGCAGAATGTCACTACTTTTATCATTGATGAAGCCATCAAGTGACTGTCACTATTGCAGAATTTGGCCAATAGTTGCAGCATGATTCACATTTTTAGCATCATAAAATGTTATTATAGAACACTTCTGGTTTTGAAATACAACGCAGAATTTTAAAGCCCCTCAGTACTATATATTAGCTCTCTTACACAAGAGAAACTTCCTATTTTACTGGTGACCACATTTCTGTAAGGATGTATTTAAAAGGCAATACAGTAAACATTAAGGGATATTTTACTGTGAATATTATCTTGTCAAACAGCATTGTACAAATGGCTCTCTCAATTCTGCCTTCCTCAGAGACAAAGAAAAGTAGGAGAAAGGTTAGAGAATACCCATTATTTGTTTTAATATAACAATGAATTGAAGTAGATAATCCTGAAAGCATATCTAAAACCTTCTACATGGACTGGCTTTTTAGCTTGGTCATCCTGTAGCAATCTATTTAATACAATTTAAAATTTCACAGTAACAGCTTTTTACCTCTTCCAGATAAAACTACTGATTTACTTTTTCCATTTCTTGTTTTAATTCTCATCTACAAACACATGTAGGAGAGGAGCACATCCCACCACAGGCATGGCTTGCTAATAGTCCTGAGCTTTGCTTCTCAAGTTAATTGGCATAACACTATGACATCTTTATTTTTTTACCTTTATTTTTTTAGTAATTCAGGGCTAAATCTCATGAGAGGCTTGGCAGCATCTGAGTTTGATGCTGCAGCTCCTGCCCTGTGCTGAACAGCCACAGGATGCTCATCCAAACAAGTTTACTGAGCAGGAGTTGCTGGATGATATTAGGAAAGGTAGTGTCTAAAATCCTGCCTTTCTCAAAAATGGGGTACTAGCAAGAATAAATGACATCTTTTAGATGATTTCTGCAGAGTGGACTCTGGAAAATTTATGCAAAACACTTCTTGTTCTGAGACCTAATTAGGAGAGCTAAACCTTTGGCAGCTTTTTGGGTTTGTTGGATGCTCCCTAATTTTAACATGTGTTTTGTTGGGTCTGAACTTCTGTCACTGAGGACAGAGCAGCTACATTTTCAATATGCCCAGTGTCCATTTGCAGGGAAACATTATTTATTGTCTTTCTTACAGGACAGATTACAAATCCATGTTTGAGCAGGGTGTGATCTGTGTGTACAGAAGTATCAAGTGGCTGGTAGGACCTCATCTGAAAGCAACTCACAGCAATGATATTCAGGTATAAGTTCATTTTTTCTCTCTTTTTTTTTTACATTATTTTTTTTTTCTTCTCCTCCCTTAGTTCATCTCTAATATTAAATAAGTTCAGGGGGAAAAAAAGTAATCTGGGTGGTTTTTTTAGTGAAAACCAAGATATTTGGTGTAATAGTCTGAAAAAATGTGAGAGTTAGCAGTATTTACTAAGGCAAAGAGTACTTACTAGAACTGCTGCACAAATTGCCATATAATAAGGAAATGGTGACACCTAAGATGGGTATTTTACATTCTGAGCAGTTTACATTTTACAGTCTACAGTCTGGTAGACTCAACAATAGCTGTTTCTCTTCCTGGTTCTAATTAAAAGCAGTGAAAATGGTTTCCCCAGTGGTTGGTTGGATGATACCCTTCTAACTTTTTTTTGTTTGTTTCTGGTCATGGCTTGCTTTATGACTGCCAGAGCAAAGGCTGCATAGATCTTCTTGTGCAGCTAGAGAAAAGCTTGAGAAATTAATTTATATTTGCATGCAGGCAGCTGTGCATGAAGAGACAGGAGGCTGTCTCCTCCAGGAGGAGGGTACATGAAATGGTTCAGCCTATCTTTTGAAAAAGCTGTTTGTGTGTGCTCCAGATGATTGTGCTGAGGTTCTGCGTCCCCTGGAGTCCCAAGATATTTGCATAGATGTTTCCTTCCTTCTTCAAGACTGTTTCCTGCTGCTGGTTGCTCATATTTTGGGTTCAGTTGTTAAATGCAGATGTAAGATTTTAGGACAAAGGGGAAAGGAACAAGAAAAAAAGCCCAAGCAAACTAATTTTAAATCTAACTTGATCCATCTCTTAAAGAAACCAAGTGACAGAACAAAGTTAAGTCTTCTCACAAGAGGGGTTGGTCTGTACCCCCTCATCCCTTCCATGATGGAGCTGAGCATTTCAGCCCCACAGTTCACCTCTGAGGTCACTCAGAGAGAACAATGAGCAGCAGAAGTGTTTCTGCAGGCTGCTTCTGCTTCACCCCTAGTGCCACCCAGGTTAGGGCCAGGAGGTTTCCTTCAGACAGGGGGAGGTGTAGATAATAAATGCAACTTCTTTACCATTATGTGAAGGTGTACAGGGTGTGCTTCCTCTGGAGTTAGTCCTACATCTTTATTTTTCCCCAGTTCTCACTGCTGTGCTCGTTGTCATCTGCCCCTTTTTTCAGTTGGGCAGAAGGAGTAAATTTAAGCCTCACATTTGTGTATTTGAAGGAATCTTACGTTAACATCTTGGACACCTCAAGCCCTGTGGGAGCAAGACAGCAAGATCAAATGCAAGATCTGTGCATTTTGGTGTCATGTGTGGGGAAGGATATGTACTGCCACGTGAACTCCTGAACAGATTATTATGAAAATCAGTATCCTGAGCAGCAAGGAGCTGGGAATTAGTTTGGGGAAGAAGAGGTGTAACAGCCCTGAGCTGTAGAGCCCGGGTGAGAACAGAATGGCCCCTCTGGAATGCATTTGTACTTGGAGACAAGTGCCAATCTGATACAGCCTTTCCTGTGTCCTTTTCTTTTTCCTGGATATGCTTTTAACTGGGTGGTGCCTCACTGAGCATGTTTAATGCTCTATTAGATTTTATGCCTTGTCAGCACAAGATTAGCAACTCGAGGTTTGCAATGGCTGATGAGCAATCGGTTGTGGAGTTGCTGTTCCTGAAAGGCTGCTTGTCTCAGGAAGACAGGATGGTGTTTATGAAGATGTTAATTTTTGAACGAAATATATAAGTAGTTTTTTTAAAAGAAGAAATTATTTGACTGGTGTCCCATTTGAGGATTTACTTTTCAGGAATCTCCTAAAAGCACAGGCAGTGTGCATTTGGATCTCGATTTGAATCATTTGAGGTGCTCACCTTAGAAGTAAGAGGAAGCTACAGGTTTCTGTAGTCATTTTAATTTGAAGACACCTTATTATGGGATTCTAGCTGTCCATTCAGTGATAATCTAGTAAATGCAGCATGTAGTTGATGCCAGCCTTGCTGTGTATTTCAGAAGTAGTGTCTTCTTGATTTGTGTAGTGGTAGCACACCCCCACTGTACAGGGTAGAACTTTTCCTGGTGCTGATGATGACACTGCAGCTTTGGGATTTTTTCTGTTATCTTCAACACAAAGATTTTTTCAGGAACTGGGAGAAGGATTGGAAGTGCAAGGCTCTGATAACTACATTACATGAACCAGTGTTTTATAAACCCAATTCATGGCTAGCTGGTCACTGTGACAAGAAACTAAAAATGTTAAGATTGAAGCCAACACGGGGTGCAAAGTGGGATCCTACTTTCATTATGCTGCTCCCAAACCCCAAAACAGAGCTAGTTCTCATCTGTAACTTTTTAGTATATTGCTAGCTCCTGGGTGACTTCAATTTTAAACAATTTCTGTGGTAGCAAATTCATTTAAAAGGATGCTAAAACTGGAAGAAATGTAATTTCTATCCTACCCACAATCTAAACAATTAGAAACTATATATAAATATTCTGACTTCCAACAAATATCCTCTCTTAATTGTTGGTTGACTCATATTCTAGAAATTCCTATTTTCTGTTAGAATTTACTGTTTAAGGCTAAGAGAGTCCCTCAGGACTATTCCCTGTTTCATTTATTGAGTAGTACAGGTAAACTGGACGAGTGTTTTGTGAGCACCTGTGTCCTTTATTGGATCCAGGCTACAGAGCACTGTCAGGGGTATTAAGTGTAGCTTTTTTTGTGTTTGGTTTCTGTTTAACATGATGAGGATTAATGGTGGTTACCACCTGCAGGGAATACTTTGATCTGTATCTAAAGCACAGGCAGTGTTTACTGAGTACTGTTAGCTCTCTCTTTACTTTTAACTTGCACTAAAACCGTTTGCACAGTGCAATTACTAACTCTAACTCCTCTCTCAAAAGCCTTTTATCATAAACCAGTTATTTTTCTGAGTGATCATTATTTTCACATTAAAAAAATACACATGGCAAATCGAATGCCTACTGTGTCAAGCAGTAAGTAATGGACTCTTTGTGGACACAATCAGGAAATGTGCCTTTTGTTTCCCTGCACCTGTTGCTGTATTACAAATAAAATCACCCAATGTTTTATTAAATAAAATGACAAGCCCTAATGAAATTGTACCAGCCATTACCAGGAAGTCTATTGAAAACATTCAGCAGCTGCTGAGTCTCAGTTCATTTACACTGATAGGATTGTTTTGTCCTTCTCCTTGGGCTCCAAGTGAGAAAGCTGCAGCCCCAGTGCTGGTGTACAGCTGAGCCTTGGACCATTTCACACCCCTCCTCTCTCACTCCCTGACAAGTTTGTGATCACAATCAGTAACAAACAATCCTCAACAGTTAAGTGCCTAAGACTTGTCAAAGTTTATTAGAAGTGAGTGTCCTGGTCTTACAGCTAAGTGTTTTGCAAACAGCAGGTTTATATCCCCTTGCAGCAAATGGGAAAGCAGGTCAAGATCTGATTTTATAGAGGGTTTGATCAGAGAGGTTAAGAGTCAAAGCACTCAACTCTTCCGATTAGACAAAACACTGAGGTAGCCTGAGAAATCCTCTGGAGTGAGCTGGGGGTCAACCTTGTTCAATATAGTTGTATATCACCCCTCTCTCTGTAAAGGTCCCTGACAGAATTGATCTGTTTCTTCAGTAATTTAAGTCAATATGGCTGTCACACAGCTGGGCTGGCAAGTGGGTAGAGACTGTGACAGAAGAGACTCTGGTTCCTAACAAGAGCTGCCTAATTTAAAAGGAAGGGAGAACAAGGGGTAAGCAGCTCAGCCAGTGTGTGAAGGAGCTTTGAAAAGGGAAGCACAGGAGCCAGGCAGAAGGAAAGGGTTTACTGCCAGCTGAGCTCACTGCAACTGCCAGCAGATCCAAGAGGGATTCTGACAGGGACTTCCACTGCTGCCAGTGAAACAACTGCACCTGGAAGAGGATGTTTCTTTGTTGCTCAGTGCTCTTGATGCAACTATGAGGTTTGAATATTACTTGGCTGTCATTGGGACCCTATTAGAAAATAATTATCTACTCCAAGGAGCTGGAGTGAAACTCTTCAAGGCTCTTAGAGCAAGAGCTGCAGGGAGCAATGCAGAAGTAGATGCAGGAAGGAAAATAAGGGGCAAAGCCAGGTGGGTGTGTTCTCCACATCTCTACATTTAATGTTTACATAAGGTAGAGGCTTCTGTCAGCCTTTCTCCTGGCCTAAGAAGAGGAAGTCCTGGTTCAGGTGTAATTTAAGTGTTGACTGAAGAACTGAGACATTCTCTATCTGCTATTGATTTCAGGCCTAAATGAACAATTTATATCCGTATAAATCCTCTAAAATCTACATATTTAAGAAAATCTGCTAGAGTGAGTGAAAAGGCAGCTGTTGGGTCAGGGTGCCTCACCATCACATAATGCCTACCTCAGCAAGGTACTGAAGGCAGCACCAGGACTTTGTTATTGCTATTGCAATCAGTGACAACACACAAGTGTCCAGGAGTCAATCTGTTTGAGTAATGGGTCCTTTAATTTTTTGCTATATTAATAAAAACTGATCCAATTTATCTGCTTCATGATGAAGTAAATACTCAGGAGATTTAAGAAGCAAATACACCATATCAATGAATTGTTTATCAACACACCCATTATGATGTATATATTTTTGCATAATCTGAAAAATTAGTATCTTCATCCAAAATGCCGACGCTGGAAGGGAAGGTGATTTAGGATAGGGGAAAAAAGTTCTCTAAGTCAGTTAATAAAAAGTCAAGCTTACCCTTATCTTCTCTGAGTGGGTTTAAGAGACTATAACATTGATAGTTACTGTTAAATTTCTCCAGAGGAATGACACCAAGTCTCAGCTTCCTCAGTGTGCAGTTAACCAAAACATAAGGTACATCCTCCAAACGCCCGTCAGAAGAGACACTGCACAAACTACTCCAAGGTACTTATAAACAAATTATTAATGGTCACTTCAGAGGAGCTTTGGCTTACCCATATTTCTGAACACATTAATACTCTACTGCCTCTTCAGTTTAAAAAGTATTCCAGTTCCAGAATATAGAAAGTCTTAACATTAAGGCATACATACAGCTGTGTTGTTTGCTTTCATTTAATAAAGATCAATTTACTCATACTCAAATACATGGAATGTTGGCACAAAACTAAAGCTCTGGTGGAACAGCTACCAATCATACACAAAGATTCTGTGAGGTCCTCTTGACTTGCATTTCTCTGAAAGATACACCACAAAATGGCTTTAATAATACAAACTGAATGCTGGATCAAATCTCTAAATAATAAGTAGCAGTTAAAGTAAATGGTTTGCTTTATTTGTAAATTATGTACAGAATACATTAATTATTTTTTAATTATGATGGAGCAGAAGAAAGAAAACAGCCATTAATTTCCAAAGGGTGCTGTTTCCTTCACCTGCTGGAGATGACATCTTTCTCTAAACCAGATGTACAAACCCAGTTTGGATTTCCTCAGTTGCTGGCACACAGTCTGGAGACACGGAGAACACTGCAGCCAAATTCAGCACTACCAGCTTTTTATATTTTCAGCAAAATACTTCTGCTAAAACTAGGTTTCATAGGAAAGTTTTCACAATCTTTTTGAAAATCAAGAAAAATATCAAGAAAGCTGTGGGCTAAGAAGGGCCTTACTTAACTAGCTATCAAATGAGTATAACTAGGGATAATCTGAGGTTTGGTCATTCAACTTTTACCTGTTTTATAAAAGCAAGTTTGAGAAGCTAAATTGACCAGTTATGCAAGTACCAGAAAACTATGGGGTTTTTTTCAGTGTGTTGGAGGACGATCTGGGCAATCTATCAATCAGTACAAAACCTGTCAGATTGATAAAACTTCCTTCAATGGATATTAATGATTAACATAGTACCAAGTAATCAAGTTAATGGTTAAAAAAAAAAAAAAAAAAAAAAGAAGGAACTAGATATAAAACTGTTTGGTAACACTTATGTTTCAGCAAACAAAGATGCTACTGTATGATCTATGTTTTGGTGATCAGCCAACAAAGAAAATCCAACCATCTGCACATCCTTAGTCCCAGAACCACAGTGAGTTTATGATTTTTCATGTGAAGGCCTACTTTCCGTATCTTCCTCCTCTTCTTCTTCACAATCTCCTTCATCTGTTTGCTGTTCCAGTTCCTCTTTTGTGATCATTTCAAAGTCGTTTCCATTTCCACTACTGTGCTGGGACCTGTCATCTTCACGCCTGTCACTGTCAGTGTCTGAATGTCGCTCTCCTCCCGAGCCCTCTGTTCCCAAGTTCCTCGTTGCTTCTGTTTTCCCATCCTCTTCTTCCTTCTTCTCACTATCCGATTTCTCCTCGCTGTCGTATTTTTGCTGCTTTTTGGATTCTGATTTTTCCTCTTTCTTTGAGTCTGCTTTTGGTCCTTTGTATTCGTGTGTGTACAGGGGCCTGAAGGAGTCAATGAACCCCACGTCTGCTGTAAGATTTGGCAGGAACCAGAAGTGATGCCTTCCTCCAGTGATCAGCCAAATAATAAGGAAGAGGATGCAGCGAGCTGTATAGAAAAGGAAAAGGAAAATGTAAGGAGTTATGGTGCATATCCATACTGTACAACTATTCCCCACCACTAACACCCACCCAAAGGCAGGGACAGAGATGATCCTGGGGGAAAAAAATCTCTTGTTCTGCAACAGCACTGTGGAATACTTTGTTCTCATCACATCTCCCCCACCTCATTAACCTTTTATCTATTATTTCACTCCTAATCCCTTTGACTAAAGAAACAGAAACCCAAGAAAGCTTTAAAATTCTGGCTACACCATTCCCACTGGTGAATCTGTTCTTATGTCCAGCTCTTGGGTGTGTGTTTCCTTTCTTATTGTTTTTTTAAAGGAGGCAGTAACCGAATCTCCACTCTAGCAGAGCTTGCACTCGCTTTCCTTCTGCAGCACAACTCTGACACCCGGTGGCCAGGAGGAAAATACAGACAGGGGATCAGCCTGGGTACTGCTAACAGCTGCCTCCTTCAGGACCTTATTTCAGAAGCAGGCTGTGTCTCTGCCCTTTCAGACTCCACCTGCTGATAAGGTGACAATGACAGACACTTACCCACGGCCAGAAGGAGAATACTGGCGACAAAACAGCCTGCACCTACGCTGAGGTAATAAACACCAACACGCATCTCTGCGGGCCAGAGGGGGAAGAGAGTGGCAGCTATAACAGCAATCACTAAATGGGAAGAGAAGACAAGCATGAGAACCATGATTTTGTTTTCCTGGTAGGTGTATAAAGGCTTCTCAGTTACTCAAATGCTGAGCTGCTGCTTGGGCAACTGAGTGGAGTCAAAGAGTGAACCTCTGCGGAGAGGGCAGCAGGAAAGAGGTGAGCAGGGAGCTGCCTGGAACCACTGCAGCAGGACACAGGCACAGGGAGCTGGGGGGAAATCAGCCTGGCCCCTGGGGACTGAAAGACCTGAAAAGGGCCCCAAGGGAGCAGGAAAGGTGGTTCTCTGGGGGCAGGGAAGCTAGAAGGGGTCAAGGGTGCTAGACCAGCAGTACGGTGAGTGGTTAGCCCACTGAGGTCAGTTAGCATCGAAACTAATTTAGATGAGAAAAATAATGAACTGAGGTAGCTTATCCTACACAAATACAAGTTCGAGGGTCAGAAAGCTGTCAGTCATGATATGAAAGAATTCCTTTAACATCTTTCATATTTTTATGTAACCCACTGCATTTGCCTATTGGACTTGTTAGTTTAAAGCAACACAACCAGCTTGCAAACTTGTGCAAGTTCAGACATTTACATGTTTCAGGTTTGGTTTTATTTGGTTCAAAAACATGTAGCCCCTCCATCCTGAGCTGGATGACTGGTATAAAACCATGCTGAAACTGAAGACCAAACTGTTGGAAAAAACCTTTCCTGATTACAAGTATGCTGGTTGATCCTATGCTTACATTTGTGATGTGCTCCCCAATATCTACTCTTTACTTACCAAGTACAAGTCCCATGGCAAAAGTTTTAAAGTGAACAGGATCATAGATCCACACATACACCTGCAACAGAAACAATCAGGGTTACACTTGGAAAACAAGATCTCTAATAAACCATTTTCATTTATTCCCTCACCCAAATGTTTACTACCATGCTGTCACACTTTGAACAGGCCTTGAAACAGGTTTGTGACAGTAAGAGAGGTGCCCAAGGAGCCAGAGAGCCACGGGGCTGCATGGCTGTGTGCCCACACTGTGGGCTGGTAACCTCAGCCTCGTGGCTGGAGCTGAAGGAGAGAGATCCTGCTGCACTCAGAGCCTGGCATGCTGGAGGCTTCCAGCTGGGAGGAGAGGAAGAAGAGAAGGAGTTTCCACACTGTGTAAGAAAAAGTGGAAGGCTGGATCTCTCAAAATAATTACTTCATGAAAGAAGCTGAACCCGAAGTACAGGGGAAAACAATCTGTAGAACTGATGGGAAAATGAAAAATTCAGAAATGCCACAGAGTCAAGATTTGTTTTTATTGTTCTTAATTCATGGTCAGCGTGAAGCAAAAAAAGTTTGTAAAGAAAAAATGTCTCAGGTCCACCAAGTGGAAACAAAAAAAATACTTGTGGCTTTGGAGAGATGCCCTTAAGACAAAGAAACAGACTGAACGCATGGAACAAAGCAAACAGCTGAAATGCTCAATTCAGCTTAAATCCCATTTGATGACCTCAGATAAGTATAACTGTACCCTCTGTCCCAGAGCACACTCTTATCTAAACTTCTACAGTTGCAATGCTCTACCAAATGTTTGCCTAAGAACTGTGGATCCATTTGAATCAGATTTGCTCAGCCTTATTTAAAAAAACCCCAAAGCTCCTCAGTATGGTGCAGAACTGTCTGAACAAAAAATATAAATTTTGGGGTTTTTTTTCATACCAAACTAAAAAGTTTGAATCTTAGCTACTGTTACTTCTGAAAAGAAGCTGCTGGTTACTAGAAACCAGCAACCCTCAAAGCAGATGCATAAATATCAGGAGTTATTAACTTCCAGGAAGAACCAGGAATACACCTGAGAGGCAGTAATACAGTGTGATGCAACAAGAAATGTTTAATATTCTTCTTGTCACAGGGTTTGGAGTTTGACTATAGGCAGGCATAACTTTGCTGTGAGTCAACTGTTCTGTGAGCCCAAACAGACTGAAGCCCATGCCTGGTGACTGGGCAGTGAGACAGTGTAATATTCAGTGATTGCAAGTGCAAAACAGTGAGGGAAAAAAAAAACAGCTCTAATGTAAATACAGAAGGACTGTTTCTAAATTAGCTACTAAAGAAAGATCTTGGGAGTTGCATTCCTTAAAAAATGTCAGCTCATTAATAAACAAAAAAGGCAGTGATGTGAAGACAAGAAGTCCTGTAATACTGCACACAGAGTCCTGCTGCTTGCCATCCTGGTTACTCCATGTGAGAGGCAACAGGGAGGATCAGAGGTAGGTGGGTTCTATAGGAGGTGGGATGAAACAGAACAAGGCAGCTGGTGAGAGAACTGACTGAGAACAGCAAAGATATATAAAGGAAGAACATTTCCTACCCAAGTGATTTATTTGCAGTGTTCACTGCCATCTAGGTTTTATACCCAAAGGTACACAGGAATGTTAAGGAAGATTCCAGTAGAGTGATCTTCAAAGCTCACTCAGGGCTTTACCCAGTCTGGTCTCAAACACCTCTGAGTGTGGAGAATTTGGCAGAAATTTTGAGGCTGCAGAATTGCTCTGGGCAGCTCCAACACCCCCTGCATCCTGAGCACAGTTTGTCCCATGGTCATTAACATGCAAACTACTGGGAATTAAGTTTCCTCTTAGATTTTTTTTAAAATTACTGTCCTATAGTTATCTCCATCTCACTTGCTGCAAGTATGAAGAAAAATCTAATGTTTTGAGATCAACCATCACATTGCCATTAATTTTTCTTTCAACATGTCATGGAAGACTTTGATGAAATGCAGTAAATTAACCTATTATCTGACAACAGTACACTGGCACTAACAGAAAGTACCCATAAAACTTACTTCATTCCCATCCAAGAAAACTTGGTCTTCGTGTGGCTCAAGTTTGAATTTCCTCTTAGTTTCCTTTTTCTTGGGTGTTCCTGGGGTCTCATCCTGAGGAGAAATGCAAATCAGAGATATTAAAAACCCCAAGGATTTTAATTTCTATTATTTTGAGTCTAATAACTTCTCACAAACATAAGATCACATTCACTTTACTTTTTTAAAAGTAAAGATGTGTTATTTGTTCCTGTTCTTGTTTATTTTCACCTGAGTACCTCAAAAATAAAGAAAAACTGTAAGAAAAGGGATATTATATTTTAGTGTCTAAGGACTAGACTAACTTCAGGATAACCTTGTCTTCAAATGCAGAGCAAAGCTCTGCTGACATTAATAGGAAGTCTGCATGAAGATCAAGAACAGGGTACACCACTTCACAATCACTAACTTTATTAGTATTATTTTGTACCTTGGTGCCATGTTTACCACATGGGAATCCTTTCAAAATCAGCTTCTGACTGTTTATTCTCTATCCTCCATCTCTTTCTGGATCTTGTGCTGCTTCTCTGTTTCTTGTTTCCTTCTCTTTGCTTATTTTTTTGTTTGAAATTACCTTTCTATGCACTCTTATATAATCCACTAAAGTATCAGTTCAATAAACAATTAGTTTAAAAATTAACATCACATTTAATAATGTAACACTCCAGATGACAGAGAATTGGAGGACAACCTAACTTTCATAATCAGCATTTAAAGTACCTGAAGAGGTACGTTGGCTTCTATTTTTAGAATGCCAGCAAGGTTGTTTTGTTTGCAATTCTTTTATTAGCCATGTAGCTTTATTCTGAACTCCAGACCTTTGAACACAGACTGTGCCTCTCAGTCCATGTGTCATAATTTCACTTAGGAGCATCTGGAATAACTTGAGCACTACCCTGCTAACTGGAATATAACACATCCCCTCATCAAGGTTCTCCCACAGACTGTTAGCATTTTAATTAAGGAATTCTATTCTGCTAATAAAAAAATCAGGATATTAAAAGATGAGGAAAGGTATACAAACTTGGCAAGGAAGAACAGTGTGAACTTGAAAGTAAATCACAAGTCAGTGAAAACAGTGAAACATTCTGCAGATGAGTAAAGAGAGCTGTCACCCCCAGAAACAGCTTGCTTTACAGAGCAATCCACAAGCACCAAATAGTACATTCCAAACATTCTTATTACCAAACACAGCAAAATTGTTTTTGTTTCCCATGTGCAGCTGCAGGTTTGAGGTGTGAAGTCCCACCACATGTGGCACTCTGTGCTAAGGTACATTTGCACAAAGCATTGTTGCTGCTGCAGCTGAAGAGAATCAGTTTGTGATTAACTTGGCCATGATGAGGTACAGGCAAGAAAAGGTATGTCATGATTTACAACAACCAAATATATTTTCAAGTCAGTGTAATCACAGCAGTTAATGTGTTCTCTGTTACAGGTCTGTCTCTTCTCTTACAGACAGCACTTACCTTTTTACACTCCTCTTTTTCACCATCCTTTTTCTTTTCTTTCTCCTTCTTAGATTTTTCATCTTTGCCACTTTCCTTCTTGCTCTTTTTCTCCTCTTCTTTCCCACTCTCAGCCTTTCCTTTTTCCTTTTCTTTCTTTGTATCTTTGTCAGGTTTCATTTTCATCACTTTCAATGCTCGATGAAAGAATTGTTTTTTCAGGAGTCTTAAAATGAAAAAAGTTTAATGACACATTTAAGCATGTCTGTCAAAATAACATTTACATTGTTACTAGATGCCATTCAAGATTATTTATCTAATATAACCATGAACAGCATGATTGAAAAACAGAGGTCACCATCATCTGCTTTAATTACAACTAAATACACCAGACCTAATTATCACCTCCTGCTTTGCTTTTTTTTTTGTTGTTCATCTCTTCAAAACTGGGTAAAACTCAAGACTTTTCTCTGGCAGCATTTTGCACAGACATAAATAAATACACAAGATTGAAGATGCAGAAAGTCATTGGGCCAATTTAGTTCTCTCACTAATGCAACCCCAACCAGTATTTGCAAGTTCACGTCAATGGATTTCGTAGGAAAAACATGGAAGTGGACATAGGGCTTATGAAGTTCCTTGGTAAGTGGTGCACGATGAATAAAATCACCCTGTTAGATCTGTGGGACACAGGCAAACATCCCAGTCATGTCAGATGCAAACATACCTTACAGCAAGTGTATTTATGGCCAGCAGGGCACCAGGCAGTGGCATTTGGGAGCCTTAAGGCTGTCACCAACAAGTAACGTCCTTGGAAGGATGACCACCAAATCGGAGAGGCAGAGCAGTACAGAACACTGCTCTTCAGACTGGGAGGAAGCAGCTGGGTGTGAAATCCCAACACACATTCACACCAAAAATCCCGATCCTATGGATCAAATTGATTTTGATTTGTCCTTGAGTTCTTTCATCTCTTGCTGCAGACCAAATCCTTACGCTGGACTGATTGTTAAATTAGGAAAATTCGCTGAAGAGAGAAAGAAGTCATTCCAGCAATTAAACTTAGGTGCATGCTGACTATAAAGCAGAGTTGTTTCAGGTATTTAAAAAGCTTCCTTCAGACAACTGTTTATGTGGATTCTCTTTCTAGCAAAAGAAAATCACTTGTCTGGGAGAAACTACTCCTCAGTTGGAAGTTGAGGGCACTTGGGTACTGAGCAGCCCAGAGGACAGGTCTGGCCTGCAGGACAGCTCTTTCACTGCAGGAGCCACCTCTGCCTCTGGTGAAACTTAAAAAAGATGGGACTGTGCACAGACCAATGCTCAGAGCATGCAGCCAGGGTATCTGTGCAGCCAACAGCCAGGCCCTGCAGCAGGACAGACCTTCACTTCACTTCACTCACCAAGCCCACACAGCTTGCTGATTCCCAACTGGTTAACCCTCTACAGATCTGCTGACCAAAGCATTATGGATGGAGCTTATTTCTGAATAAAACCCCCCTGAAGAAAATTTACAGAATATAAATGAATGTGGAAGTATACCAGGAGACCTTATGTATTGCAGCAGCATTACAAATGCAGTTCATAACTTGTTTTAAATGTGCAACTGATTTGTGGAATTGATGTGGGATGGAGGAGCAGGATCTGATACCTGTTTTGTTTGACAGGGCAGGTAAAACAAGGAACAGCCACACCAAGAGAGTTCAGGTACTTGTTTTTAATATAAATAAGAGTCTAAGAAGTCACTTACACCGAAGGGACTAGTTTTGTATTGATAATGCTCCATTCCTTCCAAAAGGCAAAGGAAGTAGACACTGCAAATGTTTAAAACTCTGAAAGAAGCTTCAGTGACCAAAGGTGGCCTTGGCATTACCAGCAACAGAAAAGTGAGCAAGAGAAAAACCAATCTGTAGACATGCTGTGGTGCTGAACATCAGGGCACAAAATGATAAACAGCAGTGCCAGAGGACAGTGTCAAACTGTTTTTCTTTGCACACTAGACAGGCACTCTTCACACTGTTGGAGCTGCAGGACTTAAGCAACTGCTATCTCATCTGATGCTTTAGTAACTGAAGAACAAACACACAGGCTCCTAACTCAGTCCAAAAAACTCTGGAAGGGAAGACTTATTTTCCTGCTTGCATTAAACTAATGCTTTATGCTAAAACAAGTATTAAAGTTCAAACACAGAATCAACCCTGCCTCAGCCCTGCAACTGGGGGAAGAATCTCACCTTGCTGGAGGGCTATATAAAAGAGGCCAGAAGAAATTACTAAATATTACCCATATTCTTAATTTCTAAGAAGCTTTTGCAGAGCTCTGCAAGTGTAGGCAGTCCCCTTTACCCTATGGGTCTGCCCCAAATGAAGTACAGTCAGAATATACCATTGACCTAAACAAAGTGCTTGGAGCAGGCTATGCAGCAGGAAGACATCATTTGAGAGGCAGAAATTGAACCTCCAAGTCCATCCTCTGCCACGATGGCAGAATGTGGCAGTGGAGAGGAGAGATTTGAGACTGATCCTACACACTGCAAGTAACTTGAAAATATAGGAAAATCCTTTTGTTCATTTTGCTGCCTCCAAGCAGCATAATGAAAGGATGAGAGAGTTGAGAGAATAAAGATGAAACCACATTGCTTCCATTGCTGGTGTGACACCCACAAGCGCAGCAATAAAAATACAAACATTATTTTTACATGCAACCACAAATGCTTTAGAATGCATGAAGCCTGAGTGAAATTGGTTCCTAAATAACTGAGACATCTTGGCAACTATAAAACTGATGAATTAGGCTAGGTCATACCTGTTGCAGTAATCAACTACAGATTCCCGGGTTGTAAATAAAGCCTCTTCTCCTTTCTTTGCCTTTGCCCATTTAGAATCCAGGAGACAATCCACAGCTTTTGAGGCTAGAGGGAAAAACAGAATTAAAAATGCATTAAAATTAATGGTATTTATTTAAAAATATAGTCTACATCCCCTCAACACCAGCAGCCAGTCAGTTCTGGTGATGCTCCACATCCTTTCAGTCTTTACAAGTAAGCCTAGCCACTATTCTGAAATACATTACTCTTGACAACTATGAAATCACAGAGCAAAAAGTTTACTGCCTCTACTTCAGGATGATAAGATTAATTTTATGGCTATCTAATGCCTAAATAAGTTTTCCAAGCCAAACAGTGGCTTATACTTATTATTAAGGCACTAATAATAAAAATAAAACAGCCTCCCCCTTGCCTGTGCTCCCCCATCCCCTCAGTACCACGTTAGAAGAAAATATCATTCTCCGATTAAAAGTAACCCTACCAATAAAATAATCAACTCGGTGGCCCATCATGTTGGTGGATTTTGTTGGACAGTTGAAACGTAAGTATTTAGCAACAGCCTTCTCCTCTTTGAATGGTTCACCAACCTCCTACAACAGGAAAAGTCCAACATTAATACAGGTTTCACACGTGAGAAAACTCAACTCCCTTGGGCTCAAAAATCAGAGGCTGCAAAGTCCTTGTTATTTTATGGCAACATATAAATAACAAATAAAATGCACAAGAGGTGAAAATAGGTCAAATATTTTTTTCCAAGCACTTTCTGTCTACATAAAGGGAAAAAGAAAGAATTCTTAGGTTAGATGATCTGAAAGCAAGGAGTACAAACTCTGTAAATAGAGTGAACTAAGAGGGAAGCACTGGACACCTGGAAAGCTGCCTAAGGCACAGAAGCTGGGATGAAACCAGTTGTGAAGCTGAGAGCAAGGAAAAACCAGAGTGAGGAATGAATATGTAGGAAATGAGAGCGACACGGGTGTATGGACAGAATATGAGAAGAGTCCAGCTTGAATTTCATGGCAAAGAGGAGAAAATCATGTTGAAAAGAAGTTGAAAGATCTGTCTTGAAAACTTCAGTGCATGACAAGAAAAATATTAAAACCTTGAGTACCATTGAGGAGATTCTTCCAATCTAGACCCTAGGAAGATCAGGATGAAGCACACGAACAACAAAACAGACACTTCAGGGAAAGGGAGCCCTCAGTCTGCACACATTCATAAATTCAGTACATTTACAGCTTGCAGAGAGGTGGCAGAATTCAGAGATACTTCAGACAGACAGGAGGCTGGAGATGGGCATTTCCAATTATGTAAAATTAAGAACTGATGTTTGTAAGCAGGAAAGGAAGATCATAGGATCATAGAATGGTTTGGGTTGGAAGGGACCTTAAAGATCACCAAGATCAAATCCCCTTGCATGGGCAGGGATACCTCCCACTAGACCAGGTTCCTGCTTCACAAAAACCTATCTGAAACAAACAATTGGCAGATTACACTGACTTGGACAAACTTCCTCAAAAATCCTTTTTGAAAGATCTGTTTCAGTAAGGTTTCACTCCCCATATCCCCCTGCTTCTTGTAGATCAACAGCAGAGAAACACGAGGACATCTTCAAAGACTAGCAGAACCTTTTCTGTATCTATTTGCCTCATGCTGGCCAACAAAATAAAGATTACAGAAGCCACAAAACAGGAATAGACAGAATTCAAAGATCTTTGTTGGAGACACAACATTTCTAAAGGTCAGTAAATACACACAACCTCCATTGCTGCTTTTAGATGCATAATCACATCACAAACAGCATGTGAGGTGGAAATGCAAGGTCAAACAGATGTTGTTACACCAGAATAAAAATATTATTAATAAATATTGTTAATATTCAGCAGTTTGCACAGCTCACTTTCAAAATCAACTGGTTAGTGAGTTCTCTTTCTAGAGGAGGTTGTTGCTTTTCCTGTGTGAGGAGAATCTTAAAAGATATCCAAATGCCAAATAAACCTCCATAGTTTGTTAGTTCTGAGATTACTGAGAGACTTAAGTCTAAACTCTCCTCATGCACACAGAAATATGCTCCCAGGCTCACCAGTTAGTTTCAAAAACATGTTCCCCAAATAAAGCCAGACAATCCTAAGTCCTCATACACATCACATTAACTCCTCCTCCATGCTCAATCCCCCCTTTTTTTTTCAAGTTTTAAAAATGTAAAACATCAGATAGGTCACAGAAAACTATTCACTGACAGTGCATGCATGCACAGAATTTATATGCTGTGGTTTCATGTCCCCTTATATGGTACAGTTGAACAGTAATTGTCAACCACTGATGATGCTGCCAAGTTTGGTTCCCAGATTTGGTTTAATAGCAACAAAATGAGTAACAATGCAGTTAAAGAAAATGAGGGAATGTGTAGCACAGTTACCACATGGAACACAGGCAAAGGTACCATGGAGACTGATGACTACACATGCAGCAACTGTGTTTCAAAATAACACTTCTGTAGTATTTCCTACCAGCAAATTAAGCCTGGAGCAAGAGTTCACAAGGAAATTGTTGTTTTTCCCAGCACAGACACTAAAACAATCAGAGAGGCTCTGGATATTCACACTGATATTAATTCTTCTGCTATTTTTTTTCTTCATAAAATATTTATGATTCTGCTATGTCATGTGAAGTGCTACAGAGGCAGTGCCTGGCACCAGGAGATTTAATTTTTTTTATTTATTACTCCTTGCTATCTATTGCTTTGTCCTTTTCCGTGGGATAGTTTCATGATATTCCAAACAAAAAGAAGCTTCCCTGTGACAGAGACTGCCACAGTTTAACTGAGCTCATTCAGAGGAAGACTCCACTGGAATGTAATCCTCATTTTTCACCCTATTTTCATCCCTTCACTTGCAGAGACAGGCTTCTGTTAAAATATAAAAACAGATGAAAGACAGAAAATAATATTACATTTCATCTTAAAGTGAAACCAACAAGAACACTGAAAATTTTGATAACCTGGGCACAACTTTTTTCAAGATGCATGTCAACTGATTCTATGTTCAGTTGTAAAATTATCCAAAAAACAGGCACTGAAGCCTCCTTACACATTTAGAAAGAGATTATACAAATGATTTAAGGTGTAGTTCTCCAGAAGTTATAAAGCTTTAAAACGGATGACACAACCTTAAAAAGCATATGGTAACTTCCTGATACTTAAAGTTTGCTTTTATAGGAAAGATGAAAAGATTAAAGTAAAATCTTAGGCAATGTATTTCTGGAATGTTTTAGAATGTCTTCTCAATTAAAATTCTATGATTAAACTGATCTTAGTTAGGAAAATATAGGAGTGTCAAGCTCCCAACTATTTCTCCTCTAGATTTTGAGATTTAGGCCTACTTTAATTTTATATATTGAAAAATGCATAAAAACTTAAGAGGTTTATGATTCCATGTAATTTTAAAACAGTGGAAGAGTGCTACTAAAAGTAAAATCAAACCCTATTTCTTATTTATCAAGACAGAAAAACTGCATCTACAAGGAGACAGGAAAAGCAGTGATCAGCCTAACCACTTACTAGAAATTCACTGATAATTTTTTACCAATCCTTGAGAATTATTCCTACAAAAAATCTGCACTATGTGAATTCATGAAACAATGCTGAGATTTGCAAACCCAGAGACCTTCCAGACCTACTGAAATTAAAGGAAAACCCTAATCAAATAATTTTTTACCATTATTTCCCAGACAGAAGTATAGCACAGTGCATTCTGAGCTGCTTGCAGGACTCTGATGCAGTTCCCAGTTAAACCAAGTTCCATCTGGGACTGCAGAGGCCCATACGTTAAAGATAAAACAATGTAAATAGTAAAAATATATTAAAAATAAAAACATCTGACCTGAGCTATTAAAGTTAATGTGCCCATGAGCATCCTTTTCCCTTTTAGCTCTACCTAGGTTTGACTTACTCAGGTTCTCTTACTCCTGGAACCATTCAATAGATGTCTAAAGGCCAAAGCATATTTGTAGGCTGAAATTTAGTACATTTTCTTTCCCCTTTGCATCACAGTTGTGAGAAGACAGCTCTAATCCAAGGCAGGATTTCCTTCCACAACACTGTAATGTAAACAAGGGCTCTGGGAAATCAGAGAAGAGTTAAATAATGACTATCACTAACCAGACAAGTTATTGCATGTGCAGAAGACAAACACAAGCATTTATGCTCCTCTGTTTTAAAGAGGTCCTCAGAATTGTTTGATTTCAGTAAAATGTGTATCTAGTTTATTTCCTTTCTCTTAGATCTGATCACTGAAGATTTTCAGACCACCACCTCTCACAGAAGACTTCTGAAGACTGTGTACTATTTTACACAGTTTTCAGACAAGGAAAAGAAGAGATTTAAGTGCATTGGCCACGTGCAGCCTGTTTTTCAAGCTAAGAGCCTAAGTCAAAAATCACAGAGTGCCACATTCCATTCCTCACACCTGTCCTCATATGGACATCACAACTGCATTAGCATTGCCTTCTCTGAAGATGGTCTGAGCACATCAAAGCTGGGGCTGTACTGCAAAATTATCTTTTACTTTTCCCTGTTGACTCCCAGACCCTTAAGTAACAAGATGTGTGGTGTCAGGGGAGTGGGTACTCCTCATCTGTTCTGCTGAAGCATTTAAACTTTGCCTGAAATCAACTGAGGTGCAGTAGGACAGAGAAAAAGCCCACAAATCACCATGATTTGAGAGTCTTAGGACTCCATCTATATTTTCTCCAGCAACTGGTAAATAAGAAGTTGTCCAAATCTTGCACTGATGACCACTACTACATGGATTGCTGGGAGGTCTCTTCAAGAAACTGTCAGAGTCATGCAGAAAAACCAGTTCTTCTGGATTACTGTGGCTGCATGCTAGCCACAAGACATTAACTTTTCTTTACAGGAACAGATTACAGATTGCTTTTTTGCCCAAGACGTTTCTTGTAAAAACAGAAGCACTTGTTCTCTTCTTTCTTTTAAGCCATCACTATTTTTTTTTAATTTTTTGAGCAAAAGTTCTGAAGATACAGAGTTTTAGAAGACATTTCAAAGGAACAATTTGCAGGATATGTTGAAGCCATAGCGTGCCAACTTCAGCCCTCTTCTAACCCTAGGGCAGTTTTTTCAGCTTCCTCCCTTCCCATATTAAAAAATGTAACATTTTCAAAAGACAGCAATTTTTGTTTTGATGACAACTGGGGCTGCTTCTTTCAATGCCTATTTTTCTGTGTTCCCTCCCCCAATCTTTGTTTCTTCCTCCTCTATCACCTGATACCACTCACTTTCAAATAAGTTATTCTGCCATTCTCCTTTGTTATCATCCTACTCAGTTTTCCTGGAATTAATGAGAAAATCAAACAGTCAAGCTGGCTTAAAATCTGCATTACTGGAAAACCACTGCATTGATGGTCCTGCAGACCCTTTCCACACTCATTTGGGAAAAAAAAAAAAAATTGCAACACAGAAAGCAGCAGTGCAGTTGTTGCACATTTTCCTTCCACCTTTTCCTTTCCTGCCCAAATCATGAAACTGTAGGCCAGCCCAGTTAATATTGACTGGTAGGTGTCTTTAACCAGGATCCACTCATGCCCAAATCCAGTAATTCAAGAGGAAACTAAAAGCCAACGAGAAAAGTACATGCCATTAACAGCACATGCATGGCATTGATGCCACCTCAGCCATCAATCTGTAGTGAGACATTTGCCCAAGGACTGTTTTCTCTATTCCTAAGAGCAGTATTTATATGCATTAACATTTCTGGAGCAGAGGACACAGCACTGAGGTGTGATGGGAGTGCTGTTAATCCTGACACAAAGATAAACAAAACTTCACATGGGCAGAATAAAACCATGCACGATGGAATCCTGCCAATGTCATTAAAACTTAATGCCTCCTTAACAGTGCAATTGCAGACCTGCCAACAAAGTGCCACGTGTTACCCTGCTGAATGGCAGTCAAAATAACCAACTGAAGATTTTGTGCTGAAGAAAGCATTTCAGAAGATACATGGAACTGTATTTTTTCCCAAGAAATGACACAGCTTTGATCAGGCTGCTGGAGTGATAGGTACTCAGTCTCTTTGAGGTGTATCTGGGAGCAAAAAATACCAAACTAGCAATTAGACAACATATGCTGGCTTTCTTTTACTAAGTCCTTTATACACAGCACGCATTCTTGAGTTCAGAAATTTGAACCATGTGGGAGCCCGCTGGCTCAAGCAATCTTCATCCTGCAGGGCAGCCTCTCCTCACTGAGGTAATCTCCGTGTTAATTACAGTTAAATTACTGTCAGGAATGACACTCTGAAAACTTTACCTCGAAAATGCCCTTCTTCAAACTTCTGAAGGCAAGCTTTCTGCAACTTCCACAACTTCCAGCTTGTTGCCAGCCTCTAAGCTCCATGCAAGGCAGATTGGGCAATGTGTCTTTAAGCAAATGTATTCTACAAAACACATCCTTCCTGCCACCACTTCCCTTGGATGGCAAACACAGACAGGAGGCTTGAGAGAACTTTGAACTGTTTTATTGAGACCTTTTTCATCTCTCATCTCATGTGCAGCTGGCTGACCCAACCACCATGATTCCAACCTTGATGGCAGACATGAAATCCTATAAAAATTATTCAGAACCCAGGTTCTATACACAAAGTATTGGAAACTGAAGTGTTCCATCAGTCTCTTCCCCAGCTACCTCCTCTAAAGGTCTCCTCTAAAGATCTCTTGTCAAGAAACCCAGCTCTACTTAATGATAGTGGGGTATTCAAACAAGGTACATTATGACAGTCTCTTTATTAAGGGGTACACATCACCCTAAAATAAGCACACACCTCTAAAGCATTTGAAACACCTACAAACAAAAATCCTACGCTTCATTTTAACAGAAGAAACTTCCAGCCTTTCAGCATTATCCTGAACATGATGATCATACAGCAACTATGCCAATAAAGTTCAAAAATATTTTTTAAAACCCCACCAAAACCAACTACCAAGAAAAATAGATGTGGTTTTATTCACTGGCCAATTAAGAACACCCTTTTGGGCTTTCAAAAGTATTCTTTGTTCACTGTCTTGTCTTCCCATTGTTGCTGACATACACTGGGAAACACACTACGATGCAATACACATTTCTCTGCATAATTATATCACAAATTTAGGCCACAGTCTTCAACCTTTACTGTTAACACCCAGACATCGATTTAATTAGTAACAATCTGGGAAAAACTCTTAGTGCTAACAGTCTGAAAATTAAGCATGTGCTTAAGTCCTTGTGAGACCACAGCCTTGGGTATTATAAAAAACACTGAATTACATTTAATTTAGTTTGGATGCTTTATAAGGGTGCTGTCATCCTTGGTAAGGGACAGCCTAACAATTATGAAACGAGAATAATTCTGGAATGTTTTATGATAATTTGTAAATAATAATAATTGCATTCCCCCCACCCAACCCCTGCCCCAGTAACTTCAATTAAAGGGGAAAAAAGGAAACAATACAAGCAGAGGCACATCTCCAAATTCTCAGGGGGAAGGGAAAGTGGGCTGGGAAGAGAGGGAAAGCAGAGAGGGCAACCAAGCATAAGGATGACATAGAAACTGCACATTGTTGAATGGCTCTGTGAATGTTATCTCTACTTACAGCAAAGCAATAAATCCCAAACAAACACTATTGTGGCTTGGAGTTAATAACACATAACAGTAAGAGGCATTATAGAAACTGATGCTGCAACTGTGCTCAAAAGGTACATGAAAACCTGTGTGACACTCACCGCTGAGGTGATACATCGAGAACTCCTGAATCTCAGTGAAAATAACCCAAGCAGCCTTCCCTTTGCCTCCAGGTGACACCATACAATCATCACCACATTTTAACATCATCTCAAAGCTGATTACCTCTATTTTTAGACGCGGTTGTTTTGTTTATGTTTTCTAAGACCAAATTTCCTTTCTTCGCCTCAAACATTTCCTGGCCGGGGCACGTTTGGTTTTTTGTTTTTTTTTTTTTTGTTTGTTTTTAAGATACTAATACCATCTGTCCCGTGTCTTTTTTTTTTTTTTTTTTTCCTTAGGAACCAGCGGGATCAGACAAGCCGGGTGTCAGCTCCGGGCTGGGGCAGCTGCTCGCCTGGGTATCAGGAGTGTTGTTACACCCCATGCAGCTATTGTTCGACATTGGGAACGGGTCAGATCCTAAGAATAACAGGGCGATTAAAAACCAGTTAACAGCTGGAAATCTGTTACAGCTCTGGAAATCTCCGCTCACCGAGGCGGATGATCTGGAGGCACCGGGAGGGCAGATAAAGGGGTGCCCGGGGATAAGGGGGTGCCCGGAGGATGCCCCTCAGACAGAACCCGCGGTACCCCCCGGAACGCTCCCACCCGCGCTTCTCCGGGCTCCGGGTTTTCTCGTTATTTCCTAAGGTTTACGAATTTACCAGAAAATTCTGAGGAAAAACCTGTGTCCCCATCCTACCAGCCCGGGATATTACCGAGCTCCGGTGAGGCGAGGGCTCTTCCCTCACCGCCGCTTCCCTCCCGAACACACGGTACCGGGCACACGGTACCGGGCACACGGTACCGGGTGCTGCTGCTACTGCCGCCTCCTCGCAACAGCACGGGTCGGGGAGGCCTCAGAACCGGAGGGGGAAAGACCCAGTGAGGGGCGGTCGGGACACCCGGCAGGGTGAGACCGCCCTGAGGAACGGGGAGAGGGAGCTGCGGGCTGGGGAAGGGTGGCGGGGCGGGCAGGGAGGAAGGGAGAGGCTGGGATACCTGGATCCTCTTCCTGTGCCTCCGCCGCTCCGCCATGTTGTCCCCGTCTGCTCCGCCGGTGACGTGGGAAGGGGGGGGGGAGGAGGAGGGTGTGAGGCGGCCTCGCGAGAGGCGGCGGGAACCGGCGGGGAGCGGGGAGAGCGGGAAGGCCGCGCCCCCTCAGCGCCTCAGAGGCTGAGGAGGCTCCGGAGGCTCCGGAACGCCCCGACCCCTCGGTCCGCTCCGGCCCCTCAGTCCGTCCCGACCCCGCGATCCGCCCCGGCCCCTCGGTCCCAAGGTCCGCCCCTGCCCCTCGGCTCTCCCCGGGCCGGCTTCAGCCGCATCAACCCCCGCTGAAGGCATAGGGCGCAGACAGCGCTCCTCCAGAGTGATGCAGGTGGTAAAAATTAATCAGCTGGATTCCTATGGATGAGCTTAACATGTCCTGACTGCTTTTGTACTCAGCATGTGCTCCTGTACCAGTACCCCAGGGTGCTGGCTGTCCACCAGCTCAGACTACACCTGGGACAGGTTTCTCAGAAAGGAAGCACATATCTACACAGCAGGCACTTGGCTGTATCACAACGTCTTTTCTTTTAAATGTCACTATTTGCAAAGCCATTCGGTGGATGTAACTGCATACAAATGTAGTTACAAATGAACAGAACAAATCCTTCTGACTAGAGGCAAATTCCTAATTTAGGCTGAGCTTAAATGAAGATAGCATCAAATGAGTTTAAATTTTTCTCCTTACAGCATTTCCTGTCTGAAACTGCAGCTCACTGGGCAAGAGTAACTTAAAAATTAGTTCACCGTGAGCAATTACTAACACACTGAAATGGTGCATTTATCAATTTGCTCATACCTGTCCCACACGGTATTCAACAGAAACAATATATTTAAACGAAAAACGCTTTAAAACGTTAGTTAGGGCAGTAAGAGCCGGGTGGCAGCATTCCCACCCCGGTTCTGAGGCACCGCTGCCCTCCCATGGGCCCGGCTCTGCCGCCATCTCAGGCCCCGCTGCAGCACCCTGGTTACTCCCTGAGGAGAGAGCAGGGGAGGATGATGTGCCCGGGCCTGGCAGAGCTCAGAAGCACCAAAAAAGGTGCTGAGGCCTCTCACCAGCCCCAGCCATGCCAGGGAGCTGGGCCTGCAGGTCAGGGCCTACCCAAAGCAGACAGCCAGAACCCAGGGCCTGTCCTCAGCGGGGCTGGGACCCACAGGGAGGTCACTGGGTGTCTGAAGAGCAAGCCCAGCCCACTGGAATAAAAGTGCTATTTGGCAGTAAAAATCTGTAAAAAAGTTTTGATACTCCTGGAGAGTATGGTAAGCCTTGGGGATGCTTGATGCTGGGACCCACAGGGTGGTCACTGGGTGTCTGAAGAGCAAGCCCAGCCTGCTGGAATGAAGGTGCTGTTTGGCAGTAAAAATCTGTAAAAACCTTTTGATACTCCTGAAAAGTATGGTAGGCCTTGGAGATGCTTGATGCTGGGACCCACAGGGAGGTCGCTGAGTGTCTGAAGAGCAAGCCCAGCCCACTGGAATAAAAGTGCTATTTGGCAGTAAAAATCTGTAAAAAAGTTTTGATACTCCTGAAGAGTATGGTAGGCCTTGGGGATGCTTGCTGCAGGAGGGATTTGTTAGTTGTTAACATCTTTTAAACACACTGATTGCTTGGGCTTTCTCATGTACCTACAAATTAGATTTAGGAAGTAACCTATATAAAGGAAACTGGCCTTTTGCCAGGAGTTGTCCCATGCTTTTGCTATGAGGTCATGAAAGTTAGCAAAGCCTACAGTGGTTTATCCTGGCTCCATGTTTCCAAACCACACCCTGGCACATAGGGATGGAAAACTATCTGCAGTGCTGTATTGTACTGTCTTGTCCAGTACATTCAAATCTTGTTGCCCTTTCCTGTTCCTATTCTTTTGGACCCCTTAGATTGAAAACTAGGTAATTAAAAATATAAAATTGTTTCCAGTAGCATATTTACTCTTGAGTTACCATGCCAATTTTTGTTGGTTTTTTGCTTTTTTTTTTTTTTTTTTTCTTTTTTCTGGTGCTATGTCTTTTTCTTTTGAATGTTTTCCTTTGCTATTGCTGGGCAGAAAGTCTATAGTAGTTACAAATTAAGCTGATTGACTGCAGCGTAAACAAACTATAAAAACATAATTGAAAATTTAAGATTGTAGATGTAGCGACTTAAAGTTTGAATGGTTACAGTAAAACAAAGCCTCGGTGAAAGTAACCAAACTGTGATACATGTTTAGGTTGGCATCATTGTAACAATTATTTCACTTGCTTAACTTAAAGTGACATAAAAGCACATCTGAAATGGAGGTTTTCTTGTGGAAGAAGTTTTAGCCATCTGTAACTTATGGTTTGCTAACAATACACAATGCTTTTAGCACAGCATAGCTCAGAGCCTCTGCAGCTGGGAAACTCCTCCAAGCTATGTGGAAGAGGCTGTTTGGAACCACACACTGGATTTCTGGTTAATCAGGGTTTTTTTTTATATGGTTTGTTTTGGTGTGGTGGTTTTTTTGGTTTGTTTGTGTTTTTTGGTTTTGTTTGTTTGCTTGTTTGTTTGATTTTTTGTTTTTTCTGTTGTTTTTGTTTGTTTTCTTCCTTCTCCTTGGTGTGCAGCTCAGGGAGCAAACTGATCACTCCAAGCAGATGTATGGGAAGGACCAAGGGATGGAAGTTGTTCAGGACACACATTCTCCAGTGTGAGGCACTGGGTGGTGAACTTTCTGCCACCATGCCTGTCAAAACTGAGTCTTAGATGGGGCAAGCTTATTTGTAGCCATCAGAACAGTGGGAGAACAGGAGAGAAGGAAGTGGCAGAATCTCAGGAAAGTCAGGGAGTAGAAGCACAGGTTGAAATTGATTGAATTTAAGGTCAGTGTCTTTGTCAGCTGAAAAAGGAGCATTTCAGGACCATCTAGTAAAGTCTTAGCTCCCTCAGGGCCAACTGGGTTTCCAAATCCCCCCTCAAAAGTAGGGTTTCCAAATCATGACCACTTAAAATGCTGTTGTGAAGGATATTGCATGCCAGAGGAGTGGTTTCCTTTTTCAACTGAGGCCAAACCAACAGCATTTCATTAGCACTCAATATGGGTTCAAAATATGAGGAATATGGGCCTTGCACAGTACAGCAACACAGACTTCCAAGGCAGGTTGAGCTAAAATCCACCCACAAACACATGAGTCATAATTCAGAAGCACACTCCAGTGTAGACATATCCTGAGTCACTTCCATCTCAGAATCTTATAAATTCTTAGTTAGCCACTTAGCTTTTAATCTAGCAGAACAACAAAGATTCATCAGACAGATCTCCAGCATTATCTTTCACTAAGAAGCTGCTAAAATACTTCCACTGTTTCAGGATCCTTTTAATTTCTATACAACACAGAATGATTTGATACATAAAATGTACAAAAGCGAAAGCTGAAAAAGTAAAAATTAATTTCCCCTGATTCTGGTCCTTTCTGTAATTACTTACCCCTGTTTCAAATACCAGCATTGTTCATTGCAAGAACAAAGCTTGTTTCATTTTTTTAAAAAATTTGTTTTATTTTAGCAATAGCTGGTGAATCCTAATAAGCACAGGACTTTCCTGATGTGGAAGAGCATGTAACTCTTCTTAAAGATCACTGTCAATCTGCTGCTTCAGCAGACCATGCTGGAGACATTGAGGATACACCTGGACCTATAACTATGTTAAGTGAAAAATAAATCTACAGTTTTTGAAGAAGGTTTTGGGGAACAAAATAAAATAAAAAAATTTAAAGACTTGTATTTATCACTGTATTTTTTTGGCAGTGGCAGGAGGAAAGAAGAATGGTAGTATTAAGGACATAGCATAGCAAAAATTAATTGTTATTGTTTTATAAACTCATAAATTCACTGTTATGACTGCAAGTGTTTGAGTTAAAAATATTTGTTATATAAAAATGTGATTCTTGACTTTACTTCTCTCCAATTAACAGATTCAACCAGAAGCCAGCAATTGCTTTGCAGAATGTCTTTCTCTGCAGACTGTTTACAGCCTGCTGGAGGCCCATGAATCACAGGCTGAGCATCCTTCCTCTCTACCAGAGCTGTTGGAACCCTGTAGCTGAAAGGTAATCAGCAAAAATGAAAACCAGATTGGCTTGATGCTTTCTTTTTTCCCCTTGGCCAGCAGTGTTTTTTTCTGTTTGCTGTTCTGATTGGTTTTTATTTCAGTAATTCACACACACACAGGTGCCACGTATGTGTGTTTTTAAATTTTGGTAGAGCAAAGCATCTATTAATGTGTTTCTTGTACTGTAGGAAAAAATACTGTATCATTCTCTATACAACATGGACAATAGGCTCCTCTTTTCTGAAGTCTAGGTAAAAAAGATTGCATACTCATCAACAGGGAAATTGTTGAAAAAGAAAAGAAGAACAGGTGAATAGCAGAACTAATGTCTGTCTGGAAGAACACAGACTTTGGTAAACTTGGCAGTAGGACAAAGGAAAGGACTCCATAGAGGCCAAGTCAAAAGAATAATTCTTGTGGCCTCAATATCAGTGACAGGAGGAACAAAGCCATCCTGAAGAAAGGAGAGATGCAAAGGCAGAAAGCAGCCCCCCTCAAATAATCCCAAACCCAAAGGAACGTAGAGAGATGAGTTTTTTCCCTTACTATAACATTAATTCTAATCACAGTGACATCACAATAGCAGTGTAGCTATTTATAATAGCATGAAGGGCTTAGTCAAACCCAAGCTTCACAGGCAGCAGAACCCTGATGAATACCCAGCTTCATGGAGCTGACTTGTTATTTTCCAGTAATTAATGAAGGGTTAAGTAGGACATTTCTTATGCCACTGTCAAAGCAAGGTACCAAAACAAGAGCTGTATCTAGTTTTGGGTGCTTCTGTGTAAAATGTATGATGCTGAATGTGACTCCGAGCTCTACACAAGCAAAGAAATATTAGGGTATTTGGAAGGGCTGAAATAAGACAAGTTTCTGTTTAGTTTAAGAAATAGAGGTGATTTTAAAAACTGGAATTGATTATCTTTTCTCTTTCCCATTCAAATGATACATTAATATTCTGAAAACTATTTTGTGGCTAATTCACAATTGTTTAAGTTTGTAGAATACAAAGTTTTATAAAGTAGCTGGTGGTGTGGAAGTTCTAATACCATTGCCTTGTGCAACTGGCTGCCTGCTCCTGCTTTCAAATGTTTGATTAGAATGACTGTGTGACTTGGACCAGGTGGGAATTCTGCCTAACTTTTGTATAATCATGGAGTTTTTAACCAAGTTTTCACTTGAGGAATTGAGCAGAGAATTATCTGTTTCTATCTGTATGAATCCATATTCCCATCATCATCATATGCAGCAATCATAAGGTCAGAAACACAGGTCGTGGTAGGAAGGACAAACTCTCTCTCCCTTTGCAGGCCTTCCCTAAATCTGTTATTTATAGCAAAGAAGCATTTTGTTATATATTCCCTATACCTTTTTATTTATCTTGTCTTTAGCTGTGGCTCTCTCAATCCAAGTCCCTGTCCTTAGGAGTCTACACATTTAGTGTAGATGCAGATGAAATCAGATACTTCTACAAAATCTCATTTAAAAAAATCCTCATGAACTGCATCACTATTATAGACTAATACAGTGACAGATGTTAAGTGAAAGATTTCTAATGATGCCACACATATTCAGACACATCATCTACATCCCATTTTGATTCTAGTGGCATTGCAGAAAAAATGAACACAGTGGTGACACAGGCACCAGAAAGTCATCAAGTAGCAGAGTTCTGTCAGCTCTGTTGGGTATTTGTGATTGCTAGCTATACCCCTTTGCAGCTGGAATAACCACTGAAAGTCAAAAAAAGAGCTTGTAGCTGCTGGGGATCAGTAAGGCCTCAATGTTTCATTCCTGAAAGCACATCTGGAAGGATGGGTCAGCCTACTAATTCTATGTATTTTTAAAATTTTAATATTTTCATATTTTCATTCTCTCTGGAGTGCTTGGTGTTCATTACCACTGGCATTTCCTTCATTAGAAATAGAATCAATTATGTTTGTGTAGGTAAATCCCTTTCTTTCCTATTTTGTTTTGTGACTCTGTGCATACAAGCCTTACTGCATTTTGGCTGCTCTAGCACAACTTCCCCCCAGTCCAGGAAGCTATGAAGTCATTCGTTTTGGGAAGAAGAGCCCAGTGTGTGCAAAGAATCATATGTATTGTGTTTTTGTTTTGGTTTTGGTTTGTTTTTAATTGCAAGTAGCATCAGACTGTAAGGTTTGTGTCCCAACTTCCTCTGCTTTTGGCTTTGTTTGTGCCTGAGCCATTTACAAAACCAGTCACACTCTTCAGAACCAGATTTCCATCTTTCTTCCCAGCCATACGGGGTTTCAAACCAAGCTCCTCAGCTGTTACTTTTTTAAAAACAGTTCAGCTTTTTCACTTCCTTGCTCTTAGCAGGCCCCCCGCACCGCATTTCCCTTCGGAGGGGTTGTAGTTAATTTCTCGCAGCTTTGCAGCGACATCTCGTGGTGTCATTCACCTGGAAAGGGATCAGAGATTCCTCTGCTGGGGTGGAAATCATCTCATGTCGATTAAGTCAATTATTTCATCCAGTGAGGAGGCAGGGTGGCATTTGAAAACCAATTCATTAACTGTTCAACTAGATAGGTGACACTGTCAACAGGATTTTCAAGTGTAAAAAAAAAATAATTAGAAATTGTTTCAGATGCTAAACAGAATTGGTGTCCCTGATTTTATTTTTAACAAGCATGTTTACTATATAAAAATATTTTCTTTTTCCTTCATGGTATATGAACAGTCTACATAAAAAAAAAATTCACAATAGTTACATCTACTGTAGAAGTAAAACATTTTTTTCTGGTGTAATTAATCCAAGATGTTAAATATTAAAATAACAGGTAAAAGCATTTCAAATATGATTATGATTTATGAATATGATTATGAATATGATTTTTTACATTGACAATCGTGTTTCATCCCAAATCTGAAAAGGTAAAAACATTTACAATACCAAAGTCAACATAAAACTCTCCAAGCTGCCTTACTAAGTAGAAAATTCAACAAGGATTAATATTACCATTGCACAGCTATTTTTTGGAGTTATACTTAAACTCTTCCTCTTCACATTTTAACTTTGCCTTTTTTTGAATGCTATTGGGTATTCAGTAAACAATTCCTTGTGTGACAAATCCCCACAGTGTATGTGTGAGATACAAAACTCTTGGGAAAGACTCCCAGATCACTGGTGCAAAGGTCAGCACTTCCCATCAGAGGAGGTTCCCTCAGGGTCTGCCTGCAGCATTGCAGTATTTTGCTGCATAGCATGCAATGCTTTTGCATTGGGTTTTACTGGATTTTATTGATTCACTCTAAAATTGTACTTTCCAGTTAGAGTATTTGAAGATATCTGCACAGGGCCCAAGAGTGCCATCACTGGTGGCAGTGCCAATTTTCAGTGACAGCAGCATCAGGCTCCTTTTACAGAAAGTTCAGAAAAGGAGTACTACAGGTATTTGCCTTTCTTCTCAAGCCTGCAAAGTTTGGACAGGGCAGTAAGATGAACATCTTAAGCTGCTTTTGCAAACATCTAATCCCATTTTATCTAGTGCACTAATATATCAAAGATATAAAATAATTTATCTCAGGCTAAAGTGAAAGAAGATGTGACCACAGGCTAAAATATGAGAATGCTTCCTCTCCTCCTGTGTTTAGACACCCAGCATCAAAACAGCAGTTTAACTCTTGATTTTCAAGTGCTTGAGGTCACACAAACCTAAACTAAGGGGAGAGAATCTAAAGTAGCAATATACAGCAGACCCAAAATCTATCAACCCTCATTTTACAGAACTTAATTTTACCAAAAGTATTTGTGTCCTTTGGAGTAAAGAAGTGTTCTTGCAAGGGGAGTGGAAGATTTGACTTCCAGAGCTTAACTGTAAGACCAGTGTATAGCCAAACCTCTAAAGAGGGAACAAAGGTAACTCATAATACAGAAATCATAATAAAATGCTGGGCATTTATGCCTAGCTAAAAACCCTCATTTTGTAGTCCTTTTTTGCTGTGAAGTAATGAATCAGCAGCAGCAGAAGTGAGGGGAAACTGTATTATTGCAGAGGAAAAGAGCTCTGGGGCTAAAATTGATGGCCTCTTCCAAAACAAAGAGCACTGAGCTTTTGAGGGGCTGTCCATGGCCTGGACAGGAATGTTACTGTTCCAGTGAAGGGTCTTTGTGGCAGAGTCTGCTGATGCTGCCTCCTAAGCTGATCTCAGCAGTGGAGTCACATAAAGCAAATTCAGACCTTGGTGACAGGAATGCTTTGGAATAGTTAAATACCTGATACACACAGTGTTTTCTTGTCCAAAGTTTAATTTGTGTATCTCCTTTATACCCTGTATGCCATTCCCAGGCACTTAGAAAGGCTTAGTTCTAGAATAGCATTGGAATTAACTCAAATTGCTGAGTCTAGGGTATATTTTTCTGCACTTTGCAGGTAATTCCATACTCTCCATTCATTTCTCTCAGTGAATTCCATATACATTTTCTGTATTAATATTGTCCAACAGATCAGACAGAAGTCAGCTGTGTGGGGAAGCTGTAACTTTTCCATGTAATTTTTCAGCAGGAGCACACTGTAAGACAGACACTGTATCCTCTGACAGACTTCAGTGATGACACTGGACTTCCATGAAAAATTAAACCTAACTGTTAAGTGTGTTGATATTCTCTCTCTTGAGAATTGCACTTGCAAGCAATTGCACAGACAGGTAGCTGCATTTTTAGATGCCTTTCAGATATCACACTTCCTCATGCTGTGTTTGCAGCTTTTCCTTCAGCCCCAGTCACACAGAGGTTTCAGGCTGTAGCTATCTTCTCACACACTTTATAACTAGAGGTTTCTGTATGATTGGAAACATGTCTGGGACTTCACTCAGCTTTTCTGAAAAGCCATCATCTGGAAGTCAGCTTGAGGTCCAGCTGTGTCACATGGATTTTCCTTGCTTTCTGAAACGAGCTGTTCCACTGCTTTTGAAGTTTCTGGGTCCTGGGAGCCAGGACTATCCAGGGCATCACCACTGCTGTTGCAGTGGAGAGGAGAGACAGTGTCAGGGGGCTGATGTGAGGCTTTTCCTGGAGCAGGTGGCAGGGGCATGGACAGAGGAAGATTCATCATGTAGAAGACGTTGCCCAGACGTCGGGACACCTTTAAAGACAGAAGCACAATTGCAGGAATTGCTTCTTGAGCATCAAACATCAAGGCTGACTGCTGAGCAGCAGTGCCAGGGATAGCCAGGAGATCCCAGCTGTCTCAAAGGGTTAGCAGTGGTTAGCAAAAGAGGAAAAAAAAATCTCTTCCATTTTTCTATCTCATATTTTTCTTGGCCTAGGTTCTTGTGGAAGGAGCTTGGCAAGACTCAGCTTGAGGAATGGCCCAGTGGTGCTGGGCCTCCTCCCTAAGAGGAGCCTTAAAAACACCTCCTCTTAAAAATATCTGCTCTTAGGTGCTGTAACACCCATGGGACTGAAGGGAAGCAAACTGCCAGCCAGTAGCAGGAAAGGTGGTTTAAATGTCAGAAGAGTGAGAGAGAGTGAGGAGTTAAAGAAAAGGAAAAGAACCAGGCAACAATAGAAACACACAGAAAGTTGATATTGCTGGGTGAAATTAAGAGCAGAAAACTTGAAACCTAGAGGGACATGGAAGATTGTATTCCCAGCAAGGCTGTAGAAGCTGGCTTTTAAAGCCAGGCTGGAGCAAAAGCAAGTATGTAGCAGAGCAGTTCTTACTGGCTGGGAAGGCAAAAGAGGGTGAACTGAGTTATTTCATCAAAAACTTCCATTTTCTGTTTCCAGAACCCCCAGCCTAGTTTCCAGTGTTGCATCCTGACACACTTTGTCTCAGGCTGTCAGTCCTGACCTCTCCTTTGTGAGCAGATAGAAGCAAAAGCAAACTATGCTTGAGTGATTTCTATTTATCCTAGGTCACCTTATTAATGAAAAAAAATATGTGGTTAGGTTTGGGAAAATGTCACATGAGCTTCTGACTCACACCTCTGTGACTTGCCAGCTTGGCACGCAGTTAATGATCATACCTGAGAGCGGATTTTTAGTGCTGGTCCAAGTTTTAATCCCATTGTATCCAGGAGATGTTCCTCTGTCAGCAGTGGAAGGGTTTCTCCATCAATAGCATGGTCTTTAAATACCTTTTGAAATAATAAAACACATCATGGTGTGCTAAAACAGACTCCACTGGTTCTTTTTTATGCTTAACCCTGAGGCATAGACTAAAAGGGAGGAAATAATATTTTTATCTTTAAGGTCTCTTGCAACCATAGCCATTCTGTGACTCTGTGATCTTTGTATTTCTCTTTTAACTGCAGCCTGAGGTCTCTTGTTCAGGGGTGTGGATATCAGCACATTTTCCTGTAGTTTATCTCCTTGTTCTTGGCAAGTGGGAGCTTTGTAATGTTTCAGTGTTACTTAGTTCTTTTTTTTATTTGTTTTAGGAAGTGAGCAGCTTGCTACCAGTGAAAGAATAGTGTAAATCTCATTAAGACGTTACCAGGAATATACAAGATTTCAAGCTCTGTCATCTTTGAAATAGTGTGATGCCTAAAAGAGCTCAGTGACAGTATCTGGGTTTTACCAGTATTCAAGAATGCAAAATTGTTCTGATCTGCATAAAAATTGTGCAGGGCGTGTGGAGTGAACGAATTAAGATAATTTTTTTATACTATTGCTTTGCTGCTGATCCTCTTGGTATGTGCCATGACCAATGATTCCAGTGCATGTAACCTCTCAGAGGACTGGCTTTGCCTTTAAGAAACAAGTTCCATAACTTTCATAGATTGAAAGGCAACGAAAACACCGCTGACATTTGTAACCCCTAACATTTACACTTGTTTGGTGACCTTTAAATATAGATGGTCCTAAAAGATCTGAAAATGTGATGGGTGTTTATAATCACCTGGGCATAATCTGAGCAGCCTGGGAGGCTCATGATGAAATTGTGCACATCAGCAACAGTCCACTTGCGAATGTCTTCAATGGAGGAAATGTCTTCTCCATTCAGGATCAGGCCATGTGCTCCTTTGAGGAGGAAACACAAATGTTATGTTTGTGGACCTTTGCTGGCAAATCAATAGGAAGCAATAGTTAACATGAAATTTTTCACTCTTTTGCAGAATCTAATCTATTAACAGCAGTGTGTGGTCGCAGACATAGGAGTCCTTGGCACCAAAATCACTGGAGAGTCAGTAGCAGCTGATTCTGGAGGGTTTTATTCTGGTGGCTTCTTCTGTTTGCTGCTGGCACTGTACATTCCTGTCAGTATAGACACAAATCATACTGCAGCATTTTCTCTAATGAGTACATTACCCAATGCTTTTCATTCTTTAGGCTTTATTGTTATTTTAACTAATATTTCAGTAGAGAAGAACCAAGCCTTTGCTAGTCCATAGTGCCTACAGTGAGTTAGAAGGACATACAGAAGAAGAGAGAGGCTAGCTCACAATTTCATTCAGTAACATTGTTTAATTGAAATCCCTTAATATCTACTGTAAAATACATTGTTTAGTGGGGGACTTGGCAGTGTTAGGTTTATGGTTGGACTCAATGATCTTGAAAGTCTTTTCCAACCTAAATGATTCTATGATTATACATTTTTCAGTAATGCAGAATGTCTGTGGTTTTGCAGGGCTCATCCACTGGCAGTGGTGCATCACAAAGCTTTAGAAACAAGGATTCTTGCACAGTGGCTGAAGTCTGTTCTTGGTGAGGTCAAATTTCAGGGATAAGTTTGTTCTTAAATGAGTGCAGCTTCTAAGGGAATTCCTTGCCCTGTTTAACACACAGACCTTATGATATGTCTGTCTCATGCTGCTGCCTTTCCCCTGACCATCAGAAGGACAGGAGAGAATGCAACATGTTGAAAAGAGTTGCAGGGAACCCAAAATGCTGCCAACTTAATAGCTTAGGCTTGAAATATGTGTTGCCCCCAGGGATGGATATAAGCAGAGGATGACATCCTGCAGCAGTGTAGAGCATGGCACAGAGCATTGAAAGAGCTGGGAGACTGCTTTGTGACATTTTTCTATGTCCTGCACAGTGAAGCACTGCTACCTAAGATGCTGAAACCTCAGGAAGCAGCACAGTTTGCAGGTGGGGAAATCCACTCTTTACCTCTGCTGATGTGGATTTACCAAATCACTACTATTTGCAGCATATGAACTCTACACTTAGTTGCCACGAGTCTTTCATACCAAACATTTGCTTGAAACAGAGGGAAGAATTAAGAGAACAAAAGAACAAACATAAATCATATCCACATGCACTCTTAGGTGTAACCTGGACAAACCTGAAGGTAGCAACGGGTTGCTGGGTACTGGAAATCCATATGGTAAAGATGAGAATGGGATTGCAGAAGGGTACATGTATTTGTCATCAAAAGCAGCACAGGAGCTATTCAGTTCCTTCTCATTTGTGTTGCTGCAGCTATTGGTTTCAGCAGAAATTTCCTGAGGAACACAGTTTTTTCTCAAGTCTTGTTCAAACTCTTTACAGTTTTTGGCGACTGCAGAGGGCTCAGCCTGGTTTTTGCTTTGTTCATGTTTGTTTGGTGTCTCCACCTCTGCTTCTTTCTTGTCTTCTTTCTCATCATCTGCCACAGCTGCAGCAGGGTCTGGAGCTTTGTCATCAGCAGGGTTCTTTGTGCCATTGGCACTGCAGTCTGCAGTTTTGTGGTTTCCAGCTCTTCTCCCTGGTCGACGTCCCTTCTCTCTTTGCAAAGTGCTGACTGGAGGGTATGGGCTGGTGGCCATCAGCATGGTGTTGCCATGAATTTCATCCAGGGTGGCACGATGAACATATAAGTCACTGGGAAGGTGACCTTCAGGTAGTCTGCTGTGCCTGCCACGGAAAGCAACAGGACTTGCTGGCATCCCCTGGTAAAGGAAAGGTGCTTCCAGGCCCAGCAGCCCTTTCCGATGAGCTTTCTCCATTTCTTTTTGCTGAAAAATAGCACTCATCTCCATTTCCATTCTAAGAGACACAGAGAACACAAGCAGTTAGGGCAGCTCAGTTCCTCATCAGCTTTTTTTTTCAGTAACAGACTAAAACTCAGGTTACTGAATAGACCAAGGTACTGTTCTTCTTCACTTTCCCCAACACTGCTATGTGTGAGGGGTCACAAACTGCAGGAAGAGAAAATGTATACTCCATGTGATGCCTCTGGATAATATTTCAGACCAAAAAAGATAAAAAGTATTGCTTGGACATTGGCAATCTAGGCCTTAATTATTATTACTTGCTTACTTGGGATTTGGAAAATTGTATCCAGGGTCATATGGGTCAAAGCCTGAAGCTAATAAGTGACATTACCAATCACAAAGTCATACTAGAAACTGGAAAATGGCAGTGGTATTGTAAGTGCTAAAGGATTCCAACAATATTATCTATGGAACCTGTGCAAATATTCAGAGTAAGTTAATGTGAGTCTCTGGAGTAACATTCCATAGTGCCTGGCACCTAAGCATGGTTCTGAGAGTGTGCAAGGGTGAGATCCTGGGGGTAAGTGTTCAGCTGATCTCCCTCCTGGTGGGTACAGCCAATGCTCTGAGGTCAGTGCCAGCTTCCTGCCCCTGGCAGAGTGGGTAGGAGGGCTTACCAGTGAGATACAGAAAATACAAGGAGGAGTAGTTTGTGTCTCCATTGCACCAAGCTTTTCAGGCATCAGCTTTCTCTGGAGCCAAGCTAAGTGATCCAACAGAAAGCTATAGCTCCTAGTCTCCTGAGAGATGGGAGAAGTGTGCCAATCTATGGGGCATGAACCAGGAATGGTGCAGCCTGCCTTCCTTACTTTGAGGAGCTTTTGGTGGGACTTCCACAGTGTTCTTTGGAAAAGGGCTTGTGGGGGCAGCCAAGTCTTTAAAGTGCACTCAGAGAGCTTTCTTAATGCTGCAGTGAGGATAATATGTCTGAGAGACTCTGGCTTGTAGGAAGCTTCTCATGCATGTAACATTGTCAGGAAAAGAGTTTGGTCAAAAATTATCTATTCAGGTGACTGTAGAGTGGAGGAATTAGTTGATCACTCCATAACATTCAGGGCTTTTTCTCTCTCCTCTTTTCATCTTTGTCAATTAACCTCTGAATTATTAATTTTCTGCTTTCAGTGGGAGTGTTTTATCTGTGTACCCTGTCCTTGTACATCTTGCCCAGTTATTAGTGCTCACAGACAGCCCTGGAGGTAAACATCCTGACTGCTCCTCCAGATAAGATAGTCTGCTCCTCTGAGGACCAGCAGATGGGAGATCCCTGAGCTTTGGGAGGAGGCAGAGTCCCTTGGCAAACAAGGCTTTGGGCCCAGGTGCTCAGCAGCACAGCTGCAGCAAGTGCAGGAGGTTGTTTGTCAACACCTGATTCCTGGAAAGGGTGAAAAGAGCCTGAACAGCTCTAAAGGTGATGGGATGGGTGCTGCAGAAAGCAGTGGAAATTGCCAGAATGGCAAAAGGTTGGGCCAAAAGGTCATCTGGTGGATTTAGGCTGAGCACTTTGATGTTGGGGCTTTCCTGAGTTTGGGGGGCTGAGGGAAGAGCCTGAGCAGGTAGGACTAGCTCTGATGTGGCTAAGGAGACTTGCTTGCTATTCTACTTGGTTTTCTCAGAGTTTTTGCCATTTGCTTTGCTTTTGCCTCTTGTGCTTAGAGGATTTCAATAATCAAGCTTTGCTGGATGAAGAGCTCACAACACTTCTGTCATTAATGCCCTTGGGATGCCCCCTCAGAACTGATCTGCTCTTTGCTCTTAGTTGTATCGTGTGGGGAGTGCTGCCACTCAGTACTGTGCTAAAGCCCAGTGCAGGAGTAGTTAAAGTTAGAGCTTCCCTATGGAAATGGTGTGGCTGGGAGGGAGGGTACTGGTACCAGCTACTGATTACACTGAAACTGGTACAAACAACTGGGGTCTCTATGACCACCCTGACATTCAGACTATTTGCTTAAACTAGGAAAGATGTCCATCCTGGCAGGGTGGAGTTGTAGCTACTCCTCCCAAGGGCTCAGGTGTAGAAGCCTAAAACATTGTGTATGAGACCACACAGCTGTGAAATGTAAATTTGTTTAGTTCAAGGGATGAAGTTTGTGGCTTATTTGTTTCTTTAAGCAGGCTGAGGGGTTTAGTTCTTTTCCTTATATCATTTTAAGGCTAAAAGCAGAATAGGGACAAGCAGAAAGTTCAGTAGCTTTAGACTTTAAGAGATAGTCAAGGGCTCTCTGCTTCTCTGGGCTACTCAGAAAAGTATCTCAGTAATTAAAAATCTACAAAAAGACTGTGGCTATTAATTTCTGGCTGTCTTTGCTGCCTTGATCCTGGCATGCACCTCAGAGCAAAGCTTACTGTTGATTACCTGGCAATATTTTGCTTTTGAACCAGTTCCTGTCTCCTGGCCACAGCTTCCATGGATTCTGGTTGTAGAAAGCTGTATCCTTAAAGGGAGAGAGGGGGGAAAAAAAACAAATTTCAAATTCACTGGTTTCCTCAGGCAAATGCACAGACCCCAAAGCAATGCAGAGAACTTCAAGCAGCTTTTTAAAACTTAAACTCTGTGCTTCCACTGGAAGCTGATAGGAAGTTCAGATAAATCCTGTTTCTGTTAAGCAAAGCAAAACTGCTCCTTCAAGACTGTTTTCAGCCTAGATGCTCTGTAATTTTATATTACATTTCCTTTTGAGGGAATATCTTGTTTGCAATCCACGTTGTGGGGAGGGAGGGAAAGCTGAAGCCAGGAGTTCTTATTTAGAAATCTGCATGGCACCTTTTCATATTATCTCTTTGTATAAAGTGATATGTAAATTTATGTGCAGCATTACACGTGTGCCAGAGCTGTGATGTCCATCCTTCCCCTTAGAGCTGTGCCCTGTAATTCTGAGCCTTTATTAAAAGCACTTGTAGCTGCCCTGTGAGTAAATGGCATGTGGAATTATGAGCAAAGAATCAGAAGTCTGAAAGCAGCCAGTGCCCCTACATGAACAAGTTAAACAACAAAAAGTGGTGTTGATTGGAATCATTTGCTTAGCCACAGCCTTCTGTTTTGGTGGGAAAATGTTTGGAAAACACAAAAGGAAAAAATAGAGAATGAAAACATAGAAATGATTTTGAAAACTATTTAAGCCATCTAATTAATGTGTTTAGACTGAAACTGGCCCAGCTTAGAATCTCTGGTAGGCAGGGAGCCTCCTTTCAGTGAGTCTTTCAAAAGAAATAAATTGTTTATTTGCATTATCAATAAAAAGTAGTAGGTGTGGTTTGCTTTCTCATTTACATGCTCTCACTTTTCAGGATGCAGATGATGCTTTGTTACCTGGGCCTGGGTAAACACGGTTGGACAGGATGTTTGGCATGTTTGTGTGCTGTGGGACTGTGGGCCCAAGGTGAGATGCTAGATGGATTTGTCTTGGGTCAGCTGGTGCCATCATTTCAGTGGGAGGTAACAGATCTCTGTGAGGGGAAAAAAAATACATTCAGTCATGTAAAGGATATTGTTTAACTGAGAATAATCTGTATATACTCAAGTAGGGCACATGTGCAGTTGTAATGTGTGTTATAATAAAGAAATGATGCAAAATACCTGTCCACCAGTCGAGGTTCAAACTGGGAAGGAATTGGTTGCATTCTCTGCTGCCCTGCAGCCATCAGCTGGGGGTTCACTGCCATCAGCTGATTTCTCATCAGCATCTCCTGTCGCTGCCGCAGTTCTGACACAAAACAGACACAGTTCTGATGTCAACAGAGTAAATTAGAAAGTGATTCTGTCTGCAGCATAACTTTAGCAGGAGGGTTTTCTTCCTTAGGGGTCAGCATTTTAGTATTTTTAGAAAAATCTTGGTATTAGCTGGAACCTACTTGCTGTGACACAGCAGCTCTAGAAAGAAGAAGCTGTAGTGGTGAGCCAGGACCTCATAAATCCAGTTATGGTTCTGGTTGCTGATTTCCTATACAACCTTTACTCTTCTTTCAAATGCTTAGCATCTCTTGATCAAATTCTGAATGCTAAAAATCCCCCATGTTAACTTTTAATTACTGTAGTTCCTCCAGTTACTCCTAAGACAAATTTAAAATGCTTTTTAAAGGCACTAAACTTGTTGCTGGCTGTTTCTTATACAGTGTACAGATATTAGATATTATCATGACAGATATTACTATAAATAAATGCAGTTAGGTTTCTTCCTGCTTACCTCCTGCTGCCATGCCACTTGCTAAGCGGTACAAATGTTTTTCTTCCAGTGTTCCTTGTTCCCCCAGGATAGACATTTTTCTCATGTGATCTCGTGGAGTCATGCTGCAAGGAGACAGGCACAACTCCTCTGTTATAAAGAGCTGAATCAGTGAGCCCAAAGAGTAAGACATTCAACAATGTAAGCAACAAGCAGTTATATATTTTATTTCTCAGATGAGCAGGTAGGTCCTCCTGAGCCTTCAGTGTGTGTGGATTGTGTTTGTTACTATTAAGAAACCTTCAGTTTTCAGGACAATGCAAATGTTCCCCATACTAATTCAGTTGTTCAGGGTCCTTGTGTCTTACTATGCAAAGAAAGTCAGGATATTGGGAAGTAACAGCTGCTTAAAAGGATATAATTAAGCCAAAAATCTTTTGTCTCCAGCCCCTCGTGTATCACAGTGACGTGTGCTCATACTCAGGAAGGCAGAAATCTTTGATTTAATTTGGGAATTCCAGTGCTTTGGAGCCCTGTCTACTGCAAATAAAGTGAAAGAGATGGAAAGAAATGATAGAAATAAACTGTCCCAAATGTCTTCAGCCCCTTAAGACTACCAAATGAAGAAAAAAGGGTAAAAGAGCATGCTCTGTAGTGATGAAAACAGTGATAAAACTGCAAGGCTTTCCATATATGTGCAGGTAAATGATGACAGATGAACAGAAAAACTCCAGACTAAGAACTAATACACTACAGAGGCTTAGGTGAGTTGCTGTGCTGTTATTGAGGTGGATTACATGAGGTTTCTAAGTCCAAAAAGGTGGCCAGATTACAAATGATCCTGAAACCAGGGGAATGAATAACCACAGTGTGCCCTGCTTTGGATTTTGGGGGAATGATCCACAGCAGGGGTTTTTTGTGCAGATGGGTCATAAGGGAAATAGTTCCTGTAACCACAACCTGGATGTTAAAGCATCCCAGGCAGGATAGCTTTTTAAGTTGAGGGGTTGGCAGAGGGAGCAGGCTGGCTCTAAAGGCAGCAGGGGCACCTGTACATTTGTTTCAAATTAGATTTCCACAGCAAATAATCGATTTTTTTAGTTATTTATTTTTTAAGTAAGTTGAAATTTAGGACTTGAATTTTATTTTCCATTATCTTTGATGAAATGGATTCTTTCTTTTTTTCTGGAAGATGTAATGCTTAAGTGTTCTCATCCTGTTGAGAGTTAGAGCTCCATGAGTTCAGCTGGAATTTGGAATAGGTGACATTGAAGAAAATGCAGGGAGGGGGGCACCCAGAACCTCCCAAAGCCAAACAGAGCTCAAGGGAATTATCCCTTTGTGAACCTTTCCATGAAAGACAGCAAACAGGAATCACTGAGAAACAGGGAACTGACTGTCCCCCTAAGGACAGCAGACTTCTCTTCTCTGGGTGTAGTCTGGGAGGTGAATCCTGTGGCGGGGAAACCATCACTGACAGATTCCTTGACAGCAGCTTCATTCCATTTCATCTGGGTGCTGACAACTCCTAGATTAATATTAATCTTAATATTACTTTCCAGTTTGCCTTTAGCTTGCAGTGATGATCCTATTCCATTAAAATTCCATCCTGCTCTGACAATTCTACCTTTTGATCAGGGCTTTCTCATGTATTTTCATATTTATGCCAAATTTGCTTATTTCCTGGCTGCAAGATATTTAATTTTTTTATCATGTTGCCCCTGCTTCTAGCCTTACAAAGTCAGTGCCTGTGATTAACAGCTTTGGCATGATAAAATCCAACTGTGGGACCAGTTGTGTTTATGTGACCCCAGCCAGGGCAGTGGTGTTGTACAAATACCAGTGAGATTAAATACAGCTTGAGATGTTAGTAGTGTTTTGACTACAAGAGAGATCCAATTGCTAAGTGGTTTGTTTACGACAGCTACCCGGGATACAGAAATTCCTCAGAAATTGTATGCATGAACAACAAAATTCACTTTTTAACAGCCAATCCTCAAAAAAAAAAGAACCAAACTTTAAAAACTGTTCATTATCCAAAATCTGATGGAAGTCAAATCCTGTATGTTGTTACCCAAGCCAGTTACAAATTAGAATAATCATGAAAACTCCTTTTATTGCCTTTGACCTGCTGAAGGTTTACACCTCTAAGGGAAAGCTTAGGTCTGCTTCACATGCTTCAGAAATTTACCATTCCCTTGGTATGGTGAAGATGTGTGGTCTCAACCTCAGAATGAGTTTTCCAGGGGCTAGGCTGCTTGGTCACCTCAGCCATTCAGACTGATAGGAGAGGCTCTACTTGGACCACGCCACATTTTGTTGCCTCAGAATTAAGTGTTCTTCACATTTGCTAGATTCTGTGTTGGCCAAGATTCAGGTCTTCCTGGAAGCAGCCAAACCTGTCAAATCTGAGAGCAGCACCATGTCCTTTGTTCTTGACACATGTATCTGAAGGTGTGCTGCTGGACATGCTTCCATTTGCCTTTTTTTTTTTTTTTTTTTTTTTAGGGTATTTTAGACTTAAAGAGGTTTAGGATGCTGGGTGCTTCATGAAGAGCATTTGAGCTGCCAAAGTGCTTCTGAGCTGCTAAAGCATTTTAAAGCTCAGTACTAAAGCGATTTAGTGCTGAACTAAACTTTACAGCAGCTCAAAAAATAGATGGCAACTGGGATGATGGGATTTGCCATACTACAGTGGTCCAGTGAGCCATTTAGGTGGTTTCCTTTCACAGATGAGTGGCTGTGTAAATACTCTGGAAAACCAAGCTGAATTTTAAAACTTTGTGTTAACCTTTTTACAGCCTGGCTTTTGCCTAGTGCACCTGGCTAGAAAATATGAAGGTGCAGAGCAACCTGCAAAGGTCCAGATAGACATGGGGAAATCAGGAGGTTTATAGCCTTTTAAAGTAAATCAGGAAGGAATGTAAAAGCTAATATTAACAATAACAAAGTTTAGTCTGGCAGATGACTGACGAGCTGTACCATTTTTGCTTTTTAGGAACTGCTAGAATTCCTCAATCCCCTGTTTTAGTCACAGCTGTGAATGCACTTTCTCCTGGGGAAGCTGTCCCTGTGTGGGGAAAAAGCATACAGGTAAGAGACGCTCTCCTTTGTGAGGCTTACATAGAACTTCTAATTATTTGATACAACTTTGATGTGTAGAATCATGGAAAACCTGGTGGGAAAAGACCCAAAGCCACATGGGATCCCATGTGCCCTGCCTGTCTGACAGACATCTATCAGCTACCAAGGAGCAGGAACTGTGGTTAGATACCAGTAGCACAAGTATCCCTGTAGTTTTCTCTCTATATCCTAAACAGTTCCCCAAACAAGTCTTGGGTTTTTGTTGAGTGTGAAGTATGGGAGAGATGGGTAGTCTCACACATAGCCTCCTTTCAGGGCTGAATCAGAAGCTATTTAAGAACTTTAAAAAAATATTTCTTTCTAAAAGTGAGGTTTTCTTGTAAAAACTGGCATTCTCACTCAATACAGGGTACCATGTACAGCAGCATGCATAGTGGAGTTGATTTATATTTATTGATAGATTATTTTCCATTAGATGACCAAGAATCACAGAACATCACTTCAGGCAACATGCATAACATAAGCAACTTGTCCTTGCACAAGCAGAATAGGTTGGTTTGATGTGGAAAAGGTACAGTATTGACAATATCATGGAAAAATATGACTTGAAAGTTCATTGATGTCTTCTTCCACTCAAGCTGTAGCTTACTGCTTCAGGTGACCCAGTTTTTGAATCATCATGAGCCAAAAGGGAGGTTTGATTCGTTAATGAAGTTTTAACTGAAGTTGCTTCATTAAGTAATTGTTTTTTTCATTGGTGTGCCAGTTAATCCCATCTAACTTCGCTTGAATTTTTTCTCAGATATATAAAAGTAACTCTAGTGTTGGTGGTGAAAGCTTTCAGATGTTATTTCCACTGAGATTCTAACTTCTCTTCCCCAGCTGAGTGTTATAATATCAGTATGGTTTAAATTTTATTTAAAAGGCATATTTTGATGTATATATTGTCTGCATTAAATTCCTGGTTTATTTTCCTGAACTTCCTGTTCAGGAAAGTATTGGATTGATGAGGTAGAAGAAATAGCTTAATAACATAATGCAAAGACTTGTATGTAAACCTGTGTCAGGAGAACATCCTGGACTTGACTAATCTCTATTATTCCATTTGGAAAAACACCTTTTTTGGTTACTTAGCTGGGCCTCTGACTCACAGGTCAAACTTAGGCTACTTAAGGTTCATACTATTTTCAAAACAATTCACATATTAGAAACCAATATCACCAAAAATACAGATCTCAGAGGGAGCAGGGAAAGTATCCTTCTGATACATATATCAGCTGGGATTTGAGAGTAGCTGAAAATCTTACATCAGGGTTCATATAAATTCATACACGCCAGCTGTCCAGCCTTACAGTCATATATGGCTCTTCTCTGATCCTATTGCACAAATCCTGGCTGTACAGCACATTACAGGGATGAAGACAAGTTAATCTCTCCCTTTAGAGTCTTACCCTTAGCAAACCCTTCTTGGCAGCAGGCAGAACCACTCACCCAGTACTAATTCTGTCTCAATTTATTAGATGAGAAGTGGCAAGACACGAGCTTCATGAACCAGAAGCATCTGCAAATCTAATAATGGTACGTGCAATTTTCAAAGGTCTGCAGCAGTCTGCCTGTCTAAACTGATTGCACAGGCAAAACACACTATTGCCTTATGTATAATATAGACCTGATGGAAGATTATTCTTTTTTATAGCTAAATACATTCATATTTCAGTAGCTAATACTGCTTTTATGCCCATCAAACACATGAAATGAGCATTTTTTGAAAAACAATGTTCAGCATACATTTTTTTTGCACTGGGTCCACAAAGTGTCTGGAAGAAACTGAGTATTTTATGAAATGCTCAGGTAAATATGTGTCAGGGAAATCAGTTAAACATATAATATAAACTTGTTTATGAGTGAAATATATGATGAATGTCGTGCATAGTTCCAATTGGCTCTCTTTTTAAAAAAAGCTGCCCTCATTACATGAGAAATTAGATGTTGTTTTAAAAAAAACAAATATTCCAGTGTTATTAATACTCTTATGTTATTAACTTTAGCATCAAAGATTCTTGCCCTAAACCTGGTCATAAAGCTAGAGATTTTATTTACTCAAGAACCTACAATCAGCAAACTAAATGACATTTGGAAAGTAAGAAAGCAATTATACCAACATTATGCCATTGAGGACCATGAAATATGTCTCCTTAATTGGGCAAGGTACCACAGGAGAGGCTGCGGGGCTAAATTCTAATCCTAGATACGTAGGCACAGACTGCTCATAGACTGGGATTAGAGTGTAATCCTAAAACTGGATTGAGAACGATACGTTCCCTAAAGAGAGGAAAATAACTATATTTATACTGCCTGTGCCAGCCAGCAGAGCTTGCACTGCATAGCTTCACAGGGGTGAAACATGGATGGTGCACTGAGTTTTCAACTAGTTAATTGGTAAGGTTGCAAGCAGCAGGTCACCCCTGCTCCTTCTAAAACATACTGCTCTCAGTAAGAAATGAAGGCCCAGTAGAGAAAAAGTCAATCCTTCAGGAACTAAGTGAAGTTCATCATAGGAAGTCATTCATCCTGTTCCCACTGGAATGGCTGGGAGCAAGGGGAAGCTGCTGTTCTGTTTCTGTGTGCTACTAAGGCAACAGCCAGCTTAATGTCATAGCTACAACCAAAGAGAGGAGACACATTGTGGTGAGCACAAACACACAGCAAGAGGCCTCAAAGCCTCCTGGTTGAGACAGACAGATGGAGGAGGAGAAGGAAGCAATCCTGCCATTTGATATGGCATTGGAGGGACATGGATCAGGTGGGAACTGTGCTTTGCACTTCTCCCTCTCAGTTTGGTGCTGAAACCACAGGGCTGCTCACTGCAGAGCCATAGAGCTGATGTTACTCAACTGTATTTGTGGCAGCACTCCAGCTGGGATCACACTGAGTGTTTTAACTCTGTAGTTTATAAAAACTAAGTAAAATTACTAAGCAAGAACTAATAAAAATAGTGGTTGTAGCAGAACAAGTGTGTAACAGTCCACCCACCCTGTATCCTGATAAACTGGTACATGCAGAAGCTGTTTACAAGGGATGGATCTCTCTACTACATCATTTATATACACAGAGATAAAAGCATGATGTAATTTGTTTTCCTTGTGGATTTATTTCATAATTAGGGATGACGTTTGAAACATTATCCTCTTGTCTTTGATTCTTTTAGAAGCCTAAAGATTACAAAATGTGGCATGAGTAGGGAAACTAAATGCTACTTTACTTTTTAATTATTTTTACTTTTAAAGCATTAAAAAAAAGAAGTTTTTTCTTCTATTTTTAAGTTTTGGAAATGGAAGTCTTGAGATGGAAAGCTTTCTGATCATTGGAGTGCAAGGTTGGTATTTCCAAAGGAAATGCAGTTGAATTTTAGTCATTGAATTTTAGTGGGATTCCTGTCTCACTTTAACACAAAATACTAGTGCAAATATCAACACTTCCAGGGCCAAAAGCAAGGAGGTAGTGGAAAGAGGGACAGGCCATTCAAAACTATTTTTATTTAACAACTCTTTAACCTCACTGGGTAAGAGCTTAAATCTAGAAAACTGGTACTGAATTCTCAGTGCCTTCTCTCCTCAGTTAGGATATTAAATATTGCAGCTGCATTTCTGCTGCAGCAGAGTTTTTTGCAGCAGACTTTCCAAAATCCTGTGTTAAAACAGAAAACTTCATTTGATGTGTTTATACCACTAAGGTAAAACAAGATGGTGTGGATTTTTATCATTAATCATTTCAGGCTTGCTTTCTCTATTAGAAAGCAAAAGAGGGCACACACTCATCATAAAAAATATTTGCACATATATGTAAAATAAATCAAGAATGTAAGTCATGTATCAGATACTAAAACCACTGTTATTTTCCAACATCATAGTTACAAGTTTACTGTAGACTTTTTCCCCTTGTGAGATTCACAAGTAGCATGCCTGACCCTGTAAACAGGCTCAGAAGTCAGCATCCTGAACAGACAGAACATTTTCAGCTCCAGTCTGCAGAATCAAACCATTGTAAAATTCTTTGAGTCAGAATTGCCTCTTTTCAGATTGCCTCTTCACTCTTTTCTTATCTCTGGAGCACTGGGGAGATACAGAAATTCAAATATTCTGTAACTGAGGAGCCTGAAATTTTATCTCAACATAATAGTGCCCAAGCCTTTCTCTGTCCACAGTTAATTCCACCCACATATGCAGATAAAAGCAAGGTGTAAGGAACCCTCATCATAATTTTTGACAAAATATATCACACTGCATACATTGGTGTTCCACAAAGCTGCTGGCACTGAGGTTTGTTGCAGTGGCTATGCAGACAACCAAAATTTTAACTAGGTAAATATGATGTGGGTACATCAGACTGAAAACCCAACTGTATCTGTGTGATGATAGCCTTGATTAATTCTGATTGCACAGTGATTTAGAAAATCCACTGCTCCAGGAAATATCCATAGAATATAGAGCTTTTCCTGTTTTACTTTAACAAGACAAATTATCCCAAAGATTAAGCTACATTTATCAACAACCAGTTAGCTTTTAAGAATATTTTGTTGCAGTTAGATAAGATGCTGAAGCATTTGTGCAAGCGACTCTAACGACCCAAAATTTTCTAGAAAAATGCCAAATATACAATGACAATCCTTCCCCAAGTAAAATCCTCCATTTGTGAAATAAATCTTCAAATGTTTCAAAAATTATCAGGTTTATGTCATAAAATATACAGTGTTTCCACCTGAATATTCAAGATTATTTACTTGTAAGAATACATATAGCAGGTTCCTGAGAAATCAGAATGTAATTAATGACATACTTTACTTTTTCAGTATTATCCCTGCCTGTTCCCAACCTCACTCTCCACAGTCCAGTGCTGCTGTTAAAGGACACCATGAAGGAGTCTGCTTTGATCTTCACTGTTTCTATCATCAGGTCAGCCTTTCCTATCAAAGTCTGAAAAATATCATACACCTCATGGTATTGCTTAGCAGATGTTGCATCTCCATTTACATTACAAACTAGCACTTTTTATTTCATGTATACTTACATCTATTGTGAAGACCTTAGTTTGGGGTAAAATTGAAGATATTATGAACATCCAAGAGTGAGTGCCTTCACTATAAGTCTTCCTTCCAAGTTGTCTCAGTAATGTGATTGGCAGCTTTTAAACCACATCAAGATTAACATGTCAAAAACTGCCTTAACTAACGCTGACTTGACTTTAAATACAAATTGAACTTATCTTGATTAGCCCTCATCCCTGCTTCTAAGCCCTACCCACTCTGACATCACAAGGTCTTCTCCAATACCACCCCCTAACCAGGCTGTAAAAACATAATTACAAGAAGAGCACTGCACTGATCTGGTAAACCTATTTCACATTTAACCTGCTAAGCTGTTGTTAGCTTTTAAGATGCTTGGTACATTCATTTGAATCTTCCTGTTCCAACAAGAAGTATGAGAGAAGGTTAATAATTGCCTGGCACTCGTGCATTGTGTTACTTATTTATCCTGAATTTTAGAAAGGGTGCACTTCTGACCACTGGCAAGCAGTTCCCACCCACCTGTGTTATCCCAGAACTGTGTATCTGATTGGATTGGGGGGAACTAGAAGATGGAAATCCTGTTAAGCATATTGTGAGGCTAACACAGGGATCAGATGGTTATACTGCTCAACTCTTTAATTCTCCCTGTCAGTGAGTTAACTCTCAGGATGGGTGCCTAGAAAATGACAGATTTTAAAATGTCAGGGAGTGTTTAGTTCCTTCTGACATCCATGTCAGCTGATGGAGCATCAGGGTTCATGTTTGTTAGTCCCTAGTACACTTGCCTAAAGTCCATCAAGTGCTTGCTGCAACAACAAAAAACTGCCCCTCATCCTTTCTCACATTCTAACAAAATGCCTAAACCTGGAGAAAATGGACTTACTCCTGTTGAGAATCTCTCCCAGGGAAGAGTTATCATTGGCAAAGGGATATAGTTCTGCTATAGTTCAGCATGTCCTTACAAAACCCAAATTATTTCCTTAATGTAACACAAAATACATATATAGTCTCCATAAGGTGAGATTGAATTTTTAAAATTATTTTTATAAAAATGACAGTGACTCTCTGAAGATTTCTGTTGTAAATGCTATCATGGTTGTTTAGTTGCTGTCTGGACTTCTTTTATAAAGAAGCAAATCACACCCAGAATCATTGTTGAAAAAAAATCCAGTATTAGGTTTTAAAAATAATTTTTGAATTTTCTTTAAAAGAAATAAATTGGAGACCAGCTAATATAAGCTGAGAATAATTTTCACATGGTTGTCCAAACCTCTGTATGTGCAGGCAGACAGAGAATCAAAAAAGCATTCTAGGCTTAAAGATAATTTTCAGCTTGTGTTCAGTCCACTCAGTCTGTAACTGTGGCTTGAAATGTAATGAGTAGATACAACCTTGGAAAAAATTACTCTGCTGGAAGCTTTCAGGACTGTCTGGGTAAGGCTGAAGCAAATGCTGTGTAAGATATGGGGTTGCCCAAATAAATTAAAAGCTAAGTCAAGACTCTAAGTGTCCATTTTTCATCAGATATTTTAGTCCATGTGAATAATTTGTCAGGAAAACCACAAAACATTTGATACTAGGAATAATTAATTCCTGAAGTAGAAATAAAACCAGCAGTCTGATAAGGATATATATATATAATTTTTTTTTTCCTGGTTTACCTATTGAGGGAAGTTTGTAGTGAGAGAGAGATGTACTTGACCAGACCCCTGGCATCTAGCCTTTGGTTTCTGGCACAGAAGCAGCACTGCTGTATGCTTTGGTGAGGTGTGACAACATTAATTCATCACGATTCTTTAGTGGTCCCCCTCTGGACAAGATCTAGTTGTTCTTGAGTGGATTTCACAGGCATCTGGCAGGAGAGTGTTTCTGAATCAGGCTGTGGTCTGTGTGTCTCTCAGCAGTCCTGTTTCTGCTGATCATCCTCACCAACAGGAAAAATGGGAAAGCAGCAAAGGAGGGAGAGTGAGGGACATAGGAGATGAGTTATGAACAGAACAAAAGCATGTAGAGCACATCAAATTGATCTGGGCTTTAGTGTGTCTATTAGTATCACTGTTAGCTAAGATGGTTTAGGACAGTGTAGTCCCACTTTATCCCCTTTGCAGAGAAGGAATCTGAGAGTGAGGAAACACTGACACTCAAATTCTTCTGAGCAAAAGGGGCAACTGCAGCCTGACAGCTCCTGACACCAGATCTATACTAATGCAAAAGATGGAGCTGGAGCCACACTACCTTCTGGACACTCTGACCCAGACTGGGTTTACCCAGGCTGTGCAAAAATCTCCAAACTGGAATTTACCCATTCAGCACGGGATGCCCCAAGAGGGCATCACTTGCTTAGCATCAGCATAGATCTCAAGAAGTGGAGAATGCTACCAAAAAACCAACAGCTTTTGGCAGTCTCTGTACTATTGTAAAGCAAAATTAAGAACAAAGAGGCTTTCCTTCTCAATTAATTTCAAGAGAAATAGACATATTTTTCACAATACCTGAAGGGTTTTTGGTGTGGAATCAGCTTCATCAGATTTAGTCTTACTGTTGTCACCAGACATCTTGTCAGCACTGATTCAGGTCAGGTTTTTTGTTTTTTTTTTTGTTTGTTTGTTTTGACAAAATTAGTGACATGGCCCAGCTGCTAGGTTTTGTGGTGTTGGAAGGCAAAAAATTATATTAGATGCTTTTATTACCAGTAGAAAATTTATGTTATTAAAATGCAATGCTGGGATGGATTTTTGTAAGCAGAGAACCTGCTAAACTAGAGACTAAGTAGGTTTTAATCCACTGTTCCTATACACTGCCTGTCATAAGTGAGGAATCTGTCAAAGAGTGACAATCCTTATTTCTTCTCCTTATGAAGTTCACTGAAGCAAGATTCACCTCAATGGAGACAAAATGCAACAAAATGAGCTGAACTGATACAGAACTTGGCAAATGTCTCCTTTACACAGATCACCCTGTCTTTTTCAAAATGTGTTCAGACATAGAAAATTCTTTAGCTGAACCTCATTCTTTCCATGTTTTCCCCAAATAGTTTAAACAACAGGCAGCACAGGCAAGGAGCAGGGTGAGTTCCACAGAATGCAAGAGGGAGCTTGGCTGAAGCATCCAGACCCATTGTACCAGATGGTACTGTATGGAAGTAGCACTGATCCTTTGACTCTGTTGATTTCCAATTAGGTTTCAAGTAATTAATATAGTTTGCAGGCCTTGCATGAACTCTGCAGATTACCCATTCATGTAAATGATTAACTGAAAAGGGATTAAATCCTGGCATAAGTTCAACCAAAAAGAGTTTTCCAGCCTGGAAATCTTCTCCATCAGGCTAGTATATTGTAATTGTGAATGAAACATCATTTGTATTTGTGTAGTCCCATTTAAAAAAAGAGTAACTCAGTTGTCAGAGTGTTAAAAAAATCTGCATTGTGAATATTAATATACATTTGCTGTGATGGATCTTTTAGTCATTAATTTTATGGAAATCAAAATGCATATTCAATATGAGATAGTTGGAAAAATGTAGTTGTCATTGCTATGATTTTATAGTTGGTGAGGTAAATTCTGGCTTTGAAAAAATTAATGCTTTACAGTTCTACAGTTTATGTTTAGCATCTCATGCTGGTATATACAAGGCTGAAGTTCTTATAACTATAATCAATTAATGGCAAGAGGGCTGTCAGACACCTCTGCTTATGACCAATTTCTCTAGCACCTGCATTTGCAAGATTTTCCTGACAAGTGTGCAGCCCCTTCAGGTCAGGCTGAGCCCACCCTTGCATGCCAGAGTTTCATAACTTCACTTTTTTTATGTTTAAAACGGTCAAAGTGCTCTGAAATATGAAAATCTTCCTCAGCTTTTCCACCCATGAAAAGTCTCAGTGAGTTCAGGGGTCCATTTAAGCCTACTCAGAGGCATCTGTGTTTCTGAACCCAGGGTTTGGGCTGATTTTGTATCTTCTCAGTTCCTCTCTAAACCTCTCCTGTGATCAGTTTGTGGTTGTGCATAAGTATGGAATGAGGGGGTTGGTTTTAGTTTTCATAGCCCAGTGAGAGGCATTTTAAACAGTGGCCTTGGGAACCACTGCAGGCTGATGGGCTATTAAAAGCAGAAGGTCAAACATTTATTTTATGGGAAATGATGAGAATTCTCAGATAGTTTGGACCAAATTGAATCCTCAGGCATACACACTGGTCTCAGAGCAGGAAAGTCTGAGTTTGCTCTCAGTGTTGCAGAGTATTTCTGAGAGCATAAGAATATAAGAAAAAGTCTTTATCCAGATGGCAGCACACTGCTGAGCTGGACCTGGACATTTCCTAACCTAGGTTCTGCAGAGCACTTCCCTCTAGTGAGTACGGCTGCATCTACTCATCCATCCTCAGGGAATGGTCCTTCCAGCTCATTGTGTGTGCAGTCTCTTCTGAAGCTTTTTGTCTGACCCTAAAGCTAATCCCTGCTGCTCTGTGAATTGCCTGGGTGTCAGGAGAGTCAACATCAGAAATTAGTGGGTGACACAGATCCTGGGGTGCTGGCAACATGCCCTCAGTGCCACCTCAAGGCTTCTCAGCTGTGTTCAAGACTGAATTTTGTTGCTTCAGTGATAAGGGGTCAGAAATGGGTCCAAACCAGAGGATGAAGGAAAGGGACAGAGCAGGAGAGCTGTGGAGGGCACGATTTGATGTACATGGCTGGGAGAGATGAGGGCAGTGAGTCTGGTGCTGGAACAGGCTGCTCTTCCCCTCCTTTCATTTGGCAGCAGCTCCTGGCAGGTGTATTCTGAGTCAGCACAGCCCAAGAAGCAAGGCAGTGGGCACAGGCAAACTCAGCAATGGGGTAATAAGCAATCTTCCACCTGCAGCAATTTCTTCAGGGTGTGAGCAAAGCTGGGGAAGGAAACTGCCTTAGGTAGGAGCAAAGAAGGGTCACTGTGTTATTTCATGCTGCAGGACTCAGAATATTAAAAAATCCTGCTAGATAAATATCCAGAATCATTAAATTCTACATAAAGATTGGGCCAAGTGCCTCTGTGGTATAGCTGCAACCACTGTATGACAGCAAGGATGGGTTTAGTCCAGTGTGTTTGGATTCTGTATTACTCTACAGAGATGCTTGGGGTTTTGTTTTTCTTTGATGGATAATAGGGGGCATCCAAAACAATTGCTGCTCTGCTTGGTATTCATTGAAAGAGACACTACTAAAGGGAGAGGAAATCCCCAAAATGATACTCAGTGATTAAGTACATAGAATATAGGATTTCAGTGTTTGCAAATCCTTTTTTTCAAATGAACTTGTGGCACTAATCCACTAATGGCATTATTTCTTTGGAATATATGCTGGATTAAGGAGTCACAATGAGGCAAAGTACAAAAATCCACATTAATCTCTCACCAGTAGATGCTGCGTGGGATGCAACTTGAACTATTTTGTTCCAAAATTGGTTCTGTTCCTAACCTTACCCCAGGTCTACACAGAGGAGGAAGAGCAGATATAAACAAGTGTGACACTGAGCACTTGACAGATGGTCCCAAACCATTTAACTGGATGGAAAGGGGAAGGCATTTATTATTTTTAAACTCCAAAAGCTAAGCCTGCCCCATGCTATCCATGCTGTACTGCAAGGAGCAGACTCTCAGGTCTGTGAGACAGGAGCAGGACACATGTTCAGAAATATGCCAGGGAGGGGACAGCAAATGACACAGCAAGGCCCAGGCTGGCATGGCCAACAGGAGCATGGCTGGGCCTGGCCATCATCTTATATTGTGTGTTCACAGCACAGCCAGAGCCTTCTGCAAAATAATGCTTATGTTTTCAGCCCAGTGCAGCCACCCTGCTCTAGTTACCCTGCTTTGTTTTGGGATAACCCTGTGGTCCTCAATTCCTTCTTAACTGCTGTAAAAATGGTAAAAGTTTGCTTTCTAGGAAGAAGAAACTGGGTCACTGCAAAACTGCATTTCTATTCTTGCTGGATTACAGGGGTGCTTTCATGCTGCCAGGAGGTATTTCCACTATTACTTAACAGCCTGAAGTGGGGAAAGAATTTCTGAATGGACAGTGGATCACCTAGCACACTGGTGTCCAAGCATTCAAGTTAGCTCAGCCTAACCACTGTAATCAGTGCTTAACACTCTTAAGGATTTCCCCAGTTCCAGGGAGCAGAGATTATCAGATATTCCCATTCTACATTCTCATGGAGCTGCAGTGGGCAATGAGTTTCTGGGACCAGCAGAGCCTGGCACATGCTCACAAACATGGTTGCCTTGTCTCTGTTTCATCCCTGGCATTTGGTTGTTACGCACAAGTAAAGCTTTCAGCTTACTGAAAAAAGTATCAAAACAAATGAGTTCCTTATCAACAGAAATGCTTGGGATTTTCCATAGTCTGCGTAGCTGTGATGCCTGACCATGTGAAGTAGTAGATCTACATCTATAGTGAGATGCTAGTTTCAGAAAATGGGACAGAACAGCTACTCCTGGTGTCAGAAAACCCTAAAACCAACTTGGAGATCCTTTCTGTTTGTTAATAGAAATCTGCTTTCCATTCCTGCAGGGAAGGACACTTCATTGCTGCATTTCTGTGCATTTTTTCCTACTGTAAATCTTTCCCAGCATGGTATTTCTCATGGGCAGGAGGGATTCCCTGATGTTCATGCAAAGTTTTGATTCTCTTAGTCTTACCCTGTTAGCTCCTAGCAGCACCTGGTGCCTCATCCCACCTTGTCTGAATTGTTTGGATGTTGACACACTGAGCCAAGCCCATCCTCTTGGCTGCTGTCTGCTCAGCTGCTTTCAGAGGAATTATTATATTTATTGACCTGCTTTAGCATTCCCCCCCCCCAGGAGCACTCCAGTTTGCAGGTGTCTTTAGTGTATACATATCAGCAGAAGGTCTGTTGGATTTCAGGAAGTATAAATTTTATTGCAACGGGGGCAGACAAAGGTGAGCAGGAAATGATAAGTGAAATGGAGAGTTTGCCATGTGAAGGGAGACAAGAAGAGTTTGGTTGGTTTAACCTACAAAATTAAAGACATCATAGATTAAAAAGAATCATCCAAGCTCAAGATCGAGCATAAGTGGCTGTAATTTTAAGCTAGAAACTGTAACATTCACTGTCGTGGAAATCAGATCCTAGGGCAGACAGACAAAGCAAGGTACAGTGCAGCTTGATGTATGGAATGATTGCATTACAATAATTACATTATAATGTTCTATCACTTTGTTGCCTACAAGCAGGTGTGCTGGATGATGCAGTGGGACCTCTCCTCTCATGTCTCCTGTTGTCCTGAACTGAGCAAGAGTCCTGTATTCCTTTTTCTAACTGAGCCATTCTATGTCCTGCTGACTCCACGGCTTTGCTCAGCCTCACAGCACTATTTCTGAGCAGTATGGACAAAAGGGGTGGGAAAACAAAGAGCTTTTCTTCAGGTCGTTGTGTAACCTGATCTCGAAGGTGACTCAGCCTCTTCTAACCACAGCTGTTTCGGGAGGTGCAGTGGTTTGCCTGCAGTGCCCGAGTCTCTGCTGCAACTTCCTGATTTCTGCCTTGTGAGTGACCTAAGCTGGGACATGAGCAGAGCATTTAAATGGACTTCCCAACTCCATCCCCACAAGAGAATCCAGGGACAGCTGGCTGACACTGGGGGACAGTGCAGAGGAACAGAGGCGTCAGGAAAGAGCCCACTAACCACTTGTGCAGAGCTGCTCTGGTCAAGATGATGAAGACAGAAACTCCTGGAAGAAAGCTACGTGGAAATTCCTATCAGGGAAAGAAGTGATGTTTTGTGTGCAAGCCCTGAAAGTACTTCAAAAAGTGAATGAGATCCTCAAGGCTACCAGTGGAAAAGACAGGTATATTTCTTTTTCTGTTTAAAATAATAGCAGTCTACAGCATGAAAGCACAGCCAGGGTGAGTAGCATTGCTGTGGAGCTCAGTAAATGTGTGTGTTTATCTTCATACGTGGTTTTGCATAATTTTTGTACAACTTTGGGGAAATAGAGCTTTTGAGACCAGGACTTCAAACATACTGGAAGTTTGATGCCAGTGACATTCTGGTTATTAAGATGATTGAGTTCATGCACTCTAAATGTGGAATGAGTTCTCTGTGTAAGTCTGTACTGGGGAAGGGAGAATCTGTAAGAACAGAAATCCATCCATGAGCTCCAGAGTATGACAGGATTGAAGTCTGAGCATGATAATGGGACACACTAGGACTTGGTACAGGTGTTTTCCACATAGTCCTCACAAGGGAACAGTCAGTGAATACCTGATTAGTTTTTATGATTGCTCCATGACAAGCATGTGGGGTGGGAAGGGGGACAAATGCTAGAATTAGAACTAAAGAAAGAGCTTTAAACTGATGTCTAGAGAAAAACAAAGCAACTTCAGAGTTAGTGGATGATGCTATAGCTTGTGTAGTATGAACAGCCATAAAGAATGTGTATAAATTATACAGTCCAACTTTAATTTACCTGTGAATTAGTCGTGAAAAGTGAGGTGGCCGTGGTATTGAACTGTTCCAAACAAGCTATCTGGGGTCTTGTTTTCTTCCAGCAGTGGCACACTCCCAGTGTTCATAGCTATGGTGTGTTTTTTTCTGCCCTATCACTTTGTTTTTTCTTTAAGGTTAATGGGGACATTTATTTGCATGTTCCACCCTGATCTTGTGACTGTGTGACACTGTTTGGGCAAGGATGTCCTTGTACTCCCTGTTGCACACCTCTTCTGACTCCTCACCAGACTTGGCCTTTGGCATGAAGGTGACTGTGGTGTCAAACTTAACCTGGCATTCCCTCAGAACAGGGACACCTCAGCCTTGCTTTAAGGTGGCCACAAGACTATGAACTGAACTTGGGGTTTAAATGATAGGGGAAGCAGCAGGTTAGCCTTCAGCACTCACTGGCCAGGCAGGGTGGGCTTAGGGGCATGCAGCAGGGAGTGATACCTGCACCACCGAGAACTGGGACCATCTGCTGTGCTAATTCTGAACATTACCAACTCTTTCTGAAGGGGGAGAAATGAGTTCAGAGCCAGTTTAACTAAGCAGTGCTTTTCTGATATTAGCATGGAGGGATCTGCTCTTATGAGAGAAGGTAAGCAAGAGTAAACATTACTAAAATGAATTCATTTTATGTCTGCTGATCCCCTGAAAGATGACATTGAGAGCTGCCAGGATGAGCATGAAGAAGACATCCCAAAGAGTTCCCCATTTGACTTTGTCATGAAACAGTTCCAAGGGAAGAGGTCCTCTCTTGGAAATAGACAGCAGCCCTCAGACATGAAAAGATTCTTCAGGAGCCTTGACTTTGGGAAATCTGAAGGCAAAGACAGAAGGAAAACTGAGGAAACAGAAATAAAGGGCTCTGGAGCTGATGATCAGAGTGAGAAGCAAGATCTTTCTGTAGAAGGTAATGCTGGTACAATAATCAGGTACATGTGCATGTGTATGTATTTTAATTTCATAGAAAATCAATTGCTTTTCTTTCTAGCCAAAAGTCTATATTTTGCTGCCTATGGTTTATTCTTCAGCCAGGATTCGCTTCTGATTGTAAGCAAATTATCAAGGATGTGCCCTCTAATTTGATAGGTGCCAACCAAAGGAGGGAGATCCATGTTGCTGAGGAGGAATAAAAGTTTTAGGTGAGCTCTCCCTTGATCTCCAGTGTGAGAGGTCAGTGCTGGAGCCAGCTCATTAGTGGCAGAGCTTACTTGATTTCAAACCCAAGCTTTGAGCAGTAGCTTGGCTTGTTGTCAGTCTCTGCCCACCTTGCTGCTAAAGCAGTCTGAAAAGAACAAGAGAAATGTTGCCTGCCACTTGACACTGGGGAGGGGAAGGGAATAGAAATTCATCATATGTGTTATTTTGTGCTCACAAGAATATTTGTTACATCCACAGCAGAGAAAATGGAAGCTATTTCTAAAAAGGATCTGGAAGGTGAGGTTTAGAACCTCATCATTTGTCCTGAGAGCCTTGGGTAGGTTTGAAGGCAGACACTGAGAGTGGAATTACTATTTTGAGTAAATTCTGACTGCTTTTTTTCAGCTATAGGAGAAATTTCTGATTTGTTTAAGACATTAGCAATGAATGTCAATGCAATTTTCCTTGTGCAAACTGCATGGACAGAGAAAGTGAGCCCAGGCTGCTTCATGTCCTTGACAAAACATCCAAACATCCAGTCACTGGCACAAGGTAGTGTTGAGATGTGCAACTGGAGATTCTTCCCATGTCAGAAGCTTTGTAGTGATCAGATCTGTAGTGATCCTGTCACACAGGCCCACACTGATAAAGTAGAGCCCAGTTTACAGACAGATTTAGTTAATTTCCTAAAGTCCTCACCCAACAGGACAGGTTTTGCACATTTTGTTAGTGGCAGGGGTAACCAGAGCCCTGTTTCTTTGTTATTCAGATCGACCTTCACATCCCATTCCTGAAGTGAAGTCACCATCTGGTGAGCAGAGATTTAACCAGTTCATGCAGAGACTGGGAAAGAAACCCAACAGCAAGAATCTGGATCTGAATAATTGTGCATTAAGTGCAGCAGATGTAACAGAGCTGGGTAATACACTTTTCATTCAACCAGTCACTTCATACATTTCTTTAAGTCTTATTTTTTCTATTCATTTATTCACCCTCCTCTTTCCCCTTCCCCTTCTTTTCTGCAGGCCTGGCTTTTTTTACCATTTCATTCAGTGGTCCTAGCCCCCTGAGAAATATTGATTAACAAGTTATCTAAATCATGTGATATATACATAAATATAAAAAGCAGGTCACTCAAGCAGATAAATATCCTTGCACTCAAACTACAGATAAGGAAACTGAGGTACAAAAGCCATTGTCATGGTTTTCTATTGCTGTATTGGTTGTAGAAAGCATCTCTGTATTAAGTTGTACACAAGCATTGCTGTGGAGCTCAGTAAATGTGTGTGTTTATCTTCATACATGGTTTTGCATAATTTTTTTGTACAACTTTGGGGAAATAGAGCTTTTGAGACCAGGACTTCAAACATACTGGAGCATCCAGGGTCTGCAGATAATGTGCAAACAGAATATGTTTTTTTATTTTTTTTTTTTTTACAGCTTCTTTGCTGCCATTTCTCCCAGAGCTGGAAGAGATCAGCTTGTCCTGGAATGGCTGTGTTGGTGGCACTTTGAAAGCTCTCACTGTTCACTTTCATGATGCAAACCTGTTAAAAGTCCTTCGACTTAACAACTGCAGGCTGACAGCTGAGGATGTCACCTCCTTAGGTACAGGATTTCATTTACATTTGCTTCCAGGCAGCTTGGGTCTAATGTAATCCAACACATCTCTTCCTACATCCTATCCCTCCTGCTTCCACACTGGACCATGTGAACTCCTGCTGTGAAGCAGTAGGAAGCACTTGGGCTTATGAGTGATCTTAGACATGTGCTGCTCTGGCCAGTTCATTCCTCAGGGCATGAAGGTTTCACATTTGGGAAGGAACTGGATTCAGTCCTGTTTGCAGGAAAGCATAGATTCAGTTTAGGTTAGGGGTTTTTTTTTTGCTAGCTTTCATATCTAATGGTAGGCAGGAGGACTGAAACACAATGGAGTCAGTCACAATAGAGGCATCTTAAGTCTTCATGCTGCAGCACAGGTGTAGTGCCCATCACCAAAAAAATTGATCTTTTGGAGGAGACTGAAAACCAAAAGTGTTGCCTTGAAGCTTTATAGCTTATTTTGCTTGCATACTTCTTTGTTTGGAGTGTCTGCAACTCTGCTGTCTGCAGAGCAGGAGATTTAAAGGTTTTAGAGGTGGTGTGCATTCAGGGTCTGTCACTGAGTCACCTACCTCTGGGCCTAGAGTTTACTTTGGGGTGGGTCTGTGGTATGTTTCTAGAAGAAGGGCAAGCTCAATCAACTAGGAATTCTAAAAAAAAAAATAGATTCTGAAAAATCTACTGTTTATTTTGCAAGTTCTACAAAATAGTCTGAGTTACAAAGCTGAGTTTCAGGTCCTTCATATCCACGCTTTTTCTAGGAAAGGTTCAGACATTAAATGACTGATGGTGGTAGCTCAAAACTAGGTCATCCTATCTGCTGGGGAGGAGAAATGAATCTCTACAAAAGTTGGTGAAAATAATTGGTCTGCTTCTGATGAGGTTTCTTCAGAAATAGACACAAAACTGAACACAGGAGTTGAATTTTCAGTATAAGTTTGATGCCCTTGGCACATGGAACAACAACAGTCAGATTGCATTGATTTTTGACTGTGATTTTGAAAACACCATGTGTATTTAGGCCAATACTACCTGTTTGCCTCTATCTATCTGTGGAAATGTGACCACCTGTAGACTCTGTGCATTCTTTTTAGAAATCAGTACCTCAAATATAACCATAATAGCAACATCTCCTCTGTGACTGCTCAGAGCTGTGGCTATGAGAGGTGCTAGGAAACCATTCCTGGAGTCCTTTATCTTCTGGGTGGAAAAGTCCCTATGTCAAACAGAAACAGGCTGTGCTGCAGAGGCAAAACTGTCTCTGCTGCAGTGCATTGCTCAGTATTGAAGGTTGAGGCAATAATTCAAAAGAAACATAAGAATAAAAATTTAGACAAGTCCTTTTCTCTCAAAACTGGGTATTCATAGCAACAGAAATAATTATTTTTCTGTTACAAATCTTGTGAAGAATTAATTATGAAAACAAACTGACATGAAAGGGTTTTATTATTAAAGTGCAATTCTCCCTTACTGGGTTGATGGTGAGACTCTAAGTGAAAAATTTGCTTATAACACTTTGAAATTGGATTTGCATATGGTCTGATTAATTGATCTTTCTTGGGAAAGAGTTTATGCAAATATACATCTGTCTCCCTCCTCTACAAAGGAAGTCAAGAAGTTGGATTTTGCAGTAGGGTGTTAGTATTACACACAGAAGCCCTGATGCAGTTCACATTGCCAGGTGTGTCAAGCTAATCTTTCTGAATGCAATAAAAATCAGGTCTGTCTGCCTTGAAATGATGGGAGGGTTGGTTTGGGTTACAACAATGCTCATCTGCATTCCTTATGGAGTGAGTCAGAAATTCCTGTCAGAAATGAAACTTTTAAGTTTCTGAAATAGCAGTGAGAGGACTTCTTTCATCTCCTCCAAAATAACCTGGTGACACAGTACAGAGGATGTTGGGAGCTTGCCAGATAAAGTGGAGCAGAGCTATACAGGACAATAAATTCAGTCACTTCTATTGATTTCCCTATAGACCAAACTTTCTGGGTTTGGTATACAGTGATGGCCAAACAGCCTGTGTGTGCTGTGACAATGATTTGTGATCTCTATTGCTCCTCAGACAAGGTGAGAAATTATAAAACATTGCTCCAGTAGAAACAATTCATGGCATACACCAATTTTCCTGGCAAGCTGCTCAAAATATAATACTTTGAGAATTAAGTGGCTAACCTTCCTCTTTAATATATTCCAAACCTGTATTTTTGTCTTGAACTGAATGAATCATCTTAGATTTCTGTTACAGGAGAGGCATTTGAAATTGTTCCTCAGCTTGAAGAACTGGATTTATCATGGAACAGTAACATAGGTGGAAAACTATCACTCCTGACAAAAAAACTCCAGAAAGGATGCAAGTTGAAACTTCTGAAAATTACAGACTGTAACCTGACAGCAAAGGATGGAGAATCCCTTGGTAAGTGTATCCATGTTGCTGGACTGAGACTGGCTGCATAAAAATGTAACCTCTTTGACTTAGGTTATGACTGCAGTGAGCTCAGTATTAGTGGAAAGTTAATTTGGTTTGGGCTCTGCATTATGGCAATATTTACCACACAGAATTGACATTTAATGCACATTTTGCCAAAGGAGAAAACTGCTCTCTCCAGTATGTGAGGTAGAGTCGAGAAAGAATATCTGCATCTAAACCACAGTCTTGCTGTGTCAGTGGTCCAGAGCTGCTGAGTCCTTTGAGACCCCTGAGCAAGTAATGTGTGCCAGAATTTCCAATATTTATTGCTTAAAATTAAGCAGCTGAGTATGTAATCAGCCATGGAGTGGGAAAGAAGGCCTGAGGGATAGGAGTTTAGGCTGAGTTGGCAACCAATAGGTATCCTGTAACCCTCCCCTCTTTCCTCTCACCATAACCTAATCCTGCGTGGTCTTTTGATCTGACTCTGTGTTTTAAAAGATATTTTTTCCCTAAAGAGAAGACTCTGTGCTCTCATCTGTGGGACAGGAGATGGTCCTGTAAGCAACTTACAGCCCTACATATTTTCATTAGAAATTTTTCTTTCTCTTTGTATTCCTGATTTTTCTTACTGTCTTTGTATTTTTTCACCTCTATTTTCATACAGATATTTCCCTGCTTTTCTTGATTCCAATCCTATCTTTGTTTTGCTGTATTTTTTTAGGTAGAACAGGAATTTACCAAGTGTAAGCCACCCATGCAGGGAAACCCAGCCTACATCCTTCTGTTTGTCATGGTGCTATACTTTTCTATGGTTCATCAGTGTATATTCCAGACATTTACCAATTCTGGTTGTATTTTTTTTTTCCTCCAGCTGAAATTCTAAATGTGATCCCAAACCTTGAAGTATTAGACCTCTCTATCAACAAACACATCGGCTGCAGCATGAAGGTTATTGCTCAGGAGCTGAAAAGTGTGCCAGGCTTGAAGGAGTTAAACTTGCAGATGTGTGGATTAAAGCAAGACAGCCTCCAGGGCTTAGGTTAGACTTTATGTTCAGAAAGACTTTCATTTGGAATAAATTGTACATCTGAAAGCCATTTAAGAAAGGCAGTGAGGTGGGATTTTGCTGATGGTCTGGCAGTGTTAATGGGCAATTGTTATTTGCTGTTTGAGGATTGATAAAAGACTAGAGAGGCTGTCAGCAGGAGGAACATTTATCTTCCCTGAGCTCAAGCATGTGAAAGTCAGTGGGGAGAGTCACCCTCCACTCATTTATCTGAAACACATCTTGGGGCAGATTAATAGCTTTCTGGACATGCTTCCTCTCTCCCCAGACAGAACACAGACAAGGGCACAGACAGGCAGCTAACTTTTAACAAGCTAATCCTGTTCTCAGGGGGGAATCCAAACTCACCATTATCACTTAATGAGTGTCCAGTGAAGTCATATGAAATGGGTTTATTATCTGAGTCTCTACCTAGTGGAGGTCTTATCCATAAGACAAACAACTGGTATTAATTAGTCCATCCAATAGTAATTGCAGCAAAAGGCTAAGGATTGAATGGATCTAGGGGATGAGCTGGCCTCACCTTCACCTGCTCTTTTTGAGAAGAATGGAGTTACATGGATGGGGAAGCTTTGGGGTATTAACTGTATGTCTGCTGTGATTACACACTGAAGCTTAGCCTAAGAGCATTGCCTGCTGTACCTTGTGCAGAGTTTGATGCTGAAGTAAAGAAATGCTAAAGCCATGACCTGTGCTATTGTAGCAACAAGTGACCAGTGTGTTCCCTTTGCCATTTCAGACACTGCTTTGCAGCACCTCTCTGAGCTAAGGAAGTTAGACATATCGTGTAACAGAGAGATTGGTGGTGGCTTTAAAGACTCAACAGTTCATTTGGCCAGCTTGAAAAATCTTGAAGTCCTTGATCTCCACCAGTGCTGGGTAACAGAAGAGGACACGACTGTTCTGTGTAAGGACAGGTTGAGGAAATCCATTAAGAATGTAGGGTTTGGCTTCTCTAAATATCTCAGAGGTGTAGGATATTCTGCCTGCCCTGGTCTGGCAGATCTCAGTACACTTTCATTAGGCAGTTCTGGAAGTGTAGTGTGGAGGATGGCTTGGTTGATATGGAATGGTTTTTTTTTCTATATCAAAGGAAATCTCATAGTCTGCTCCCTTGTGGAACTAAGGAGCTGAATCTGCTACGATTCCATCCCATGATGGGGATATAGGAGCTGCCACCAGGCACTACTTTTTTCTGATAACCAATAATTTTGGAAATACCCAGAGACAGTTCCCACACTGGCATGGATCCAAGATGTGTGTGGGCATGTCAGTGAAAGAGCCTAAAACTCCCCTGCTGAAATTTAAATCAAGTAGAGAGTGATATTAGGAGGTCTTGCATTGCTGCTGCTGTGTGCTTTGCAAAGAAGCTGAACACTACAGACTCCAGATTGAATTTATCCAACTCATAAATACTGTTAGGAAGAAAACCACATTTCCTATTCAGTCAGTGGGGCAGCTTATTTTTCTGTGTGCATTATCAGAACTTTTTCATGTGGGTGTTTACAAAAAAGTCCTATATTGGCCACATCTTATTTTCCAAATAAAGAACATAATTTGAAAAGCTGTTGCTGACGCAGTGGGAAGTATTAACTTTCAGTAATAGCAATCATAATTTATTTTTAATTTCTTGACCAGTAGAAAATAATCACATTTGTATGAAGGAGTCCCCATTAGCAGTGAAGACATTTGAAAATAAGTCCCATCTCATTTAATGTTAAATTCCCTTCTTTACCTAGAAAGTTTCAACAGGAAGCCCTGATCTGACAACTTTCCATGCAATATGTAATACCTAATTTCTTAAGCATTCCTACTGCAAATGAGCAGGCAGTTTAGGAAATAAAGCATTACTCACCATAAATATGAGTGTCAAAACTTGTTCTTGGCTTTCAGATTGATTTATAAAGAAAAGAAATTATGTCAGGCAAATATATAGCTACATATTTGTTCTGGATTTGTGACTGTCTAATAAATATTTCATGTTTTCACAGCCCAGGTGATACCTTTACTCTCCAGTCTTCAAGAGCTGAATTTGTCTTCAAATAAAAATATAGGAGCCTCATCTGCTCCCCTTCTGGGCAGGCTCAGGTTTTTACCCAAGTTGAAATCTGTGGCCATCAGCAATTGTGGTTTAGGAGAAGAGTCACTTTCATCCCTAGGTAGGAATGCCTTTTTTTTAAAGTGTGTCTATTCTCTGGGTATCCTGGGACAAAGCACTTCATTCTTCTTTGGCTGAACACCAAAGATCATGGTTACATTGCACCACAGGTCCCTGGAGAAGAAGGCTGTAATGGAACCAGTGCTCCCTGGGACCTGGTTGCAAGGGAAGACCATTGTCATCCTCATTATGCCTGAATGGATGGAGTCCCTTTAGGCTTTTGTCTGATCCTGAGCTTTTGTATACTGCCTAATTTTGGAAGAGAAAGAAAAACATGATTTCCTATTATGCTGTAATTATAGTTTGGTTGTAACACTGCATTTGCAGTCCAGTGGGGTGAAGTTTTGACTGAAGGTTTTTCACCTCACTGCAGGTGAGAATGCCAGTAAAAACTTTCTGAGACAGAGTTAAGCATGAGGCAGTGGAAGGACAGAGGCAATAACTACAGTAATGGAAGAGATATTGCACAGCCATGAAAAGTCCAGTTTAACACAGGATAGGTAAACTCAGCCTCTTTTGTCTACTTACTGCAAATCTCAGTGGATTAGCAGCTACACTGTCCCTTTGATGGATGTTCCATGTGGCACATGAAATCTGAGTGCAGAGAGATCTGCTGGTTACTGTGCATTGTGCACTTAGGACACATTTTGTACAGTTTCTAGTGACAGTGAAACCTGTTGTAAAAACAGACTGCCTTCAGCAGAAGCTGTAGCAAGCTAAACTCGGTCTGAGGTCCCTGCAGGAAGAGTACTATATTTATTTAATTACAATTATGTAAGAGTGACATCATGGAAATCAGTGTTGTCAAAAGATGTAGAGCATTTCACTTGGCATGGTGAGTTGGCAGCAAAAAATTGCTGTATTTAAATCGAAATAAAATGGTTTCAAAACAAAGTGGTATATTAAATTGGCTTCAGTGGGACAAGGTCAGGCCAATAACATAAACAGAAAGACAAGAAACCTCTCCAGAGTGTTGTTAAAGGTTTTGTAGGCAAGGTCTTTTTACATTCTTTAAAGATCACAGGGGATGTTTTTTGTGTCTGGCTTTTATTAGGATAAAATAAGTCATTCTGATCACAACTCAGCAGCCTGTTAGGAGCCTATTTACAGGTGAATTGCCAGTGAGGTGTCTATTGAGGCCATGTTGTTTTCTCTTAGTAAGCAGAAGTTGCTGGTCTTAATCTTTTCAGCTGAGGCTGCCCTTCACCTTCCTGAACTGGAGATATTAGACCTTTCTTGGAATAAGTGCGTTGGTGGGAACCTAAAGCTGCTTTTGGGAGCACTAAAGCTTGCAACGAAGATTCAAGTGTTAAGACTGAGCAGCTGTAACTTGCTGGCTGAAGATTTGGCACTTCTAAGTACGTATAACATGGTATTTACTTGCCAGGGCATTTAGACCACAATTCAGAAGGGACTTGTTCCATGGGCTGAGGATGTTTTTGCATAAATCAAATAGAAAGATGCAAAATACAGCAGTATTTTTCCCAGAAAGGGTAAAACCCTTTTGCTGAAGACTCTGTGTCCTGTACCTATACAGTGCAAAATCTGAAAAGGATAAAAAATGTACAGAATCTTTTAGCAGTTTTCTCTATTCATAGCAAAAAGCAGCACTTAGGTAATTCAGGTTTTGTGCCTGTGTTTTGTATCAGATGTTTAAAGCTGCCTCTGAGGAGGTTTGGTTTGTTGGTTTTTTTTTTGCTTTGTTGCTGGTTTTATGTTCAGGAATTTATGGGAAATGTACATGTTGACAGCCAGTAATCCAGGAAACTATCTCTCTCCACTAGGTGTGTTTCTGGAGTCAAACTATTATGGGAGAATTAAACCAGAAATATTTAAGCCCACTTCTTAGAAGCTCCTGAGAAATACTGGAAAATGGGAATCCAGTGAAGGAATAAATTCTAGGATACTTAAAAAAAACCTGTTTATATTATAATCCTCCCTGTGAGCCTGACTCATGGGTTTTTAGTGTCTGAGATTGGCAATAGCTGTGTGGCAGCTGCTGGGGTTCTGTAATCTGAAAGCTGATGAGATGAAGCCTGAATATTTTTGATTCCACAAACATCACCCTTGCCAATCATACATTAAGGATTACAGTTCCCTTTAGGGTATATAAGGCCCCTTACCTTCCCACAGTGAGAGGGTGGCTGTTGTAATCGTGCAGCCTCATCTAGTTTTGCTTTCCTCTTTCTAAATCTCCCTGGAGAGTTTCTCTGCCTATTTTAATTGGCACTTGATATAATCTCTCTACAGCTGACTCAAGAGATTTTCAGCTTACCATACATGATGCTTCTGTTCCTTTTGAATTGCCTGTGTTTTAGATGTTGTGCATTCCTTCAGCTGTAATAAAAGGATCTTTCTGAGAAACAGCAAGTGCTTTTCTGCTGCTGCTGAGCTGAATCTTGCTGTTTAACTGCTGAAAGGTCTTAAATAATATGGTGTTATTTAAAAAGCGTTTAAAGCAGTTGCCAGGATGAATGAGTAGTGCTTGTGTCTGTCATTTCTTGCAGCTTTACTGATGCAGGATGGCCATCTAGCCAGATTACAGAAGCTGGATTTGAGTTATAACAACAGCATCTCTGATGAAGGGTGGGTTGTTTTCTGTCAGGGCTTAGCAGTATTCAAAGAACTCTCTGAGCTGGATGTCAGCCTTCGCCCATCGTCCTGCCGTGACTGTGGGACGTGGTTCAGTGACTTGTTAGCAGCCCTGACAAAGCTGCCTGCCTTGGCAGAGCTGGGAATGCAGAGATGGGGCCTTTCAGAATCACAGCAGAAACGACTGGAATGCTTTAATCAAGACAACAAAAGAAACATTCGTTTTGACTGCTGATGGAAGTTGAAGGTTTCTGGGAAGGCCTTTCACAAGAAGCACATGAACCAAGAATTACATCTCTGATTTAGGAGACTGCCCAGTTTTTTAGTCATCTCCTCTCATGAGAGCTCTTGAAATAGTTCCACAATTATACAGAACTGCTATTTAGCCTTCTTCATGCATAGATGATTCTATTTAAATGAATTCCATTTAATTCTTTCAGAATCTCTGGGCCTTGCTTACATTACTATGTACACTTAATCTTTGTGTTGTGAATACAGCAATGACTACTGTCAAAGGGCAAGGATGATTTCAAATGGACACACTGCAGGTTTGCCAATGAAGGAGATGGCTGGGGTGTGTGCTGATGCAGGTGGGTGGGCAGTGTGAATGCATATAAGGAAAATGCCTGAAATGTGAAAACATTTGAAACCTCTGTTTTTCATATTTTAGTTTCTTCCTCGCCAAAACTTTTGCCTCTTTGTGAATGCATTAAATCCACATAATTCTGAGATTTGGAAGGCAGCCCAACAGCTTGAGATGATATACTAGTCCAGTAAGGAGAGTACCTCAGCTCTGGCCCTTGCTGCCATCTCAGTGTAGATGAGTCCTATATGCAGAAGCAGTATAAAATCAAGGTAAGAAACAGGTGGTGTCTTTGCAGGTCTCAGGGGGGAAAGGAAGTTCTGTGGTAGGTTAAATCAGACATATGGGCTCCTACCTTAGCAAGGATTTTGGATACAGAGCAATTCATAAGTATTCTGGATAAGGCTATACAAAGACTTCAGGATATTTCAGGGATGCTCCTTCTCATCCTGAGCTCTTTCAGCCTTAACCAGACAGTGTTTTCTGTACAGACTTTTGTGACATACAGAACAAACCCAAACTTCTACATCTAAGAGTCTGCTGTAGAACAAATACAAGCCAATGGGACTCCCTGCAGTGTCTTCATGCTGCCTGCATCCAGGATTAATCCAATAAGCTTCACAACACCTTGTTATGTAGACAGTGGTCTTATTCTTACTCTAAAGATGAAAGAAATAAGCAAAATCTATTATTCAAAGCCACAGGGCACCTTCTAGGTAAGAGCAGAGAACCCTGCTCAGTGCCCAGGACTTGTTAGAAAAAGCACCAACATGGGACATGTAAGTGGCTCCTCCTTTTTACCTTACTAATATCTTATTTGGCATTTTGTTGTATTTGCTTACATGGAGCCAGTTTCTGGCATAGTCACTTGTGTCATGGAGCATGTTAACCCACACGTGAGCTCAAAGACTGCAGTGGGATTATTCATTGGTAAGGTATTTTAGGAAGTAAAGATCTGCCCACTGGGTGAGGAGTCTTAGAGAAATCCTGAGGCAGCTTGAGGGATAAAGTACTGCTCAGGGAGCCTGGAGTGGATCTACAGCCTGCAGGAGAGACACAACAGAGTCATTGATGATGCTTTTCCTGGCTTGCTTCTTTCCTAACTCTCAGCAAGTTCTCTCATGCAAATGCAGATCAATACTCAGCTTTCAGTGTGATTCTTCCAGCTGGGGTCAGGGTTAGAACCACCAGCTGATCGTGCTTTGCTGATACCTCTTGATGGTTGGACCCATGGTTTCATGTGAGGGTTTTGAGGTACTTCCTGGTTCCTGTTTCACTTCCACTTGAAAAGTGCACTTGGCTTCCCCAGCTCTGAGAAATATGAGGTGAATTGGAGTGTCTTGGTCAGGGGTAGCAGGGAATTGCTGCACTGTGGGATCAGTTATTTTCTACAGAGATCCTCAACCTCTGAAATGAAGCAAAGAGTCCCTGTTTTACAGAGGGAGAACACGAGAGGCTTTCAAGCAATAACTCAAGCCAGGAGAGCTATTCTAACATGGAAGTACCATTACCTGTTTAAGAGCAGCACACCAACATATTCCCTTAATCACTTGCCTTCCTGGGACTTTCCTCCTCAAATCTGCCTTTGGTCCAACTAGGAAACTGATCCTTTATCTGTTCTGTAAGAATCTCTCTGGATCACCTCTTTCTCATTTGAACCTCTTTCACTAATTCAGTAAAACATGTTTATGTACACTATCTGCTGTAATCTCACTGACTGAGCTGAGCTTCAGTGTTGGGGCTGCTTGCTTTGTCATAGTTGGGTTCCTCCTCAGTTCCAGAGCATGACACAAACTCACTGCTAGCAACCTCTCCACTTGCTGTTCGTGGTGTTCTTCTCTTTATTGTTCTTTTTGAACAACAAAGGTGTGATGACATGCCAGGATCACCCAGCAGCATTGCAGAATGTTGCATTCTGCAGACTCTGCATTCAAACAATCCTGTCAGACACCAAGTTAATCTCAGAGATGAGCTGTAACACTAAGGATCTGACAGCTTGCAGTGATTCCAAATACTATACCTACAGACTCTCAAAACATCTGTGAACGGTTTTGCAAAAGTGTTGAGATACTTTCAAAACAGTTTTTTACACTTCTGGAAGACAGGATGGTCATGCAGGTTCTGGTGGAAGTTCATATGTTCTGACTGCCTGAAATCCTCCTCCAGGTTTCCAAACAAGGTACTGATAATTTCTGAATATAAAGCTCATGCCATAACATTCAGTGCAAGTAGGTGGGGCCACAACTACCGTTTTACTCCAGGTATGACTGTACCTCACTGACTGGAAAACAGATTTCTAAGAATAACATGTAAAATACTTTGAATTCAGAACAAAGAACACTCCATTGCACCAGATTCTTACATATTGGCCTGTTTTCCAGTTATTCAGCTGCCTTTATGCTTTGATACACATTCAGAACTAGGATCAGCCCAATTCAGCTGGAGTCAATGTTGACAGAAACACAAGCATATCTAAAAAAGTTATCTGTTTTCATTGTAACAGCTGCTGGATTCAAACACTTTCATTCTGCTTGTCTACTTCTTCCTTATCCCTGCTCACATTTGCCCTTCTTGTAAATGAAAAGAGTTCTGTGCAATTTACTGTCCAAACATCACTTTTTAGCTCCTTTTCCTTTTACAGGCTTATTTTTTCTTTTTTCCTTTCATATCCCGAGCTCCTTTTTTAGTCTGATTCTGAAGTTCTTTGCTCTTTTTAAACAACTCACGCCACAAACTTTGGATCTGAAAAGGAAGAGCAACCTGGTTATCTGGAGGAAAAGAGTAAAAGCAAATGATTGTGTGGAACTGTATTACTAGTGGATATGCTTGATGCAAAAATCCAGGCACATCATGGTCTCCAGAACCCCCTTTTACTCTGTCTTTGACTACATTGTTTGCAGCTAAGATCAGACTGCCAGCCACCTGACTTTTACTTTACTCTGGGTAATTTTTTCAAGAGGAATTTCTTACCAGGGAGGCCACTAGCACAGTACTCCTCCAGACCTTTTGATCTGAGTAGTCAATGACTGTATCTACACATCCTTAAGTATCACCTCTTAGTTCAGAAGAACAGTTTGGAAGCTACACATTAGTTCATTAGTATATTAGAGACATTACTGAGAGAGAGGAATAACTGAGGTTTAGAAGAAACAAAGACTGAGGATTTGCCTTTCTTTCTTTTCTTCTTTCCTTCTTTCCCATTGCAAGTTGTAAAGCCTGTTCTGTGCCTGCTGCCTGTGACCCAGCAAGGCAGTGACAGCCTTCTGCAATGTTCCTCAGTGATGCCCAGTGCTCTATTTCCTGATGGTTCCCTGTATGCTACCTTAATGATCAGTGGTAGAAGTACTGCTCTGCCATAGCTGATGGAAGTGGTGGTTTAATACCACACTACAACATTTTTGATGTTGTACAGAGTGTCCTATAGGTTGTCCAACAAAGTCTCTATTACCAAAACCACAGCTTGGTGTGTATGTTTGTGGTGGCTTTCTTAGCATCCCTTACCTTTAATAGCTTGGCCCTTTTATGCCTTTTTTCCCTCAAGTATTTCCAGATGGCACTTATCCCCTGACAGCACACTTCAGTTGGAGGGTCAGTCATAGGGTTCCCATCCACAAGGAGCAGCTTCAGCTCCTGAAGACTGTCCAAATCCTTGGGCAGGTAGGACAGGTGATTTTTCTGGACAAGAAGTTTTTGCAAACCTGAACACATGAAAGCAAACAGCTGCAGCACAAAGAGCAAATGACGTGGGGCATTCCTTCATAAACAGCACATGGATGGGCCACAAAAAAATTCACTCTGCACATGTAGTGAATATATGTAATGAACATCTCACCAGAGGGATTAAAATTCAGAGTATCTGCTCCCAAACGGAGAATGATGGGACTTGGACTCTTGTAGCAAAGCATTTACTTTACTAGGTGAAGACTATTCACCTGGTAGCCAGGTGGCCAAATTCAGCTTTCAGAAGTCCTGCTAACTGGCACACCAACTGTGCCAGGGAGCTTAGCCACACAGAGATGCAATGGAGAACTGGGGAAGCACCCCCAGAGAACCAGTTCCCCATCACCCCCCTGGAGTCACTTCTGCTGACTCAGGGAATCTTCTCCTATCAGAGGATCTGCTTTGAGGGGAGTTCAGGGAAACATCTTTTCCCTGGTCCCTGAGGTTGAGGTAGGTCATGGGTGAGGGCCTTCTGTCTACATGGCTTGGGTACAGCTCTTCCCCTCCCCTCCCAGTTCCTAAGTGTTATCCTTACAATTACAGAACCAGCCCTGAATGATGCATCACATTCCTTCCTTCCCTTTCCTCCCTCCTTCCTCTGAAATGCTTGCTGGTACTTGTGACCTTCAAGCCACAAACACCGAGATTATTTTTCACCTTGTAGTCTGCATACAGAGTCTGGGAGCTTTTTAAGGAGATTGTTGTGACAGTCAAGTATTTTCAAGTTGGTCAATGAGCCAATGGTTGTGGGCAGGTACTCCAGACAATTATTGTCCACATGCAGTTCTTTCAGATTCTGAAAAATATGGATGCATAATTTTTAATAATTAAAGGATTTTTCCCTAGCTTGATATATAATCAATGTACAGAGGACAACAGTAAATGCAGAAATAAGGTTTTTAAACTGAGATACCACTGGGATGTCTACTGAACACACGAGTTTCAAACCCTGAGTTTTGATGCTGTTCTTACTCTGAGGGCCCTGGCCTGATGCTGCACCAGGTACCTAGAGAGATGAGGAGAGCCTTCAGCCCTGCATCTGGGGGCAGCTGAAGTCCTGGGAAATGCCATGCCACAGCAGACCAAGATCTTCCCCCTTCTATTGCTCCCACCTGTAATTTGCAGATCTCTTCTGGCAGACTTGTGAATTTAATTCCTTTCTCTTGTCCCAGGTACAATCTCTCTAATGACTCCAGGAGAAAGATTTCCTTTGGAAAGGTACTGAATTGGTTTTCAGACAGATTAATGCACTTCAGATTTGTCAGTTTTTTCACCTCCACAGGTACCTAGACGCAGTCATTTAAAAGATACATTATGTCAATTAAACAGTGATGTTTGAGATTTTATTTTTAGGCAAAACTCTCCAAAAAAATGTTGTGGAGCTGCATTAGTATGATGAATGAAGACAGAATATTCTGCTCATTATTAGAACATTACACCTTGCAGTAAGGGGGAAATTTTTGCAAAAAAATCCATGTTGTTTCTTCTGCTGAAAAAACTTCTTATAGGGTTAATTTTATTTTTTAGCAGAAACATTATTCTGTTTCTTCATTTCCTTTGTATGCTCAGTGCAGGGGAGAGTAATTTAAATGAATGAAATCTGAAACTAATTCTTGTTCATAAATTACTACTTCTGTTAATGTAACCTTCAAGAAGAAAATTGTACAAGTTAAAATCTTGGAAGAGTGCTGCACTATCTAAAAGGAGGGTGTATTCTGAGCCCTAAAATTAGTATGTCCATGATTACTGTTACACTTATAACAGCAAAGCTTTAGGTTTTTTTAAATTTTTTTAGTTTTTTAAATTTTTTAATGAACATAATTGTTCATTATCAAATGAACAGCAAATGTTAACGGTGTCAAAGGAATTAACAATATCACATCCATTTTTGAATTGCCATACTGATTCTATGCAAATGCAGCACTTATTTTCCAGTGTATATAAAAAAAAAGACACAAAAAACCTGAAGCAATCCTACCAGTGTTCATCTTTACAACTGAACACAAAGGTCAGAGCTCCCATGTTCTTGTTTTTCTCCCTGCCTGAATACTCAGATGTCAAAGATAATGAGTAGAGCAGGGTCAGGGCATATCAGGTGGAACATGTCTGCAAAGTGTAGTAATGAAGGGAGGTATTAATAAAATAAAAACTTAAGCAGAGGAACAAATACCTTCTGTATCTGATTGCCATCCAGGGTCAGTACTTCCAGATTTTTCATAGTGCATATTATTTTAGGAATCTTATCAAAACAATTTTCACTCAGATCCAGTATCCTGACTCTGGTTAATCTGTTGAAGGACCTGGGCACCTTATGCAGTCCGAGGTTCCTCAGATAAACTTGAGAAAGGGATGTCCAGCAGCAGATCTGTCTTGGGAACTTCTTCAGGTTGTTAGTGGACAGTCTGAATATTTCCATTTCTGTGAGATTCTTCAAAACTAGGGGAAGCTTGCACAGGAGATTGTGAGACAGATCCAGCACAGCCAGCTTCTGGCAGTGTTGCAGTGTAGGAGGAATGAAAGATAAGTTATTAAAAGCTAAAAATAGCTTAACTAAGTTTGTCAGAAACCCTACCTCTTCTGGGATGAAACTGATTAGGTTTTGTTCCAGATCTATTATTTCTAAATAAGCAATATGACAAAGTTCCTCGGGAAAACTTTCCAACTTATTTTTCTGGAGGTAAATTTCCTTGAGTTTTTTCATGCTCACTATTTCTTTAGGCAGACACTTGAGATTATTGTCAGAAAGGCCAAGCAGTTCAAGATGAATCAGGTTTTCACAGATCTGCACTGGGATTTCATGCAAGTTTATTTTATAGAGCCTGAGCTGACGAAGGGACTGTAACTTGCTGATAACTGGCAGTGAACTAAAAGAGAGGGGATTGTTACTTAAATCTAAGTTTAGAAGACTTTTCAGCTCCCCCAGCTCTTCACATATGTCCTGGATGTGATTCTGATCCAAGTAGAGAACCTTTATGTTCTTCAGGGACCTGATGCTTTCCGGGATGGTTACAATCTGGTTCTTTTCCAAGTGCAGCTCTTCCAGGTGTTCTGGACTCAAGACCTCTGGTGAGATGGTTTGCAGTTGCTTGTTTGATAAATCAATGAAAAATATCCTGTCTGTGATGTGTGGAGGAGGAAGAGCTTCACTCACTGGTATTTCCTGTGCAGTCTCAAAGTGGTCATCCTCCAAATCAACAGAGTCACCTCTGGGGCAGTGAGTGTCTTCTTCACTGGCCTCCTGGCTCTGCTGAGGCTCAGCCATCTCTGCTCCTAATTTTTAATTTCAAAAGGGAGAAAAAAACAAACCTAAAAATCAACAGTACTCAAAGGTCTTCCTATGCTAAACAAATACTGGAAGAATTCAGCATTTAGGGAGAGGTTGTAGTCTCAGCTGTACCCCTGCAAAAAGCTCCTTGTGTTCACTGAGATCAAATCCTTCAGTACTTAAAGCAGGACTATTATCTTTCAAACTCAAGACATCCTGAAGTGCCCCAACAGCCAAACTTGAAGGTGACCTTGTGAAGCCAGGGGAGCTGGGCAATGCAGTTTCCTCATGTCTTGAAGGGCTGTGTTTACAAACACTGAAATCTGGCTTCAGCTGTGCTGACTGTAAAACTGGGAGAGTCCTATTGTAAAAAGGTGGCACCTTCTTCTGTAAGACTCAGTGTTTTCTGAGCCAGAGAGATGCCAGTGAATCTGATCTGTGATAACTCCTGAGGTTGTACTGGTGCTGGTGGCAAAAGAGCAAGGGGTGGGAAGGGGCCTCCGCTGTCTGGATGGAAGAATCATTTCAACTGGCATTTCAGGAACAGTAATAGAGAAAGAGGAGGTGGAGAGGCAGCTGTCAGTCACCTCCCACCCTGCACCCTTTTCTCTGGTAGCTGCAGTGGGAAGATGTCACATTTCCAGAGATGTGCAGTTTCCAGCTGTCACCAGGACATGGAAGGAGAAGTGAGCAACCATCAAGGGGAGAGACCCATGCTGGGCTTCCCAGTCTAATTCAGATGTTGCACCAGAGTATTTTCTATTGGCACTGAGTTCAGTACTGAGGATCAAGCCCTACACAGCCTGGGCCAGGAGAGCCCAGGTCAGCCCTCCATGTGCAAGCATGTAGCAGCAGTGAAGCTGGTAGAAGGATTTATTTGGTGGAAAGGACCTTTGAAGTAACTGGTAATCCATGTAAACATAGAAATTTTCCCAAAGGCTCCTTGGAGATCGAGAGCAGACCACTAAGGAAGTTCTCAGAGCTGAGCTACTGACACTCACCTCCCCGTGGATGATGGACACCATGGCCACAGCCAGGGCCCTCCTGGGACCTCCTGCCAGGGCCCTTTGACCTCTCCAACTAAGTGGAGGGTCTAGGACACCCTCCTTGGAAACCAGCTCTGTTAGCAAACATCACTCACCTTGGAGCAGCTTGGCCGGGCCACTGGTCACTGTGGGTTGAGGCTGGGAGAGGACACAGGCACTGATGGCTCAGGTAGGCTTGTGGAGGCTGGGGGCCAGCTGCTTATGGGGAAAAAGATCCTGCATATATGAATATTAATACCCTTTTAGCTCAGACCCTACTTATAGCTAGTCAGAACCACATCCACCAGCTTTTCCTGTCTGTATCATCCCTGTATTGCATACCAAGAGCTGTAACCCTTTTCAGACCAAGCCCGTATTTATTGTTATGCAGAGCCCAGCATGACAGCTGCTTGGGTCCATGGTGATGTTGCTAGGCTGCCATAAGGATGCAGTAACACTTTGTTTTCTTTTCCAGCAGGTCATGTCAGTTCATCCAGATCTTCACCAGCACTATGTGCAGGCTTGCCAAAACTTGGGCCAACCTGAAAACCCTTTAATTGCTCATGTGCTTCAAGAAGCTGATACAAATGATAAAATGTAAGGAAATAAACCCAGCATGTTTCAGATACTTCTGAAAGCTTTAAACAAGAGAGCAGGAGAAGGAATTGAACAATGAGAAAACTAGTGCAGTTTTAGGCTTAAACATAAAACATCTTTAGCATTTACTGCTGAAGTTCTGATTTGACTCATCTTGATATCATCTTGGCAAAAGTTTGCAGCTATATATCCCTCCTGAGCAGCTTTACAAGCAGTGAAATTTATTTAAAAGAAGTGGAAAAGGTACTGGATAGTGCCTTTATGTCCCTTAAAGGAGCCAAACCCAGTGTCCAGTCGTCCTAACTCCCTTTCTCTTGTCTCACTTCTGTTTTAAAAGCCTCAGCTGTGTTCACTTAGCTTCCAGCTGGTAATGCTTCCCTGATCTGTCTCTGAATCCTGCCAAGGTATTAACCACCCAAATTCTCTCTCATTGTGTGGTTAGGTAGGGCTTCCTCTCATGGCTGCTTCTGGTGTCAAAATTAATTGTCCTTTGGAGAGAAAACCTGAGAAAATACAGTGTAGTGAACTGGTTTGTGTTAGATTTTGACCCTGAGGGCAGGCTAGAGTAAATAAAGGAAGGGAGAAAGGAGATGATGAGGTAACCACCAGGGCAGTCTTTATTTCCATCTGCCTTCCCCTCATCATGCTTCTGCCTGCTTTCTGTGCACATGTGCTGAGCATGGTTTTGCAGCTCTGCAGTGTCTTCAGAATATCAGAAAGGGCAGTGCTGGGGTACAGCTTGAATCACATTGTCTGTCCTGGTGCTCCCAAAGGTAGTGGCAGCAGCTAACAACATGCAAACACATCAGCCAGGGCCAGCCTGGATACACTTCTTATCTGCAGAGAGAATTCATTTGTCAGTACCATTTTACTTCTCCCCATGTGCTCACACTTTAATGTTGCAGCAGCTGGACAAAAGGGATCACATTAAAAATAGCTGGAAAGAATCATCTTGTGCCTGTGCAGAGAGTTACAGATGATGATCTTCAAGTTCTTGCCTCTGTCTTATGCAACACTGTCTTTGTCACAGGTAAGCTTTTTCCATGTGTGTTTGACATTGGTGTACTTATGCAACACAAGCAGTCTTGATTTCATCATTAATCCATCTTCATTTCTTTTTATTTAGAGTTAATTGTAGATGTAGATGTAACATGTAGATGTCACATTCTTTATTCCTCATCTTTACAGGTTTGGATCTTAGGTGTAATGCATTGACTGATGCTGGAGCAAAGCACATAGCAACAATCCTCCAGGTGCCAAAATAATCTTTATCATTCAGCAATTTGTGATTTATTTGGCTGGAATAATATTTATCTCTCATAGATTGGAGACAAGAATTAATCGTTTTTGCAAAATTCCATTAATTTTGACTTTCATATCCTAATCTGTCCCACTAGACACTCAGATTTTATTCTCTGGGAAGTTTTTGAATTTCTGGTGTAAAAGTGTCTGAGATTTGGCTAGGGGGTTGTGAAGAAAGAATGGTGGAGTCAAGTGGAGGGCTTTGAGACTTAGAGTTCAGTCCAACAAAGGAGGTAATGGCAGTACCAGTTGTGCCAGAGCCTTTGTTTCATCTGCTTTCTCAAAGGTTTAGACCTTTTTGTAGCTCTAAACATTGGAAATTTTAATGCTGCCTTTTTGTCACTGTAAGCACCAGAATACAGGCAGAAAATGGTGAGCTGCCACTCAGTGCTTGTGTTCCTGGAGTTTATTAAGTTTGCAAAATGCCTGAAGGGCTGCATCTGAGTTTGGTCATGCTGAACACCTTGGTTCCTTGGTGGTTTCTGTAGACTCCATGAGGACCTACACCCTACATGGTTTTCTGCCTTTCCCTCATCATTTGATGTACTTTGGCATTTAACTACTTTTCAGGGGCTGCCTGAAATGCATTGAAGGACAGATGCTTTAAATGTTAGTATCATGCATCTCCTTTTTTGGGGCACGCTCCAAAACAAAACCTCACTAATTTTGCTTTCTTTGTTCCCAAGGAAAACTCCACTCTGAAATACCTTAACCTGATGTTGAATGATATTGGCACAAGTGGAGCAGAGCTGATAGCCAGAGCACTCCATGTGAGTATTTGTCTGGGAGATTTAGACAATGGCATCTAGTTTGATATTTTTGCTTTTGTTGAACAGTACGTTCTGTCCTGCCAACATCAGTGCTGGCTGAAAGGGCCCTCTGTCTTCAGTCCATTCAGCATTTTGCTGTATCACAGGGATTGCTTGCTTTCCCAAGGCTGCCCTCAGAAATCAGATTTCACACAAGACAAACTTGCACTGTGTTGCTGTTACTACTTAATTATCACAACTTATTGCAGCTGGATTTTTCTGTGTGAAAGTGTTAAGTTATAGGGTATGTCATGCCATCAGTTTTTTTCTTTTGATGTCAATATTTGTCTTGAGTCCAGATATCTGAGACATGTTTTCAAAACTTTGCCTTACTTCAGCAGTATATAACCAAGTTTGTTATTTTTCACGTGGTTTCCCAAGGAAATGAGGCTTGTGTGTAAGATTAGCTGTGTTTGGGAAAGGAGACTCATGTGAGCTCTTTCTTCCTCCTTCATAGTCTTTGAACTCTGAGCTGATTTCAACTCAAACCCACAAGCCTCCAAACTCTCAGGTCATGCAGCAGGTTGTACAACACTGGCTTTGCAAGCAGCTCTTTGTGCAGAGCTATCTGTGCATCCCCCTGGCAGGGTTTGCTGAGCAGGTGGGTGGCAGGACCCAGGCAGCCCAGCAGCACCTTGGCTGTGTGGGTTCCTGCTGCTGGGCCAGCCAGGGGGAAACCTGGAGGGGTTTTGAAGGATGGAGGGAGAGGGAAGGTGCTGTAGTGAGGTACTGCAGCAGGGGAAGGAGTACTGGGGACATGTGGAAGACATAAAAGCTGTATGAAACCAGGCTTCACCCGATTTGCTACTCACAGAACTGTTTGCTTTGTAATTACTTAATCTCTGGCAATGATTAAGGTGGTTCTGAGGAATTAAAACCCAGAAGTATTCTGCACTGAATTTAGGACTTTAACAGTGAATAGGTGTTTTCCTATTTACTGAAATTCTGTGGAGGGTGTGGAGAAAGATGCTGCCTCTTCTCAACCACTGATCAGAGCTTCATCTTGCCAGTGAAGTCTCTAGTCCAGCAAAGACTTACACAGTGGTTTAACTCTACACTGAAGAGTCCTGCTGAAGGCCACCAGCTTCACTGAGCTCTGGTCATGTGATTTTAAAGACTATGAACAATAAAACAAATTAAATTCTTGTTTAAAATATCCCTACTAGATTTGAATCAGTTTTGATATAATTCACATTTCAGCTGCCAATTTAGGCAGAAATATTCACCTGGTTAATTCCACGAGTGTGAAATCTGTGAACTGAGGAGAAAAAAGTTTTCAAATACCTGAGTTTTGCTTTCAGACTCTCATGCCTTTGATTCCACTGAGGGGAGGCTGAGCCAACTGCTTAGTCTGTTATCACTTAGAATTCTTCTGGAGGGATGTTTTGTCTTTGTGTGATAACCGACAGTGTTGTTTTTTCAGGCTATTTAAAAGGAATTGATATTTAAAAATAATTATTTTTATTATCATGATGTCTAGAGCAATGAAACTCTTGTGTATTTGAGAATGACTGGAAACAAAATAGGAAACAAAGGTGGAATGTTCTTTGCTTCAATGCTGCAAATCAATTCCACCTTAGAAAAGCTGGATCTTGGAGACTGTGATGTGGTGAGTAACCCACTAAAATTATCAGTGAGGACATTAGTCTTTCAGGGGTACTACAAAGGTTCTGCAGTGCTTAATTAGGGGAAAATACCATCTGTTGTCATTGATTATACTTTCTGTGATAGCTGGAGATAACACAATATATAATATTGCAATCTGTACATGGAAAGGCTTGTTGCATAAAACACCTCTGAAGTCATACCAGAGGAAACATCAGAGCCACTGTGTCCCTGGGATCTCAGGTATTTGGCATTCACATTTTCCAAGGTTAATTTCTGCTGTTCAGATGCTGTCTAAGTCCTGTGTGATTTGTGTTGAAGAAAGGACTCCCTGTTCCCTGGAGGTTTTTCTGCAATGTGCAGTGCTACAATGCCTGAGAGTCACCCAAACCTGTAGCTCTGCTGCTCCCATCAGAACTTGATCCATAAGAGCACAAGAGAGCTGAATTGGGTAGGAAGGCACCCATACTGGCTTCAGATTGACACCTAGAGTTGGGTGCTGAGACATCTCACGTGGTGTACAGGGAGGGTCAAGAGAATAGAAAGGGGCTGATGCACTATGCAGGGTGCTTCCCACTCTAGCCAGGAAAAGCCTGTTGGTTGCCTTTAAAAACCTGTGGGGTACAGCTGGAGGTAACAGTGGGAGCTGTGACCTTCCTCCTGGGGCAAGGTCCTCGTGCCTGACTGATGGTGTGTCCCTGGGGGATCATGTCAGAGAGGCTGGAAGGTGACATGATTCTTTTCCCTGCCTGGGGGAATTTGGTCCTCTATCCTGCCCTCCAGGAGAATGCTCTAACCAAGCTAGAAGTGAAATGAAGATGAGCCACTCTCAGCCTTCCTGTTAAGGGTGCTCATCTTTTCAGGAGATGATGAAGTTGCCTGTTGGGCAGGAGGAGTAAGTCTGACTGTAACCTGACAACTATGACTGTCACCTGGGGGCAGGGAGAGAGCTGGGGTCAAATGAAAATTCTGTTATATTTGTTTCCTGCAATTACAGAATTTGCTTCTAAACTAGAAGGAGCAATACTTCCCAGAAACTGTGAAAGGGTTTAGGAAAACATAAACAAAGAAAGTGCAGCCAGTGTAGGATTTGTCTGAAACCTTAATATGTTTATGCTTGGTAGGGAGTTGATAGAAGACTAAATTAAAATGAAATAGCTTTGGGTGTAAGTCTACTCTAACTGGAAAATAATGTAAGTATAAACTAGTGAGTAAATGAGAAGGAACTAGAAAAACTGAACTTGCTTGTAGTGTAGACTCTCACTACTCTGTACCACATTAATTCATATTTAATGTGAATTTACCTAGTGGATAAATGTTACTTAGGGCTTTTACCAAATGCCTTAGGGAACACACATGCTGCTTTTGATTCATAAATCAGGAACACCAAAATACAAGCCCAATTAAATGGACACGTCTCTTTGAGGTGCATTCTTCTTGCTTTTTATTTTATGAGTTGCCAGATTTCCTGGTCATTTGTACTCTTTAGTCTGATTCCACTCTATTATTCCATAGGGAGCTGGCATTGGTATTCTCAGAAAATACATAATATGTCTGTAAGCACTTCCTACTGCACTTGTATCTCTCTAGAGCACATCAAGGCAGAAATAATAGTATTTCCAGTCTGAGCCCCTGTGATATATTTGATCTTTTGATGATCAGTCAGAGTAATAAAGTCTAAAAAGTCATAGTAATTTGGTAGCTTGATCTATACCAGGGACAGATATCTCTTAAGAGTTTATTTGTTTTCTTTTCCAGGGTACCCAGTGCCTAATAGCAACAGCAATTGCCCTGAATCACAACAGATCAGTCAAAGCAATAAACCTAAATCGTCCTTTGCTGTACAGCCAGGAGGTATGTGAGCAGACTGCAGGGTCAGCCTGGTCAGAGGGAGAAGCATAAGTCAAGTCAGTACTGATGTATTTATGGCTACTGACCTACATGGCTCTCTGGTTTTCCTTCCAAAGTGAATTAAATCATTGCAGAAATATTCTTTTCCTCATTCTGGGCAGTCACAGGCTGCCCTTTTTTAATTAGAAGGTTGATTTTTTTACAAATTTCTTTCTTGGTGCATATGCATTTGTTAGGTAATGGGCTAGAGGAGAGGGCTTGGTATTGGAAAACCCAGTATTCCTTCTGCTGTCACAGCATGGAGAGTTTTTTGCATTGTTCAGCAACCTGAGGGAGAAAGGCTGTTTAGCAGGAAGTGAGGGGAAGAACAAAAAGCTGCTGTTAATCTCAGCAGTGTGATCCAGGGACAATTGCCAGTGCCCCAACCCAGAGAAGAAAGGCTCAGTTCAAGTCTGCCACCTTCACTGGGCTCCCTGGATTTGTTGTCTCAGGCTGTGAACCTGAAGCTTGAATTTAACAAGTGAATGAACCTCATCAATGTAAAACTGGTGATGCAGTTGTTAATCCCAAAGACACAAACCCTCTGAAACAATGGAACAGTGATCAGAGAATCTGCAGGTACCCCAGGGCCTTGGTTTGCAGGCATGCAGGGCTGGTGCTGCTGGGGTCTTGGGCTGCAGGGTGGCTGGGGTGGTGGTTTCACCAGACTGGCAGCAGTTGTGGGATGTCTGTGGTAGGTGCAGTATTTTCCTGGTGGCAGGATAAAAACATTAAATTGTCCTGAAGGCCAGATCTTCTGAACTTCCCTAAAGTGAATTCATCAGTTAAAAAGATTTTAGTTGCTTCTTTTCTACTAAGACGGGGCTTGATCTGTCTAGGTCCAGTTTTAGAAGTCAATTTAAACTACTGCTATTGAAAATATAGGCAGCCAAGGCCCTGATGTGTAGCTGTGGGAGACTCTATTTGCCATTGGTTCCACCCTCTATCATCTTCTGAAGCCCCTGCCTTATTTTTGACTCAGAGTTTTCAGTTATTTTCTTAACTAAATGTGACAACTTCAAAAAAACCTTACTTGCTGTTTCAGTGACAGGACATATTTTTTCCCATAGCAATCCTGTTTATTTTAATGAGATAATAGTTCAACAACATAGCAAAATACTTTTAATGTTAGTGAAGACTTAACTCAGACATTCAGGGTTTTAAGGGCAATGAGTGGGAGGAATACTGATGAGACATAATGATTCAAACATTGATGCTTCTGCTATTTGCAGGGATGTATACTGTAATGTAAATCTGTAAAGATCTTTCAGGTGTTTTTTGTTTTTTCTGTTTCCTCTGGTTCCTCTCTGGTTTTAACACAATATACAAAATAGGACACAAATGATGACCAAATCTTGCTCCTAGTTGTGCATCTCCCTTTTACAAAAGCAAAACCATATCTGATACTAAAGTACATCTTGATAAAACTGAGTGTATGTTTTTAGGAAGAGACCACAGTTCATATAGCTCTGATGTTGAAAAATAACTCTCCTCTTGTGGAACTACATTTGTGCAAGCATGAAATGAAAAACTTTGGTGTGGAGAGACTGTGTGAGGCGTTGTATGAAAACTCCAGCCTGAGATATCTCAACCTTGGCTGGTAAGATTTATTCCACTCTTATTTTCTCAGCACAGTGGACACTTATTTCCTCATCACCCTTTTTAAAAACATGTGTGGGTCTCTTACAGTAATAAAATAACCCGTGATGGTGCAAAAGTTTTGGGAGAGCTACTAAAACGGAACCAAACCTTGGCAATCCTGGATCTCCAGGCAAACAGAATAGAAGATGATGGAGCCATCTACCTGAGTGAAGCTTTGGCTTCCTCCAACAGGACTCTGCAGGCGTTAGTATTACTGTAACTTCCCCAGAGGCTGCAGGTGTCATGGCTCAGAGTACAAGAAGCTCCAGTTTTGCAGTGGCTGAACTGACAAAGTTGTCCCCTTTGATGTTACCAATCAAAATAGAAAAGTCGGGAAGTTCCAAACTTTTATGTCCATTTTACTTTCTCAGGAATTAAAAAAAAAGTAAATGACGGATTGAGTGGGATTCCTTTGCCTAAGCATAGGTATCTCCCACTGGAGATGTCCCAGGACCTGTGAGACATCAAGTGGCCACAGGTCCTTAAAGAGCCCTGCAGCTTGGAGACCAGGCAGGCCCTGAGGCCAAACTCAGTGTTTAGGTGACTGAATTAAGTCCCCTGTAGCTTCATGTGAGCTAAAGGAGTAGAACACTGGGCCAAGACACACTGTTCAGTCCCATGTGCTAATGCCTCCTGTTCACCTTCCCACAGGCCTACTCATAACTTGTTTTATCCCCTTTTCCTTGTACTTCTTTTTTCTTATCTTCTATCCATTACTATGTGGCCTGACATATCTTTGCTCTTCTATCTCAGGGTTTTCTGGGGCTGATACTTAGGTCAGTTTTGTAGTGGTTCATCTTACATGTGATTCACAGCTTTTACAGCCATTCTGAGGAGGGGGAAAGCAATTAGATCTCACTCTTTTTGCACCTTTAAATCGTGGGTCCCTGTGCCACACAAACACAAACAAACCAGGAGCTTTACATCTCCAGAATTTTAAGGTAATCAGCTGCCACGCAGGGATGAGGCACTATATTTGTTGATTCTGATCTTCAACACTTAAGCAAATCCTCTGTTTAAGTTAGCTTCAGGTGAAGCCAAAAGAGTTGTAATCTCTCTGTCAGGGTGTATTTTGTAGCCTGCATTAAACCCTGCACCAGCAGGATGTAAAAGCTGATCAAAGGTGTTACCTGAAGCCATTAGTTTTAAGTAGCAGACTGAGGCTGCTAGGTGCCTCTGAAAGCCTTCCAGGTTCACTAATATAAAAATAACTGCCACTCCACAAAGATCAAAGCTTAGCCTGGATAAATGCCAAGGCTTGGGCTTCAAAGCAGACTGGAGATGAGTACCTGGTCACCACACAGTAAGTCACTGACTCTGAACAATTAAATTGTCAACAGCCTGGCTGCAATAGTCATGGGAATGCCATGAGGAAAAGCCTGGAGTCCAAGCTGTCTTTAGCCACTTCAAAAAAATTTTAAAGTAGGACTGGACTTGAGACAAACAAATGAATATTTTAATAGAAAATTAGAAAAGAATAGAAAATTTTAATATACATATAATATAGGCTATAGAATGATAAAATATAAGAATAAAGTCAACTTCATTTTTAACTAAGAGGTGGGAATTTCACGATTTGGCAGACATTTGCATAACTATTTTCTCTTTTTCTTAGGTTGTCTGTAGTAAGCAACAATATAAGTGGCAAAGGACTTGTAGCTCTTTCAGGTGCAATGAAAATAAACATGGAACTCTCCTATATTTACATCTGGGGGAACAAATTTGATGAAGCCACCTGCATGGTAAGTGTTTAGTTCTGAACTCTTCCAAGAGTGTTGGGTTTTGTTTGTTTATACTAATTTGGCTTTACCATCACAGGGAACACTACAGCAGTTCATGAACAATGTACCCAATTTATTCTGTTGGGTTTATTTAATGGTTATGATATACTAGTGCTGTAATGACACTGACTGGACATCAGCACAACAAAATGAGCAAGTACTTGTCTATTGTGTGTTGCCTCCTAGAGCCTTCACTGCAGTCCAAGTGGACTCTTACACATCAGATTCTTGTTCTTACTCATTTTAGGCATTTTCAGAGTTAATCCACTCAGGCCGCTTGAGCCCTGATTGTACAGATGTGGAACCATATGAAGTGGATGGGCATTTTCACCTTGCAGAGCTCTCCCATGGCCTTCAGAAGCACTACTACTGGATGCCAAGCTGGGGTGGCATGGGAGGTGATAACAAAGGTGCTAATGCCAGTCTGGCAATTGTAAAAGTTTCAGAATACCTGTGAGTGAGGTAGGAGCTTGATGGGCTCCCTGTGCTTGATGTTTTCCTATCTTGTTTCTAGCAAAATAGATTATATCAGTATCAAACTTGGTGCATGTTGTTTCTTCAGGGTCTTTAGTCAGAATGAATTTAAAAGTATTTGAAGTGGCATTAGAGATAAAATACCAAACCAGTGACCTTAAAGTTTGTTGCTAAAAATGCCCAATCTATTAAAAGCCTATTTATATGAAAATGCATTAATTTTGCTGTAGTCATTCCTGTTGCACACCATCTCTTTTGCCCTACCAGGACTAGCTGTACTTCCAGGGTGCCCAGGGGGTAGATGAATTTAGCATAATTACATTTTCACCACAGCACAGGGCACTGTGAGTGACACAAGGCATTCTTAGCAGTAACAGAGAGTAGAACAGTCACTGACCAGAGGCATGTGAAGAGTTCAAACTGCTGCAGATGAATGAACTGAACTCCTAGAAGCTGTATACTCCAATCTATCTAGCAGACCTTCTCAGATCAGGATTTTTATCAAATGCTTCTTGTTTTAAAAAGTTGCAGAGGTTGGTTCAGGGCAGCAGCAGAGCCTTAGATGGAGTATCATGAAGGCTCCTTTTCCACGTGGCAGCTGCAGAGAGAGAGCTGGCATTGCCCAGGCTGTGGTCTCTGCAGTCAGGTTTCCAGGTAGCAGGGAGAGCCCATGGGTGATGTTGCTGTGTCTCTGCAGGCAGGAACACAGCCAGGCAGATCAAAATGAAAAAAATTCCACCCAGGGCTGCTGCTGGGCAGCAGCTTGACTTGACATCAAATCAGATGTGCTGTAGGACAAGGGTCCTGTAGAAGTTTAGCAAGGTTTAGGTAAATCTGTATGTTGCTACTATGCTCTATTCACTATTTTTTCTTAGCAAAGGCATGCTTTTGATCTTTATCCTAGAGGTACTGTTTTGTTTTTTTTTAACTTAAGTTAAATGAACCTAAGTGTTAGGCCACTATAATGCTGGCACTTTAAAGCCAGTGAACCTAGTTTACTGGCATATAAATGGTATTTTGATTAACTTGCAGTATGTACTTGTTTCTTCTACAAATGAAAACCACCTAACTTGGTTTCATTGTTTCTTCCTGTCTCTTGAAAACTATTTAAAAAGACTTACAGTCATATGGCAACTCCTACCCATGAACAAGATAATATATACACATAATGGTAGTTAAAATTGTTTAATACTTTGGATCCACATTTCTTAGAACTTTTGGAATCGCTAAGCTTTCACTAATGCAATCTTGCACATGTCAAAATGTGCCTGTTAAAAATTAGTATGGAATAAGTAACAGAATAATCATTGAATAGGTGTGCACACAGACAAAAAAAAAAAAAAAAGGAAATCAAAGTATGAGGGGAAAAATAAAGTACTTTCAACTATAATACCTAGGAAGCAGTGATGTAGCTGCTGATGTTCTGGTTCTGTACTATCACAGTGGTAATGTAGAAAAAGGGAGACATGGATACCCTTTGCCATGCTGAAATGGCCAAAGTTGTACTGATAGCTGTCATAAATGTTGAGTTTCTTTCTCTCACCTTTCCTGCCACACACAAATTAGTTGGGCTCTGAGGGTCCCAAGAAGCACTCAGCATCATAAGAGGGCACAGGTAAGCTCACAGAGCAGGTGTGTTTGTTCTACTACACACAAGCTGCCATGGAGCCTCTCTGCTCCCTCAGCCTTCTTCCCTGATAGAAATGGTGTTTAAGACCTGATCAAGTTTTCTTCACCCTCCAGACCAGGAGTTGCCATGTGTTCCCTTCACAGAACAGCTTAGCAGATGACACCCAAAAGGTGAGGGCAGAGAAGGAGACCAGAAATTATCTCTGTGGTCAACACTGGGACCTCTTAACCTGTAGTCATCTTGTTAGACACAAAGTTCACAGGTTGCACTGGAAGAATCCTGTCCTAGAGAAGCTTATATTTTAACTATTGTTCAACAGGAAGAACAGAGCAATGAGAACAGAAACTGAGGACACACTGAACATGATTGTGTGAGAAAAATTTGAGTGCTATGAAAATTCATAAGCTTTAAAAAGCTTATGATAGGCCTGTGTTATCAAAGTTGGTATCCTGAGTATTGCTGCTCTGGCACACTCTAAAAAAACCCAGGTAAACCCCAAACAAACCACCCCACCCAAACACCTCAAAATTAGTGGGAAAAAACCCAATACCTAAGAATCACTATGCTACACTGTACTTAGAATATAGTTTTTGCTTAATTTAGTTTGAACAGACTCAAAATTATCTTCTGTGAGAAAAATCAAGTGTGTTTACTGCCAAGGAGAAAATGTAGTAATCCCTGTGTCAGTGTTCAGTGCCAGGGGCAACCACATGTCCCTCCTGGCAGGGTGTTCTGTGGGTGGTTATATTTCTGCTTCCCTCCTTCTTTGGCTGCTACCCCTTGCAGTTACAGATGGGAGACACAAGGTGAGGGGAAAATTACAAAACAAGTTTATTAAAGTCTAACATAAAACACTTCAGGCTAAGTATGTACAACTCCCTCTCTTCCCAGGGAATTATAAAATGGAGAGTTGAGCTATATACAAATAACAGAGGAAAAATTGGATATACATGAACCATATTTTAAAAATAATTTAATGAAAAAATCAGTCATTAGTCTTTATCTGAACTTTATTCTGCAAATCTTATTGATAGCCTCTCCAAGATCACAGCCTTGAAATCCTTAGCATGGGACTTGTCCATACTTGAAAGCTTTTTGGATACACAACCTTAGAAAAGCTGTCGTGCTTTGTGCCCACATTTGGAAGCAAGTATTATACAAGGAGCAACTCTCACCTAAGTATTTCTGAACAGCCAATTCAGTAATTTCTAGATGCAGAATAACATAAAACTTGTGCCGACTTCAGTGCAAAATTGACTGAAATGGGACTGAAACCACAGTGTGACAAGTCATGTCATTTTCTCTAAATTACTGTTGATGGAATAATTAAAATTTCCTTTCATTTTGGAGGTAGGTCTCAAGGAGATGTCTGCCTAAAAATGATTCCATGTTTTCCCGCATTAATCCCTTATAAAAATTACAAACCTTATACCTCCAAAATGAACTCAGAATCCTTAAGCCTAGGAATTAGATGTGCAGATGATTTCCATGCATCTACTGGGGAAAGGTAAGTGCAGACCTGCTTCTTCAGGTCCTACAGCACCCAGCCTGAACACACCTACAAATATTTATTTTAATGTATATATTTAAAATCTATATTCTAGTAAATTAATACATTTCATAGAGATCATACCTCAGCAGCTGAGATATCTTCACAAAAGTTGAGGATAAAAATCAAGACTCTTAGACAGGGACTCAAGAGTGCAGGTCACTAAATTATTGCTCCATGACAAAACTACAAGCCTGTGTATTCTATTAAGAAAGGTTAAAATTGTTGTCTTGTAAAAAATAATGATTATCTTCTTGTCTATAAAGAAAACTAAATGACTAATAAAGCAAGTGTTACTGTTATAAGTATCTAAACAAATCCTGTATAAATCTAAGCACTGTATTTTTTTTAAAAAGTCTGAAACCTAAGACTACAGTAATAAGATATAATTTTAGAAATATAAAAACAGTCCAAACAAACATTGTTATGGAATGCATTTTCTAAGTAGGAATGTGAATCTTTAAATTACTTTTTTTTCCAGAGCTAGTTCTCTCTTGTGGTCTTTGATCCTGGATGTGTTAATCTTCAGATACCTTTCCTCAGGTAACAGCAGCATATAATTAGTTTACCTTCCAAAGCAGTTTAAATATGAAATCCATCAATTGTGTGGTATTGTTCTTTTTCAGCATTCATGACTAAGCCTAAGTCTATCCAAGACTTCTGCTCTATTTTCAGAGTGAGAAAGTAAAGAGAAACCTTAGGTTAAGCTACACAGAGGTCATTTTTTTCATAGAGTCAAGATCCCAATCTTTGTGGTGCTTCAGTCTTAAATGAGAAGGCTCAGGAACCCTGCAGGTGCTACAGAAACAACAGAGCTAAAGAAAGAAAACAGGGGAGGAGGAAAGGAGGAAATACCAAACAAACAGAAACAGAGAACTTCATCCACTGTCCTTTGCCAGCAGTATGAAGGATGTGGATAAATCTTGTGATACGGATAAGCAAAGCAAAGAAAGGTCAGGCAGCTCTGGCAGTAGTTACCTTCAGTGGACAGTGTTAGAGATGTCCACATTAACAATGTTTCCCATCACCACATACTGTCCATGGCAGACTCTAACAGCAAACTGGATATACATTAAAGCATAAAATATGTTGAAGAAGCAGTTTTTTAAACATGCCACATACCAAGATGATCAAGACAAAGAAGGCAAAAGGTCTATTACTTTACAAGGACAAACGTGTAGGAAGAGAGAAAAAAATAAATCTGTAGTCTTGCTCAGGTGTCAAGGGACTATTTGCAGAATACTTAAATGAAATCCTCCAAGAAAATTTTCACAAGTCTGTTTAATTAAGGTGCAGATTAATTATTACTCCATGTAGAACAGAATCAGTTAAGAGGTATCTCCTGTGATTTATCAGTGTCTGGACACAAGGCATCGGTGGAAATAAAAAGCTAGCACCAAGTAAATAACCAACAAATAATATCATTAAATGTATCATTGGTACAGTATTATGACTGCTTCCTTACTACTTGATGATTGCTTAAATAATGCTTACATTATGTTAATGGCATAAACTGGCAAAACAGAGTATAAAAATACTCCTGTTGTCAACTAATCTTTTATCTAATGGCCCTACCAAGACACTAAAAATGTTACTTTTTAAAATTTTACATTGCTAGTAATAAAACATACCTTTATATGAGTCTTGCTAGATATCAGTTTTGTGCTGCTACTGTGGACAATGACATGAGAGGTAAAGGAATACATAAATACTTCAGTTAAAACAAATCAGTCATACTAGTAGCAAAACCTTGCCTGGAAGAATGTCAATCTGCTCAGTTGCTTTCTTCCTTAATGCCCCCTCATGTAGTGTTCACTTATAATTTTCACAGTGAAGGGCAGGATTTATTTCTTCTTTTGTACCTCCTGTCTAGCACAAGAAGCACTATTGTAGAAAAAAGGAGTATAAAGCTTATGATGCATGCCTCACAATTAAGTCAATGCATCTCTTTGCCTCATCTACAACATGCATGTTCCATCTCTCCTTTTGAGCAAGTGTTGCTATTGGTGTCAAAATCAGGGCATTTTAGGGATGGGAAAAATAAATCTGAGATAAGAGACAACAATGATTCACTTAAAAAAAAAAAAAAAAGAGTGAGTTGTTGGAAGAATACCCAGTAGTATCTATCCCACTAGAATCCTCTGACCTCCCACACTGAAGAAAAAAAATTAACTCTCCTCTAGTTGCCTTATCAGGAAAATATGTACTAATTTTTTTTCCTTCTGGTCAGACCTCAACTGAAGACAGCCAGTTCTGGCAGACAGCAGTTATTCTTTGCAAGCAGCTCAGCAGAACACTGGTCTGCCTTCTTCTATCAGCTACCATTACACTACCTTGGAATGTAGGAGTACAAGCCTACTAGGTACATCCAAATTATGATTTTCCCCTTACGACTCAGGGTTAATATTCTTAAACTATCAAATATGGCTTAAAATGTCTGCTCTTAAATGACACCATGACACATCAGATCAGCAGAACAGAGGAGGAAAGCTCTAAAATACATTAACGTAATTAACAGAGAACTCTTAAGGCAGGTGTTGCTGGAAAGGTATAGTCTCCTGAAAATTAGTGTTAATTGCAAATAGAAATTTGATTGCAGATGAGCACAATTCAGCAAAACTTATAGACAGCACTGCACAATGGAAATGCCTGACAAGTGTCTTTTATACAGAGGGAAAAAAAAAAAACAAAAAACAAGAACAAGTCCAGTTCAAGAAGTGTGACTGCTTGCTTGATCATGTTCACCTCACCAAAGGTGTGCAAGTTCACTACTGAATTACCTTGGTGGCTCTGCACTGCACTGTCAGTATAACTGCTGCAAGAAAATAAACTGAGGTTCTGAATATCCAGTCACAGCAGATCTTAGCAATGTTTCTGATGAAGGTGACTGACTCCCCGTGACAGGAAGCAGCATCTGATGATCTTCAGTCCCAATGGGAAGAGGAAGTGCTAAAGACATCTCAGAGGGTTTCACATCTATGGACTCTGATAGAGGACTTTTCTGACTCTGGATGGATTCTTGTTCATGGAAAGAATTATCAAGGGTGTTAGAATCGGGGGGAGTTTCAGATCCTGGGGAGGGAGGAAAAAACAAAGAAATGTTTAAAAGCTCCTGTGGAAATTCTGCAAGTTCCCTTTTGAATTTTGACTGTTGAGACAAACATTTGGTGTGTCACAGGCTGCCTGGGCAGCTGGACTGTCAGTGGCTTCAACGTGCCCCAGAGCCAGAATGAGCTGTAAATACATTGACTGCAAACATAAAAAAATATTTTCCTATTACAAGTATTTGTGCCTTCAAGATATAAAGTAATCCTTGTAACCAGTCTGCCTTGTTCACCTCAGCAACTACCCTCACAAAGAGATACTCCTTTGACATATTCAGAAGAGGTAAAAATGTTCTACAATTCAGATGTCTTCACATGAGAAGCTCTCACAAGTTACTAGGACAAGAAAGTAAATATTCATGTACAAGAATTCTTGTCAGCAGCAATCAACTTTGATGTTGCTCAATGTGTGTTTGCCATAGCAATACAAATGCTAGAAAATTTGTCTCAAATCTACTTTAAAGCATGTACTTTGTGCTTTGAAGGTTTGAGGCACCTCTTAAGTGGATGCATTTGGCTCTAAAGAGAGCTAATATCAAAAAATATTTTTCTAGTTTTAGACATAAGTGAGGAAAAAAAAAAAGTTATTCAGGATTGAAGACAAAACAGTTTATGTAGTTTCTTAACCTTTCTTTACACAACTAACCCACCTGTGTGAACTTTTGTTTTGTGCTTCTTAAGATTTTTTATATCTGTGTAAGAATTTCCACACATTTCACAGATAAATGGTCTTTCACCTGAAAAAAGAAAAAAATTGGGTTTTGCAGTTCGAACAACCTTGAAAAGGAAAGACAGAGATATAGGGTAATGGATTTTTATGTTGTATTTTAAAATATGGTTTTGTAACTCTGTTTATCTCTAGTCATAATAAAATTGTTTCCAGAAAAATTGATAAAGACAAAGCAGAAAACTCCAAACATCAGAAGTAAAGCCATGATCAAGCATCAGCACCTATACTGCTACACAGATATTAGTCTGAAAAAGGTAACTAAAAAAATCAAATATTTTAATTTAATTATGTGAACACAGAAATGCATAAACTAAGAAACTCTGTCACTTTCAAGTACAGTACACTGTGGTGTATTTTAAAGGCAAAAGGGTAAAGGTAGAATATTATTTATAGTGCAGGAAGCAGCCTGTCTGGAAACTGACCTGTATGGGACCGAAAATGTTTATTGAGCTCTCCAGAGGAAATAAAACTCTTCTCACAGATGCCACAGATATATGGCTTTTCTCCTAAAGGAAACACAAAGAGTTTGCTGTTTCAATATATACACCAGAATACACTTCAAGAACAAATCCAAAAGAAACAGAAGTAACGTCCTATGGGAGAAAGAGCTCAAAACCCCAGGGCCAGATGGAAAAGAGCTGGATGACAACTCCGGAATTGGAAAGCTACAGATTTCCTGCTCACCCCCTCTGCCGGAGCCCCTCCTCCCTCCCCCGGGCTGTTGGGTACCCTGTACCTGTGTGCTTTCGGGAGTGGGTGATGAGGGAACTGGAGACAGCAAAGGCTTTTCCACAGCTGTCACAGACGTAGGGTTTCTCCCCCGTGTGACGCCGCACGTGGTAGGTGAGGGTGCTGGCCTGAGCGAAGCGCTGACCGCACCGATCGCAGACGTAGGGCTTCTCCCCGCTGTGCTTCCTGCCAACCAACACAGCCATCAGCATCTCCTCACCCACCACACTTCCCTCACTGCTTTACCCTCAAAGCTCCTTCTGCTCATCATCCTCTGTGGACTTCGTTTCAACTGCAAGTTTGGGTTTGAGTTAGCAGGTTCTCGCAAAGTTAACTGCTCATCCGGTTAATCATCCCTGGGCACCCTGGGAATGAGCACATCCGTGACTTCAGTGGCAGCAGGATTGAGCTACAGACCCTGCACCATGAGAGCTTGGCACGTTCTGCATGAGGGCATTGAAAGACAAAATGACCATTCCTAACGAGGGAACGTAATTCCTGCTCCTGGTGAAAAATGGAAAAAGTCCCATGGGGATAGCAGTGGACAGGAAGAACTGTTCTGTGTTGCTTTCCACCAAGGAACTCTCTCCTCTCGGGTGCTAGAAGCAGTTTACAAACAAACCCCACATCATTGCCATGGGGACAACAGTGTGTGTGCCATAACCTTCATAAATCACAGATCCCTAATGAGCAAGTACACAGAGGTAACGATTCCATTACGCAGTGTGAGAGAAGACTCAAGAGAAAAGTTGAAATGAACAAATCATGTGAATGCATGATTCCTGATCACACTGGAGGAAATGACTCTTTAAATAAGCATTTCTAAGATCTCACTGTTGCCTACCTGGCATGAATCTTCAGGTTGCTTGAAGTTGCAAACTGCAGGTTGCAGACATCACATTTGTACGGCTTCTCCTCTCCGTGATGCATCCGACTGTGGAACACCAGCTGGCACTTCTGAGCAAAGCCTTTGTCACACAGCTCACATTTGTATGGCTTCTCCCCTGGAGGAAAACAAAACCCCTGTGCTCTCTGCCTTTGCATTAGAAAGCTTTCCAACCCCTCACCTGACCAAAGCTCAGGTGTCTGGTCAAATGCTGCTTACAAATAATATCCCAGCAGTCTGCTGAAGCAGAACCTTCCAGGAATACAGCAGATAACAGGCTGGGTTTTGAACACATTTCTTTTGGAAAAAAAAGGTAATAATCTTTTTAATAGTGCTGTTTTCTCCACATGATTTTAAGAATGCTGCTACTACATTTTCAGACTTCTTGCTGGTTATGTCTGTTCAGGATTCTGAATATTCAAGATGAAAAGTAATTAAGTCACCCACCTTTTCTTGCCTCAAACAACAGCAGGTCTTCAGTGTACAGCCAGAGCTCACTGATTTTTTGTTAGTGTCAGCTGTAGGATGTTACAGGTACTCCTCTGACTAGTCCTCCTAGCAGTCAGTAATCCCATGTAATGATCCTGCAACTTTGCAGTCTCAGGTGACAATAAAACAGCCTCTCTGCATTTCTGTGTGTCCTGGTTTGGGCCAGGATAAAGGTGACACTGTGGCAGTGCATAATTAAACCAGGAACTGAACAACTCTTAAGTATATTCTGCATGTAAAACCTTCAAACCCAAAAGTATTTGACAACTAATCTGCCATCTAGCAACCAACACTGTGAAATTCCCTACCTACTCATGTTAAAATTCCCACAACACCCTCAGAAGTTAGCAGTGCAGCTAACTGTCCCTGAATACTGCTCACAAGCTCCATCTCACACAGCAATCTTTGGATAGTCAGTGGCTGACAACATTTGAAATCCTCTCCTTTGGTTACTGAAAAAGAAAGGCATTCTCCTGCTGCTGTACCTCAGCACCTCCTATCTGACCTCTTTACATCTCCACAGCTTCCTGGAAAGAGCTCCCCTCCTTCTGGCTTCTGCTCAGTTTTCCAAAGGGGAAGAAGAGCAAAAGTAAACTTTTTAAAAAAAATCTGATTCACTGTTACTTCAGAATTCTGAGTGTCAGCCACAAAAGGAAGAAAACTATGTAAGCCAGGACCTCTGCTGCTCTCTGAGCTCAGCACAGCAGCAATGGCAACAGAATAATGGCTATGCTGGATCAGCTTGAACAATGGACTAACCAGGCATCAAGTTTTCCACCTCTAGGGAAGAGCACATGGAAAGACAAGCACAGTACTTCTCCTGTATGTCTGTCCAGGGTCCAGCTATCTGGTCTTCATAATCTTTTAAAGTCAGACACACAGTCTGAATGTTTAAATGTTCATAATTGATTTCTCTTTGATGCTTTGTCCAGTAGCTCTTAATACAACACAGACTTCTGGAAATGTTATTGCATGCAGAGATGGTGACACTATTACACATTTCATCTGCAGATTTTACTAAATAAAATCCCAAATGCTGTCCTGGTTCAGCCACCTCCCCTACCTTATCACAAGATTGTAGTTTTTTCCCCACTTCTGTTTATCAAACATATAATAGGATTTGGTGTTTAAAAGGAGAGCAATAGAAATGCTGGTATTGAGTACAGCAAGTTTTGCATGCTCTACTGGCAATAGTTTTTGGCATTCCATCACTCTGCAGAGTTAAAGTGTAGCCAGATCTTCTCAGTCTTTCCAGAAATCAGTGTTCAAACCAATGAAGTCCTCTCTATCTGTTTTAGGTAGAAATTTTTAATCTGTACTGAAAAATGCTGAACCATTTCATGCTACCAGGATACAGGTACTCTCCCCATAGGTGTACCAGGAGCAGACATCACTCCTAGAGCAGCAGTCAGACTGGAAAGACCTTCTCAGCCCAGTTTTCCCAAGCTGTTAATACAGCTCTCCACAATCCACCAGGACAAGGCCAGCTGCTTACCTGTGTGAGTTCTTACATGGGTTTTCAACTGATTGCACTGGGTGAATGCCTTCCCACAGAGCTGACACACGTATGGTTTCACTCCTTTGTGTATTCTCATGTGTCGACGGAGGCTGCTGGCTTCTGAAAAGACTTTTCCACAGGTGTTGCACACTGGCTTGGCTTTGGAGTACTTCTGGTCAAGCTCTTCTCCTGAACTCTCCAGCTGGTAAGTGTTCTTTTCACTGGCTATGTTAGAGATGCAGTGCTCCTTCAGTGCACAGCTCTGCTGAGGCTTTCCCCGTTTCTGTTTCACTGCAATAGTCTGAACTAGGATGTCCTGTGCTGCCAGGGTTTCACTTTCCACCACAGAAGCCAGCTGTAGTTCAGAGTTATCACTGCCCTGGGCAGCCTGCTCTGTGATTTGGGTGGCCAGCTTATTTGCATCTAAAAACATTTCCATGGATGTGTTCTCGGTCACATCACCCTGATGCTGTATGGATTTATTTGCTGTGCTTTTGGGGGAGCTGAGATTCTTCTTTCGTTTTTTGGCTGGAGGAGATTTCTTTTCTAAAGCTGTTTTCTTTGCCTGTGGTAGAACCAACTCTGCAGAAGCAGTGTCTGCCTTCTCTCGATGCTGGTAATCTCGGAGAGTCAGAAGACAAGTCTGTTGATTCATTTCAATGTTTCCAGTGATGCTGGATGTCTCTGTAGAAGAGGGATTAGCAATAAAAGCAAAGTCTTCCATCTTGATTTTGCATTTAGTGACCACTTCTTCTACTTTGAGATAGTCAGCAGCCTGGTGGATTTCTTTAACATTCCAGCTGCAAGAAAACAAAATTTGAGTGACAATATCCTGGGCAAAGCAAACATCAGTTCTGTAGCAGCAACTGTGTCAAATACAGACAGCAGAGCTACAGCAAAGTTACACTGTCAGGAAATGTGACTGAGAACACACAAAGCAAGATACAATTGCTGTAGTGCTGTCAGACGCAGGGATCACAGTTGCTCACAAATTAATGGCCCCTGGTGGGGTCTGCAGATTCACAGACCTGAGAATGCTACTTGCAGTTACATGCCTGTTGTAGGATTTTACAGTTAAAAGTCCAATTGTAAGGTGATGAAGCTAGACATTGTTTGTCCCAAAAGCTCAGAAATCACAGCATGAAGGGATAAAACACTGGAGGACAAATGCATAAATTACCACTCTATAAAACCTTCTGCCAAAAGTCTTAGGTAATTTGCAAGCAGCACATTCAGCTCAGCACTTCTCTGAGGCAGGTGTTAATCTTGTTTTATAAAACGATTTGCAAACAGTCTTAATTCTGTATCAGCTGCACCCAGACAATGTTAACACCATTTAAACTACTGTGCACTAATAGTCAGCTCCTGCAACACAGGCCTTGATGATTTAGGAAAAAATTGATCTGGAAAATGTGACAGCACATACCATCAATGCACTTATGGCTTTATAGCACTTTACAGAGATGTTTATGGCAAACAGCATCATTCTAACAATCTATAACACAGCAAATATAATTAAACAGTAAGTAACAATTACTCTCTGTATATGAATAAACTGGTTTAGCATCCAGCATTATAACAGCACTGAGCACAAAGTGTACCCTCCTGATGTCCCTCATGCACCCACCACCAGAGGAGACAGCAGAGTTTGCAGGTGGTTTCAGCAGTCACCTAGAGGGACATGGCACGAGATGATGGGTGCACGTGGGCAGACCTGCAGCTCTCATGGCTACTCAGGTAGCTCTCCCTGGGTCAGAGAGGTATTTTCACCTTCCTCTCCCTTCAGAGATCTCAACTGCTCAGAACAAATCCAGAAACTCCCCTGCAGTGGTCCCAGAGACATCAAGGACACCGCAAGCTTCTGCTCCACCAGTAACTTCCCCACACAGCTGTGCACCTGCTCTGCTGCCATTAATGCTTGCAGCCAATTAAAAAAAAAAAACACCAGCCCATGTTTATCAAGCATGAGTTTTCAGATATCAAAAGCTACAAAGCTGTTTTAAAATGCATTTGAGACCAGGTGTTGAGAAAGGAGCTAAAATCCTGGCTTCACACTTCTAAGCAGTCACACTTCTTCACTTTCCCTGGGAGAAAAGCACTGCAAAGAATCCTCACTGTCCATAAAACAGCACAGTGGGCACAAAATCAACTCAGTATGGGTGGAAACACTTTGTCTGTGACTCCTTTTGGGCAATAATGCAAGATTTTAAGTAACAGATCATACGAGTTCTAACAAATTTCTTTTTTTTTTTTTTCACACCTGTCCTCACATGATCCTCTGACTTTAGTCTACTGCACATTCAGCTTCTGTTCTCTGCAAAAATGGACTTCTACAATCCAACTGCAGAAAGAGACCACTTATCTTCCCCTCTCCTAGTAATAAGGTCAGATTGTTAATCCCTTCGGATGCAGAGAGAAAGACAGAGAGAGTGAAACTATCAGTCAGGGAACTATCAGACCAAATACCTCTGTTTTGGCACTCACATACCATGTGTTTTTTTAAAACATCCAAACGTGTCAACTTGTTATCATGTATCACATCCACCAGTTGTTCCTCCAGAACTTACTCCAAAGTTTACACAAAGTTTACTTCCCAATTTTCTTCCCCCCTCTAGTAGAGCAGTTACCTGTCGAGGTTTAAGTTTCCCGTATAAATAAATTCCAGGAGTTTTTGGAATCCATCAGCTTTCACTTGAGTCTGATCCAAAACAACGTTACTGTCAGACGTGTCTCTGTAAAAAGCCCCGAAGTACTCGCTGAAAGAGGCCAGCACGTTCCTGTGTGCTTTGAACTGGAATTCCCCGATGACCACCGTGCAGTCACACAGAAAGCCGGCTTCTCGCTGCTTGTTCAGCCTCTCCAAAAGGTGCTCACAGTGATGGGAATACTGCATTTTGACAGCGACCCGCGGCCTCTCTGCTCTGAGCTGGGAAAGCAAAGGAAAACCTGGATTTACGCACAAGATTGAATTTTTGGGTTTCCCCTTAACCGAGTTTCACGCTGCGGGAGTCCCCGTGGCTCTCGCAGGACACTCGGTACCAGGTGGATCCGGTTACCTTGGGGAGCAGCTGATTCTCCAGGCAGGACGAAGGGGGAAGGGGACAGCCGTGTCCTCCCCCAGCCAGGCCAGAGGATCAGCTCGGCCCAGTTAGGAGCTGTCAGGACCCACCGGGACCGGACCCAACCGCGCTCCGACGGCGGGGACAGCCGCTGCCCGGGCAGGGGGGCCGGGGACGAGCAGAGCCCGGCTACGGGAGTCCAGCACGGTTACCGGGCCCAGGGGAAAGGGCTCTCGGTGCCGGGGAGCAGAAGGGGTGCGGACGAGGCCCAGAGGCCGCGGCCCCCGGCTCGACCCCGCCGCGGGACGGAGCCCGGAGCGCCCTTCCCTGCCGCGGCCCTCGCCCGACCCCGCCGCCACCGCGTCCCCCGCGGACGGGTCCGGCTGACCGGGAGCCTCCCGTGCCCCCGGAGCTGCCCGGCTGCCCCTAGGGCCGCCCCGGTCCGGCAGGAGGGCGGTGGCAGCTCCCCACCCACCTGCGGGGGGGACGGGAAGGGAAGGAGCCCCTTCGCCTCAGGCCGCCATCTTCGGGTGACGCTGCGCGCCGCTTCTGGGATGCGGCTTCCGGTGTCCCGCTCCCGAGGGCATCTCGGGGACAGCGGTGGCACCGGCGGCAAAGCGAGAAACGGGGGCGGAGTCACGGCCGTCCCGCTGAGGGGAAGGAGCGGGGCTGCGCTGCGAACGGCTTCCCGGGAGGGGCGGGGAGGCGCGGACTACAACTCCCGTCATGCAGCGCGCCGCGGCGGAGCTCGCCGACAGCGTGGCGGGGAGCGGTGCATGCCGGGAGGTGTAGTTGCGTTCGGTGCGGCAGCGTTCGGCTGCGTTACACCGGAGGCAGAACAGATTGACTGAGTGGCTTTCGTCGCCCTGCGCTGGGAAGTGGTAAATAAAATGCTGGGAGGAGCCCGCTGTGCTTACTGTAACGACAGTAAAAGATATTAAGGCGAAGAAAAAAAAAAAAAAAGCCAAGGGCACAGCTGTTTCCGCCCGGTTTCGAACCGGGGACCTTTCGCGTGTTAGGCGAACGTGATAACCACTACACTACGGAAACTGCGCCGGGAGCGCTATTAAACGCTCCTCCCTTAGTGCCTCTTACCCGAGTCACCTCCTCCTGGCACCAGGCTCAGCCCCGGGCCCACGTCCCCACGGAACCGCAACCTGACCTTGCCTTCCGGCAGCTCCCAAATCCCCCGAGACCCTCGCCGACTCCCCCCAGGGCCTTCCCCCCCCACCCCCGCACAACCCGCCGGTCACCCCCAACTGCGGGGTGGCCCAGGGGTGTCACCTTCTGCCCCTGCGGCCTCACACGCCAGGAGTAACAGCGCTGGTGTTAGCCTGAAACTTCGGGATCATGATCATCTCTAGAATGCCATCGTTGATTTTCATCCAATAAAAAAGCAAATACAAACCCCAATCTGAGGTACACAGCAGTTGAAAAGCACTGTACCGAGGGCGAGCACTGCGGGAGCAGGTACCTGGTGGGGGGAACGCGCCCCGCACAGGGACAGCACGGAAAAGGTGCATTTTTGTTGTTGTTGTTAAATCTTTCCCAACAGAGCACAGGGGGCTGGCGCAGCCCCCCTTCGGGAGCAGTTTCTGGGCCTCGCTTCCCACCCTGGCGTCCTCCAATGAGTCGGGCAGCGCCTGGACGTGCTCTCTTGACTCCAAATCCAGCATCTAAGCCCCAAGTCCCGGTTCTGAACCCTGGGCTCAGTCCCCAAACCCCAGTCCCGGTTCGGGTTGCAGGGTTCCGGGGGAAGGGCGGAGAGGGGGGGAGGGGAGGGCAGGACCGGGAGCGCGCGGAGGAGCACGTGGTGCGGGCAGGGGGGGGGGGGGGGGGGGGGCGAACGTCCCGAGCGTTCCAAACTCCCGCCACTCCCCTCCCTCCCGCCCCCTCCCCCTCCCTCAGCCAATGGTGACGGAGGTGGGCGCCACTCTGACCAATGGCGGCGTGGGGGGCGTGGCCGAGGAGGCTTTAAAAACCGCGGCCCGCCCTACATCGCGTGGCGGGTGAGGAGGCCCGGGAGATCCTAACCCTAATGCCCGCCGCCGCGCTCCCCTGCCCGTCCGCTGTTTTACTCGCTGACTTTCAGCGGACGAGGGGAGCAGCCCGGGGAGGGTGGGGGTAGGTTGAAGGGGAAGAGGGAGCGGCGGTAGAGGGGAGGGAGAGCGGCTCCACCATCAAAAAAAAAAAACCAACCAAAAAAACGTCAGCGAGGGGGGCTCCTCACCCGCCCCGCCCTGGGGTCCCTGTGTCGCAGGGGGCCGCCACGGAGGCTCCCGCCGCCGCATTCCTTTTCCCTTCCCCCCCCCCTTCCCTCATCCCTTTCCCCTGGAGGCCGCGGTCGGTCGGCTCCCGCCACTGCCGCCGCGAAGAGTTCGCCTCTGTCAGCCTCGGCGGCGGCCGGGAGCGGAGGGGCGAGTCCCCAACTGCGGGGTGGGCCCCAGCAGAGCAAAACGGGAGCGGCGCCTCCGGGACCGAATTCCTCCATCCCCCTCACCCCCCGCGCCACCCTCAGTCGTGGGGCGCGCGGACGGCGCCGCCCCGACACGCGCCCGGCGGCTCGCGCTTCCCGCCGGTGGGGTTGGGGCCGGGGGGTTGGGGAGTGGGGGGTGGGGGGGGGGGGGGTGTTGCGCGTGCGTGTGCGGAGGGGGGGGGGGGGGGGGGGCGCAGCGCGCGACCCTCCCCACCACGCGCCCGACCGTTGGTCTCGCGCTCGCCCTGAGGCAGGGAGGGTGGGGAGGGTCTGGAGTCCGATGGAGCCGTAACGAAAGCTGCTCTGAGGGGACGATCGGAGAAAGATTTCCCTCCCTCACCCCCTCCTCTTCCTCCCGGGGGGCGGACGGAGCCCCTCGGGGGTCTCGGAGTGTCAATCCCCGCCGGAATTTGTTGTGCCCTCCCTCCCAGAGGACGGGCGGTGGGAGGGTGTGCGGGTCGCTGCCGGTGTGATGTTATCTGCCAGAGCCCTGCCGTGCTGGAAGCTTAAAAAGGTCGAATTTCGCTCATCGGGTCTAAGAAAGGTTGAGTTTTACTCATCGATTTTTAGAAAGTAAACTTCTGAAAAATAAAAATAAAAAAAAAAAAAAAAAGAAAAAACAGACAAAAACCAACCGAAAAACGGCAAACCCCGCGAGGCTCAGAGCACAGGGAGCTGCCGACAAATATTTCGCAGAGGTGTGGAAGGCCGGATTGTGAGGGGAAAATGTCGGGGCTTGTACTCTGAGCAGAGGCTTTCGGTCCCAATGCCCCAAACCTTGGTGCATGCCAAGCCCCAGCTCCGTCCCCTGAGGGAGCGGTGCCGAAAGCTCATCCCGAGCTGTTTGCCCTCATGGAAACGGGCTGTGCTGTTACCTCTGCTGGTACTTCTTGCCCTAAGCCAACCCTTCTGGAACCGCTATCAACCATTTCAGGGAAACTTGCCAGCAGTGCAGGCATCCAGGTGTGGTGGGTGCGATGGAAGCCGGGCATGCACCGCTGCCCCATCACAGGTCTCGCCTTGGAGGGAGACAGACACGGCCCTAAAAACTGAGTTTGGGCATGGTTCACCTTTCTCCAACCCTTCAATAACTTCCTGAGTGTTTGGCCAGTGCCATCTTGTGGCCTCTTTTTTCCCTTTTCTTTGCACTAAGGGTAGGAGTGAACTTGGCGGCTCAGTTTCTGCAGTTCTCTGTAGGAAACCCTCTGCTGCCAAAAGAAGTGGAAACGGGAGAGTCACACACTTGGAGATGGTCCCTTCTGGTAGTGGAATCCCAACGACAATAAATCCCATCTAGCTAGAACCAGTGCTGGCTCTGCCACTGGCAATGTCCTTTCTTGTTTCAAAGTAACTGATATGTTTCCATTGTTATATTTTGTTTCCGAGCAACAGCTTTCACTTAGCGTCAAGTACTTAATTTCTGACTTGCCACTAAAAAGTCGAAGCTGAGGTATTTCATGTGCTTAGCACTTTATTTTTTTTCAAGTGAGACTTTCCTTGTCTTGCAAATGTCTCGTTTCCCGATAAAAGTCTTGTTACCCATATCTATCTGGTTTTGAGACATTTACATTTTTTTTCCCCTGTCACTTCTGAAGGAGGCAAAAAGCTTAAACTGCCAGTTTCTGTACACATGAAAAAGTATGCTCTGCAGATCTACGTGTTGGAGAAAAAAATGTTTGGAAACTGAGGACTTGATCTTTCCCCCCTCCCCTATTTATTTATGTTAGCAAGGAAAACAGTGCAATATTGCCTTGCAGAGACTACAACAAATGTAGCTGTTGTCCCAACAGCTTGCCCCTGTTTCTGAGCAGCCTGCAGCTGATTACCCAGCCCTGTGCAACGGGCCAAAAAAAGGTTCTACTCTGGCTTTTTAAGAATAAAATCAGAAGATCTCAACATTTTCTCCCCTGAAGAGTTTAAATGTTGTTGCAAGTGGCAACTGCCTTGGTGTGTCAAAGAAATCTGCTCTCCTAAGCAGAACTCAGCTGGCAGTGAGTGGTAGTTACCTGTGAGACTCAGCACCTTGGGGAACCTCAGCCCACCACAGTGCTATGCTTGGGTCACTTGGCAGCAAGTGGATTTTCCTCCCTGCAGAATGTAAGTGCTCTTAATATCTCCAGATTTGTTTGTTTTTAAAAATCTAATGGTTTGGCTGAAGCTTGTGCACGTTGAAGAGTTGATCATCAATGGTAGCTGTGACACCAAGTGATACAGAAGGAGGTGATGGTTTTTTGGTTGAAGAGGGGAGTGCTTGTGCTCAATGAAATTCTGAAAGCATGGTATTGAGGTTCACACGCTGGGCTGCTCTTCAGATCTTTTGGGAATCAGGATTGCACTTCTTATTGTGTGCCAGATTCTCAGCAATTAACATCAAATTGTCAATATCTTGTGTAACAAATGTTTAGATGGTGAACTTTGAAGGATGTTCTGCTTGCATCTGCTTGGGGGGAGGATATTTTCACTGTTTGAGGTCAGTCTTATGACATCTGCCATATCAGGTTGGGTACCTGGGAAGTGCTTTCGGCAAAGCAGCACTGCTGGTGGCACTGCCCTAGCAGTACAAAATGGCCTCACTGCACTCTACTAGTATGTGTTGTCATGTTCATGGTCATCCTCTGAGTGTGCTGTTTCTAAACACCTTGGAGTTTTCTGTCCTTGTGGGAAATTGCTCCCTTTCTGTGGAGAACTAGAAAAAAAAAAAAAAAAGAGTGCAATAGGGATCAAATCCCTTAAGAGATCCCCTAGAACTGACAGGAGGTGTAATATTACTGTGCTGTGCAAATAGCTCTCTTCTGGGGGGGTTTCAGGAGCTGACAGTTTTGGGGACCCTGGGATACCTCCCCCATTACCACATGCTCAGGTGCCCCTCTGGGATCTCAGCTGCAGCTTGTTCTGCCTGAGGCATTGTGCCAGGGTCTGGAGCTCTCTCCCCATCCTGGCTCTGCCTTGGACTCCTCCTTCAGTCACTTCTCACCAGCATTGCTCCTCCCAATAGCAGCAAAAACACTTCCCACTCTCTGCAGAGCTTGCTGTGTTCGAAAGCAGAAGTATTTTATATTACATGGGTTTCTTTAAGCTGCTTCCGGTTTACATTTTCGTTTTCTTGCATTAATTTAAAATCAATCATGATTGGTTGGGTGGTATGTGATGTGCCAGTGCACAACAAACAGGGAAAATCTAAATCAGTTCAAGAGGATTATATGCAAAGATGGACAAACATAAGCAAATTAGCATAGATTCACATGTCGGTATGACTGTGGGTGCAAACTTAAATTTCACTTTGCTGTGTTCTTGAAATGACCAACAGAAAAGCTGGAGTTTTTCCACTTGCTGAAAATTCTGCTAAATGTCCCCAAAGGTGGCTGGCAGAGGTGACAGCACATGCAGGCTTTGTAAGAACAGGGTGAGCAGAGTTAACTTGAACTACAGTACTGAGTCTAACAAGCCAGTTCAAGTTGACCTCACTTATGAGACAACAAAAAGTGTCTTGAGGAGAAATAATAATTATCAAAGAGTAAAGAATGGTTTAATTCAAAGGCTGTTTAACCTCCAACAGGTCTGGCAAACATTAATAGAACCCTACCCTAATTTTGTTTGTAGATTGCCTCAACAAGGGGTACTTTCAAAATGTGGTTGGATGTCATATCTGAGGATATTTATCAGCAAAGGGAATGGAAGGAGCACACATCTCAATCATTTTTACATAAGTAATTTAGTGGTGACGGGAAGTCATGCAATCAAATCTTTGTAAATGGTAAAAATACGGACTAGAGATGGCTTAAGTGTGTAAGAATTTTCTGTGCCTTTCTTTGCCCAGTTCTCTGTATTCAGCTTCACACACCCAAGCAAGGAAATGACTTTTACCTTCTGCATTTATAGTTTTCCATTTGCAGAGTCATGGTCAAAACTTGGTCCTAATATTATCTTTAAATTAATCTTAATTGGTTAATCTTTTAATTTGTGTGTTTTCAGTGCTAGCCACAGTCATTATGGGTGTCTTAAAATTTGCACAGAAAGAACAGTTGTCAGTGTTAGGATTTGTGTATAGTTGTTTATCAGACCTAAAAATTACCAGGGCTTAGGAGCAGAGGAGACTTTCTACTGCTCTTTGCCCAGCCAAATATTGCGTTTCAGACTTCAGCAGGGGAAGCTGCTCCCCTACGGCTGCTGAAGTCTTTGTTTCCAACACCTTCCCTGTGCTGAGGGCTGCTGGCTGTGCTCTTGCTGCTGATTGTATTTTTTCCAACAGTAGATGGCAATAGCCGTTCATTTGTAAAACGCAGGAGCAGAACTCCGTGCATTATGGAATTTAATGTGCAAGTAAGACCCAGGTAGGAATCGAAGTGAAATTATTTGTACAAACTTTTTTATTTATTTTCAAGTACAGGTAAACTGCCATTAAATAGAAATTTAAACAATTTTGACACTTTTTTTTTTGAGAATCCAGCTCAAAGCACAGATTTTGCAAGATGCTTCATGGGAAAGTACCAAAATAATTGTCTTCCCTTTGTAAAAAGTTATTTTAAAATACATTTTTTCAATGTACATTTTAGAAAAATTCAAGTGATTAAGAAATGTTGGGTAAAGACAGGTTTTTGTTTCTTTTCAAGTTTGCTCAAAATGGTAGAAATCCTCGGTTTGTTTGGTTGAGGAACTAATTAAAACATGTCTTCACACAAATTAAAGAATTTTATTTCCTATCTATAAACTTCAGGATATGCTTTGGCAAATTAATTTGACAGCTTCCCCCCACTGAAAATAGCATAAAAAATCAGCATTTGCAGATCTCTCCTTGTACTTTTGCCTCTAAACATGCATTGTATCACCCCAAACTGGGTGTACTAATGTTTGCCTTCCCGGGCACAGCAATATGTTTGCAGGATACATTGCCCTCCACATTTCTCATTTATTTCCATACATTTGCTGTGTGATTGTGTGGAATACATACTTTGTTTCCCAAAAGCAAAGTGGGAGGTGTGGCAGCGAGGAAGGTAATAATCTATAACAAAGTTACAACCGAGTCACAAGACTTTGGGGAATTTTACAGCTGCAAGCCCAAGTTCTCAGGCATTATCATAGCACTCTGTTTTGCAAAGATAACAAATTTAAAGGCTAATTGCTCTGGTTTTGTTGCAAAGATAATCAGACTTCTGTACACTAATGATGGAGTAGTGGCAGCTATGATGATTTTGTAGAAAACATTTTAGCACTGCAATCAATATTTTCATAACGTTTCTCATTACTGTATTGGCATTATCTGAATCATACAGTTGGGGACACTTCACTGTGCTCTGTGAGGGACAAAAGAAGGCAGAAAGGATAGAAACTGCCTGAAGAGAAGTGAGGAAGGGAGTTTGGTCTCAAGACTGCTACTGACTCCCGATGTGCCCTCTTGAGCTTCTCAGATTCTTTATCTACAGCTTGGTGACAACTGCACTGACCTCCTGTTGCTGCTGAGGTTGAGAAGCACTAAGCAGTACTGTCCTCTTCTGCTTTTGCCTGGAGCAATATGTCCATAGAGCTGGATTGTTTCCTGAGGGACCAGGCTCTTCTCACATAAACCTGTCTTCTAGGTCACAAACTTCCAGGATCAGGAAAATCTACCAAGTCTGCATGCTAAAACCTTTTCTCTCTGGTTCAGTCTCTGAGCCTCCTAAAGAACAGAATTCCATCACTTCTTTCATCACTCTAATATTCCTTTAAACAACTGTATCATGGGATCTATTGTACTTAGCTGTAGCATGTCTACCGTACAGTCCATGTTTTTCATCACAGGAAGCAGCTTGAACTGCTTCTAACACATGGAGTATACATTTGTCTTGTTTTAGAACAGCTTTATATCATTCAGCTGGCTTTACAGCCTTTTCTGTGTCTAAAGAGAAGTATGTTTAAGTATAATCCTGAAGTTTTTATCTTCTGCATCATCAGTCTGCACTTCTCATATTATGCTTCTCCAGGCAGCTTTGCACAACCTTAGCCTGACAATTAAGGGAGTGAACTGGCAAAACTGCTAATTTCTCTCCCTTCCCTTTAACTCTTATCTTGTATTCTCTAAGGTTCACATCTTTATCTACATGTTTCCAAGAAGGCGTTCAATTAATAACTCAGACAAGTCTGAGCTGATAGGATCTTTTCATGTATTAATTTAACTCTTCCTTTCAAACAGAGTGCCAGAAAATCACTGTTTTCATGTTTTCTCTATTTATTCTGACTGAATATTTTTATTGAAGTTGTGTGCTGTAGTTCTTTGATTCTGCTCCCAAGAAATTATCAGGGATTACAGTAGTGGCCTTACAGGTAATGGGGCTTCTCACTGATGTGTTGAATAGCAACTTTCATCTGAATTAATGTTAATTTTAGAGCATTCATATAACAAAATAAGTAAACCAGCAGACTTGGCCATGCAGTATCTAGAGATATTTGGTGCTTCACAAATGTTTCTTGTGGTCAAGTTTGTGGTTTTTTTTTTTCTGGTGAGTGACACAACAGAGCTGATGAGAATAAAAAACAAAACCAGTTTGTACTGGAGACAATCACAAGTCCTGTTTGAAGGCAGAGGTTTGTTGGTCTGTATGTGCTAGTTATTTAGCAGTTACAGAGAGCAATGTTTAAAAGCTCCCTACTCTTTTAGTACATGTGAGTGACAATGTTGAGTTTCTATCTGTGCTGGTGTTTAAACCTGCAATAGGAGCTAAGCTGAACTTATATAAAAACCTTCTTGACTTTCATCTACAGTTTAAATGCACTTGCCCCCCAAAATAATCTGCATCCTTCTCAATGTGAGCAGGGAGACACAGAAAAACCTTTGTCACTCTGGGCTAGAACTGGAGATGGGGACACCCATGTCCACAGCAAGTCATTGAGTGAACATGAATTGTCACTGAGGAAACAGATGACCAACAAGCTAAACCATTAAGTTGTATACTGAAAAAAATAATGAAAGCCAAACTTGGAAATATTTTTTTTTAATTGGACATGAAGATAATGACCCTTTATTGGTGTTTTTAATACTAAGATATTAGAAAGTATTTACAATTTTCTATTCCTATGGCTTATAAATCAGTGTTCTAACTGTTTTCAGAGGGAGTAGCAATCATGACTGAAATTATCAAAGTGGATGGCAAATACTGGTCAATGACAAGTGGAGTCTTGCTCCCCATTTTTGTTGTGAAAGCACACGAAGCTTTCATTGAGTAGTTTGGCTGAATAAAATGTATAGAATGCAAAGGTAATCTTATTTAGTACAAAACTTGTATGAAGTATAGAAAAAAAAATTATCCATTAATCAGCTTTTCAAAACTATCCATTTTTCTGCAAAGTTGATTTTTCATTCTCCAGTCAGAGGATTTTCCATACTGATTTTTCCCTTGGCAATGCCCCTTTCAATGTAGCAAACTTGTCCTACCAGGACAAAAAAGATGGTTCACATCCAATGAGGATCATAAACAGATGTGGACTAATAGTTAGATTGCTGATTTTGTGATTAATATTGGCCAGTGTTTTAGTTGTCAATCTGTTTCATGGAAATCTTGTGAGTATAAAGACCCAGTTTAATAAGCTTAGGGGATACTGCAGCTCTGGAATATTTTCAGCCTTTTGCTTCCATTTTCAAGTTTATCTGGGCAGTACCACTAAAGCAGATGACATGTGAAGCCACAGGTGACTTTCTGGCTTGCAAGCCTGCTGTGTCACAGGGCTTGGCTACAGCAGGGTAATGTTAGACTCCTTTAAAGTACAGTTCAGTCTTGTAATATAAGCCAGTTTGAATCATGTTTTAAGTGTGTTTCTCAGCTGTGATTTCTGGCCAAGTGTCTCACATAGTTCAGGAATACAGTTTAAGGAGAAAATACTGCAAGAAGGAACAATAGTTAAAAAGGTGAAAGTCTACCTTCTCGAAGCCAAGGCCTGCAACATATTTTTTTAAAGTACATTGGGGGTTTCAAGTGTTTTCTACCTTAATGCAAGTGCATTAGGTGGTAAAATGTGCCTTCTAAACTAGTTCTTTCTAATAAATAAGAGGTATGCAAGTTAATCGGTTAAAGACTTAAGGTTATAAAATACACAGTGCTAGAAAGACAACTCAGGCTGTCTACAGATTCCTGGGGACCATGTGCTGCTTGATGAGGAAGAATATATATTGACAGTGTTCCTTACAGGCACACTTCAAGGACAAAATGAAAACATTTCCATAGGGTGTAGCCATCAATCACCAGAAGGATGTTCTTGTACACCAAGTACAACGGGGGATAGCTTTGCAGTGACCTTAACACACCAGCCAGCATAGGAGCTGCTATAGTAATTACAGATTATATTAAGTATCAGGTTAAAGCCAACAGCCAACTACTAGGCAAACCTTTTATACATTATTAAAATCATATCCTTCCCAGAAGATTCAAGCTAATAAAATTGAATTTGATAATGCAATCAGTAAAAAGCAAGTTTTTTAAAAAAATCTCTTCCACTGATAATGTCCTAAGAAATCCTATGTTTCAGATAATGCCTAGTATGTATATATAACCATGGCAATAGTCCCTCAAGTATGTTAACAGTTTCAGTTGCACATTCTCTGAGACTGCCTTGATTTTTTTAACAATTATATCTTATTAGGAAATAATTGTTATATATCAAGTGTGCATTTCACTTAGATTAAAGATTGTGGTTACCTAATATTTCAGCAATTAAAATATAGAAAGTTTTAGAAAGTATGAAATTGAGAGAATGGGTGTTAGATATCAAGAAGCTAGTTCTCCCTTCTGAGCAAATGGTTGGGACAGTTTGTTATGGGCCCAGTAAAGATTAAAAGTCTTAGAGAATTGTCATGGAAAAAAGAAAAGGGAAGAAACTCTTTTGCTTAAGACCTATGTTCACTAATAACATTTCTAATAAATCACTTATGATTTAAGGTGACCCTTGCTGGATCACCTTAAAAGGAGGCCTAGTGGATCTGACTTTCAGATCAAACATTTTGGAACACTTGGCTTTTTGAGGGATTGTCAGAGTAAGAAATTTTTTTCCACCTTGGCCACGATAGTGTATTTTGTTACAGTAGAACCAAAGCTACCTGTGTTTGAGAACTAACACAGTACAGCTGCTGCTTTTATGAGGTTATTGGTCAGTCTTCAATTTCACAAAACTCCTATGATTTTAAAACAAGATGTATGCTATCCCCATATATCCCTGTATACAAAATTTAGGGGAAAAGTTCATATTGAACAGTATTCTACAGGTAGATTAGTGTTCTGTGTCTGAGAGTCTAAGACTTGGCTATAAAGCTGTCAGCAAACGAGTTGAGTCTTCACCAACTTGAAGAACATGGCTCAAAGCAGAACGTGGTGCAGATTCTCTGAGTAGGTGGTAAAACAAAAATAAGTAAGGCCAGGATAAATCAGTTTCATGACAGAATTTTACACACAGAACACTGCAGCTGCAAAAGTAACTCTTCAATAAGCAGAGTGGTACAAGAGCCAAGCTCCATCTATGCCTAAATGGAGACTTACATGCTTACTTTTTCCGTTCCCTAGAACTCTCTAGTTCTCTCAAACTGATAAGAAAATGTACAGCATTTTGTGTTAGATCACAGCTGTTACCTAAAGCAAGAAGCACTGTCAGGTCTGCTGAAGGGCATAGAAATACCCATGGAAATATTGCTGCCAGTAGGAGCCGACTGAGAGTTTGTCATTTGTAATTTAGGCAGTTTGTTAGCTACTCCAGATCTGGATATAGTCTTAGCTATGGCTTTTGAATCAAAATTGCCCTAGTAAATTCTATTTTTACTTTTTAAAAGTCAGACTGATTATTTAAAAACCAAAGCGTATGTTCCTACTTTTCAAAAAACAAACCCAACCCTCTCCCCCCCTCCCAGCCTGCATCTTTATTATTTGCTGTCTCAGAAAGCTTGCCTGAAGAAGAAAATGGATCAAGGAGTAATAGTACAGCAGGCCAAAGTCAGCCCTTGTGCAGGTCCAGTGCAATAGTTGGAGATCTGCCTACTGAAACTGGGGCAGAATTTGGTCCTCAGTCTTTGCTGTGTGAGTACAGATTCTATTTCAGTACTTCAGAGGTTCCCAAGAAAACTTTGCAATTGATCTTTTCCACTCATTTTCTTTCTCTGTTAGTTCTGTATTTTGGTTGAGTCGCCTTTTCAGATGTATGCTTGAACACTGGAAAAACTCACTCTCATGCATAATGAAAGAGGAAAAGTTACAGAGGAGGAATTTATTGGCTGGAGTCTCCATTCCTGCTCTGTATCTTGCTCTACAAGCTCCCACAGCAAGTGAGTGGTAGAGCCAAGAATAGAATACCACTTCTCTGACACCCAGTCCAGTGCCTTAACCCCTGCCTCCTGTGAGAAATTTTGTTTCGGTTTTCTGTACAGTGCAAAGATAAGATCATGCTTTATTTTGGTGCATAAATTGATCTCTGGGGTGACTGAATAAGGTTGGGAAGTAGCCAGAGAATAACACGTAAATAGTGAAGCGTAAGGAGGTTATATATATAACACTATGGCTTCTCAGACTGTTGGCTGTCTAGATAGAATTAATTACAAATTATATCAAGCATTTGAGTTCTTTCAAGTTTGTTTTGAGCACACAAGGTCTTCTTCAGAGAAAAAGCAGGATTTCTTTTTTTTTTTCAGCTGGATTTTCTTTGAGATCAGCCAGGGAGGTGGGGTTTTTTGCCTGCAACGTAGTGGTGCTTTTCTTCTCTTGTAGGACTGGTGTTGTCGGGGCTAATAGCAGGTGTTGTGTTTCCTGTATGGGGATAGCAAAGGAATTTGGAAAAAGGTGGAGTTGGCATGGGTTCACTTATACATTCTAACTACAAAGCATTGCTGTTGTTATGGACTGAGTACAATAAGGGGTACAATGTGGAAGCTTAGCATGGGGATGTTAATTTGAAATGCTTAACTGCATCCAGCATTCAGAGGGGAAAAAGATGAGAGTGATTGATCTCTAGCTGACTCAGCATCCCTGACTTCTGAAACAGCCATTCCTGCAGGTTTGGTAAAGAGAAATGTGCCCTCTCCAAAATATCCAGCTGATAGAAGGACTCACACTGTCCTTTGCTTTGGTATCCACCAAACTTTCCATCAGATTGCTGGCTGGAGCTGTGCTATGTTAGCCAGCTCCTTTTCAGGATTTCTCCTCCAGAAAGACTGAGTTTTGACAAACCAGGGAGTTATTACCTTGCATTCAATTTCAGGCAACATAAGAGCTTCACTTTTCTGGTCTTTCCCAGCATATGAAAAAGAGTCAAATGCTAAGTGCCACAGGTGAAAGCTGGATCCCACCTCTCCTTTAAAAGCATATAGGTTTGAAGAGTAAATAATTGTGAAAGATTTATTTCCAGAATCTCTTCACACATCGCATGTCTGTATATGCAGGGAATACAGATTGCTGTAAAAGGATAGAAAAGAGGTCACAGTAGCTTTCCGTGTTCTTTAGCCATGCTCATAGCTTTTATACAAGTATTTACAATACAGAGTGCTCAGATGCATTTGAAAGTGGCCCCACATTATTTTACCTACCCAACAGTGAGGATGCACTAACAGGTTGCTACGGTTAGGATGAGGCACAACCTTACAGAACCTCTGGGACAGAAAGATCCTTCACCACTGATGGCAAAACAATACATTTGCTTGCTCACTGGCTAGAAACAACTGGGAACTTTTTGGCAGTGCTTTTCACTCAGGAACTCTCACCACTGAAACATTTTGTGGGAACATGCCAGTTTTAGTGAAACTTCTGTAATAAAACTAGTTTCCAGGCTAGAATCTAGAGGGAGCGTGTTCTAACCCTGGTGTGCCTGGCTGAGAAGAAGGGCTTAACCCCCAAAGTCTTCACATTCCAGGAGAGCCCTCATTCTGGGTTATGATGTTGGTAGAGTGCTCTTTTCCTGTGCCTTTTTAAAAATGAACAAACATAAAAAAACCCTAAACGGAAAACAAATCCCACTTCTAAGATCATCTTGTTGCAATTGGGAATGCTTCTGAAGTTTTGAAATGATTTCTGGGATGGGAAAAATTATTTTTCTTCTCTTTCAACTTTGCACCTCAGCACTCAGTCATGAACTTTGGATCCAAGATTTTGCTCTTGATGAATGAGCTCTCAGCCATAAAGACTGCTGTGAACTAGGCTTAAGGACTTTCCTGAAAAATGAAAAAAATGAAAACCAAAAGGCTAAACCACAGTTACCTTAGAAAACATAAGGAAGGAGAAAAATGAGAACTTTGCTCTCCTGCCTCTTCTGTAGGATTTTGTAATTCATTTTTCAGCCAGGTTCTCCTTTTGCAGACACAGGCTGCTCCTTGAAAGGAAAAGTTTGAATTTTGACCTCAGATAAGAATGAGATGACTACTGTTTATACCCTGCCTACTCCCAGGCAGCAGATACCAGAGGCTGCTCCTCTAGGCTGCAAAGCTGCCAGAGAACTCATGATGATATCTTTACATAGGGCTGGATGAAAGTGAAAAATTTAAACCTTACAGATCAAAACACAGTATACTCATCTCCCTCTGGGAAGATGCTGGGAAAAAAGTTCTTAACAGCTGATTAGTGTGCCATTAGAGTGTGCTCATGTTATGGTGATGAGTGCAAAATGAAAGAAAATATAGAAAAGCAAAATGGGAATATTTGAGAATATTTTCCAAGGACAATTTGAAACAGACTGCTTGGTAGTCAAAGTATCCTGACGCTGAGCTTGTTGATTCCCATCTAAACCAGTGGAGCTTTAGTGTATGTGGGATTGAAATCTTCTGTAATTCCAAAAGGATCTCTACTTATGTCCTAAGCAGAAGCAGCAGCATAAAACATACAAGGGAGTAATTCTTCTCTGATGTGGAAGGAATTGGATACACTCGACTCCTGTCAGCTGCAAGTGGTGTCTGTACATGTCCTGTATTGATACAAGGTGTTGGTCGATATGTGCTTTCATATAAGCCTCAACAAATTAAAATGGCAGTGCTCTAGTGATACCTTCCTTAACATCTCTTAGAAACAGCTATCAAATCAGCTATGAATATGGTTATATAAAGTGCATTTATGCTTTAGTACTAACGAGCCCTACGCAAAAAGTCTTTTAAAAACACCTTTCAAAGAGAACAAATGTGGTTTATCTCATTGTGGAAGTATTAAAAGAGAACTCTGAGGGAAAGATTGCAACGAAACAGAGTATTTGCTGTGTACTGGATGGCAAAGGAAAAAAAATCTCACTTTTTCTGAATTATTTTTGTAAGTAGCTCAAATTTGCTTCTGACAAACTTTTAATTTTAATAGATTGAAAGCATTTTTCATTAATAGGTAATTTTTCTCAGTCTTTGAACTTTGGGCACGATCTTTTTAATTCATCAGGGACTGGAAGATGGGGTTCTTCGTTTTGGTACAATAAACATGCTGTAACTAGCCACTGTTTTTTGTTCCATGCTCTCATAACTTTTGTTCTCTATGTGATGCTGTTTGCATGTTAGCTACAACAGGCATAAAATAAGATGTTTAATTAAAAATGTTATCGGAGGTCCAACTTCAGATCAAAGATCACATGTTATCAGAGATCCAGTACTTTGATACCACAATAATAGGTACCTTAGAAATAGTCAGATGGGTTAGATTAGATAGTAATTTATTTTAGCTTGTTTCCTTTTTCTTAGTATTCATTCCAGGCACCATAAACTACTAGAAGTTTTAAGAAGAAACACTAATTTTTAAAGCAAAAAGTAAAAGACTTCCAGTTTAAACAAAACTGATCAAAAAATTGTGGAAGTAGGAAAATGAGACCTTTAGAATAAATATGACCAAAAGCATAATAAACATTGACTGGGAGCATAATCCTGAATGCTAACATAAATCTGTTTGTTGTAACAAACATTTAGTCTAATTTAATCTTTGAATGTATTACTGCCAGAAAGAATAGAATTTACAGGCTCTAATGTGTTGGTTACTTTTAAAATTCTACTTTAACTATTGATGCTGATGGTGTCTCCTACTGAAAAGACCGTTTTAATTATCGTTGTCATCCATCTCGGTGAAGTCTATGCATGTGTTTTATTCAGAGATTGTTCTTTAAACTACTAAATAAGTCATATACTGAGACAGGAACAGGAGATAAAATTATGCTACTTTTCTATGAGAGCACAACAATGGTGTGTGAATTTCAGCTCTTCTGAGTTAAGAGCTTGTGATATAATACTCATAGGAAAGCAGAGGCAGTGCTAGCTTGTTCCCTGGCTGGGCATCTGCACAGCTAATGCTCCGGTCTTGCAAGGCATTAATCACTTCTGAAAAGATGCAAAAGCTTTCTCCACTTGTAACTCAGTCCCTGGCAGTTAATGGAACTGGGTGCTGTGTATTTGCCTGTTTACTTTTGTTTTACTTCTGAATTACTTCGATTTTTAGATTAAGTAATCTAAGTGTCTGTTCGGTGGAGAACAATATATTTTTTTGTATTCTTTCACACTTAGAAATTATTGTAACCACTCTTCCAGCTAATAAATCATAACTAAGTTGGTTTCTAACGTATTTGAACTATCAGCCAGAATGTGCAGAATGTTATCAGTTTTCATGTGTTACAGATAGGGAAGGTGGAAAAGTGGTTTTAAAATGGTGTTGAGCTACTGCAAAGATTTTCCATTTGCTTCTCAGCCATTGCCTTTGTACAGTCTCAGGGTGATTGCATTGAAGTGGTAGGGGGTACAGTCTGCCAGGAGGGACACTCTGCTGAGCTTCCTTTGACACTGATGGAACCCAAAAAGCTTTAAACTGGGCAAAGAACTGTGATTCCCCCAGAGAGACAACCAGGCTGAACTCTGCCTCCTCTTTACCAGCTCCAGCCATATCTCTTCACAAAGACTTTTAATGACATTCCATTTTTTCTTACCCCAAATTGGCTTTGGAAACATAGCAGGAATGCAAATGAACATATGAAAGAGTCAGTCTAATCGTGTGTACAGTTTTCAGAACTGCGCTACTCTTCACTATCTAAAAAAGTGCAAATGAGAAAGCAAATGCTGGTAGGGCAGGGATGCATTTTCACATTGCAAATTCTGTGTTGGCAGAGATACTTGTGGGTCCTAGCCTAGGAGCCAAAATTTGGTACTTGGATTCAGTTCTTTTGAATAAATGCTATTTTTAGAAATGAACTGAACTGAAAAATCCTTATTTTCCATGTAAATGCACATCTTGTTTAAATTCAGAGGCAGCAAAATCCTGGGGTTAAGTGTAAGACCCACAATTCTATTTGCATGTTGAGTAATTCAGACTGTAATAGATGCTTTGTCATGTTAAGGTTAGGTCTTTCCTGTGGCTGTTCAAGTGGGCTCTAAGACTTTTTAACATGTTGCAGGATATTAGAGGGGGGAAGGTTTGACCTACATCCATTTTTTTCAAGCCCACTTCTGTAGGTTTCATCACACTTCCCGTGTCTTGTAGGTGGGACATTGCTGAGGGCAGGATAGGTGCCCAATTGCCTACATACAATTTCATCAGGAAAGGTATATGATTTATTGCCCTGTAAAAGGTTTTGACATGAAGCCTGTGAAAAGCACTATATAAATGCCAATACAATATAAAACGTCACACAAATACTTTACTCATTAATTCCGACCCCGTGCTTTTATACTGGAGAGAAATGGGAGTGAAATATGAATGTGTTCCTTATGCTTTAAAGGGAAAAATAGGTTTGTGGATTTTATAAAGGCTGATGTGTTAACCTGCCTCTGTGGTTCTTTTAAAGACAAGCAGAAAAAACTCACTCACAGTAACACTGGGAATGAAAGCAGATAAAGCACCAACAAAGGAATTTTCCATGTTAGTGGTCATGATCCTGCTTTCACAATACCAATGGATTATTTCATTTTTTTACTTCTAAATTTAATTTATTTTAGTGCTACTATCTAGAAGCCTTTCTGCCATCACTCCATCACATTTTCCCCCCTTATATTTTGTCATATTATGCTCTTTAAACCGATCAATAACCAATGCTTCATGGGCCTTCATGGCATTGGACAGGACTGTTTCAGAATGTGGCTTCAGCAGAAGAAAATGTTCTTCATGGGAGGGTTTCACTGACCCTTGAGAGTCAAGCAGTGCTCACTGCACCACATTCAGGGCATTGCCCCAAGGGGACAACAGAGCCCCAAAGCCCAAATCTCACCATTGCCCAGTTCCTGCCTTCTGGGAAGCCACTGTGGAGAGGCAGGAAGGAAGGGCAAAGTAATGGGAGATACCAGGAAAACCCTTTCATCTTCTGCTGGGTTTATCCATCCTTGCTCCATTGATTTTGGGTAGTGGGAGCCAGCCTAGCCCAGTAGGTATAAATCACAAAGCTCTTGTGTCTGTTCAGCTGAGGATCTCTCACCTGTGACCCACCTGCCTAATGGGGCTTCAGTGTTTTCAAATGTTCACTCATCAGCTTTAACTATTACTGAGTACCAAGTAAAATTTACTCCATTCCCTTCTTTTACTTTCAGGTTGCTTTCCAAATTCCTTCCCTGTTCTGTGTTTCTCCATGATATTGATTATTTCTGTTTTCACTTTTAATAGGATATTTGCTTCCTGCTGATCTCTGCTGACATTTTTTGCTTTTGATTTGTAGCACTATTAATTCCCTCCGCTCAATGTTTTGTCTAAATCCAGAACATGTTTGTTTTTCTCTAGTGGCCTCTAATTACTTTCCCCCTCTTCCTCTTTAGTTTTTCCAGTTACTTCTCCACTGATGCTCCTTTAAGAGCAAGATGTACTTGAGTTAACCTCTTGAGGATATGATATGACTTTTTTGGCCAGAAAGTGATGTCAGTGTTGGAAAGGAGCTTGGCTGAGAGTATTAATTACACCTCTCTTTGTTAAATTGAGTAAACTTGGTAAATGAGTGGTTTGATTATGGTTAGTAAATATGAGTCCTGCTGCATGTTTGGGGATGCTCCTGCATCACAACCTCCACGTGGGGCAGGAGGCAGAGCCAGGCTTGCTGTGGCACCTTGAAAGAGTCCTCCAGCTCCTGGGCTTGCTGAAACTTCTCTCTGTTTCAGGAGAAATTAACCCTGCTCTTTCCACCCAGCCTTCAATTTTTCTCGTTTTCTTTCAGTCTCAATGCTAAGGAAGTCCAAGTCCTTCCTACATCTAGAAACGAGATCTACTTCACTTGTACCGTTTCCATGGGGAACTATTCCTAGAGCAGCGTTTTCCTTGGTGCCCTGTGTTCTGCACATCTCAACCTAGGAACACCTTTCCCTCTTCCCCCCCCCGCCTTTCCCCGGGGCACTTTTCCTGAGGACAACATCATTCCAGGCCTGTTGGAAGTTCAGAGCGATCCCTTGGCTTCCCGGGAAGGGTCAGTACCAGTCCCTAGCTCGATGTCCCACTAAACCTCACCTTTCCGTCCTGTCCCCCTGCCTGCCGCCGGGCACCTCCTGCCCCCCCGCGCTCCCCGGGACCCTTCCCGCGGTGCCGCTCCTCAGCCGCCAGGGGGCGCCGCAGACCGCGGGGTGCCGCGCGGGGAGGGGGCGACCGCGCAGGGACCGCGCAGGGACCGCGCAGCTCCGCGGGTACCGCGGCTCCTCCCGACAGCGAAGCGCTGCGCGGGCGCGCAGTCACTCAGCTGTGGATTTCTCCTCCAAGACGGGTCGAGTAACGTGAAGGGGGGCGGAGGCATTTCCCCCACCCCCAGAGTCAGGACGGGGATGCTGTTTGTGCAAGGGGGTGTATACACAGCGCGAGAGAGGTGAAAGGGGAGAGGGGGGGAGAAAGTCACAGTAGGTTTGTTAAGGAATCCGGTAAGTTATAGGAAGCAAAATGAAATGTCTGGTGCTTACACGACAGCACGTTTTACAAGGGAGAAGGAAACTGTGCAGAAAATGCATGGGCTTTTATTGTTGGTTTTCATTGCCTGGATGTGGTGGATGCTTTATGCTACGGAGAACAAATTTAATTGAACCAGATCGCTGATTTCATACAGCAGGGGGCATGGGCTGTTGTGGGTTTTGTTTTTGTTTGTTTGTGTTTTTGGGGGGGTTTTGGTGGTTTTTTGGTTTTTGTTTGTTTTGTTTTTTGGGTTTTTTTTTTTCTGAGTTAACCGTTTCGAACGCTAGAGGAGGGCAGGACTGGGCTTCGAAACCTCCGAGTTTCGAGCCAGCAAATAAAAACACGTTACATAAAAACAAACACTGAGCCCGGTTATCAAAGTCTCAATCTCTCTCTATTATTTTCCCTTGTATTTGGTGACTTTTTTTTTTTTTTTAAATCACATCTGTCGTTCCCAGCCTTTCCCAGGACTGCAAAGCAAAGTGGACAGCTTCCATGTGACCACCTAGTACAGGAGGCATTTTCTACTGGGAAACTTTGGAATGGTTTTCTCTTTTCCTTTGCTTCTGAGAGCGAAGAAAAAAAAAAACCAAAAAACCCCAAATCAACAAAAAGAGAAATTGTGAAATCTTCCCAGTGATTAAAGTCTCCGCATTTGTCTGCAGACTTATCGGGTTTATCCAAACTTTTGTGTGTGTGTGTGTGTACCCCCCTCGCCCCCCCCCCCTTCTGTGCATTTGTAAAGTAGCCCCATCTAGCAATGATAAATATCCCTGTTGATCACTTGATTGATTACCTCTCGGAAAGGTCACGCGGGCTTGCAGTAATTTCCTTTTGCCTAAGGCTCCCTTTTCACTTTTACTCCCGCACGACAGCTCCAAGTATACAGGATCTTTATTTTTGATTTTTAACCCCTAAATAGCTCCCCGCAAACAATGCGGTGGGGAACAGAAGGAGGGAAAGCAGCCGGCGGGGCCGCGCTGCCCCGGGTGGGTTTGGGGAGGGGAGGTTCTCCCTCCCCTGCTCTCCTGTGGACTGAGAATTCGGATTTAAACAACCAGACAAGCTATTAATTTACCCATGCTACCCAGGGTCCTGAACCCAATTAATTTCTAATAATTACAGCCCAAGGGGGCTAGAGAGATCCCTCTGCCTCTTTCTAGCCTTGCCACTCCGCGGCAGCGGGGTCAGCATATAATAATAAAGTGTATATTTTGAAAGTGATCAGCAGAACAGTGAGTTATTGCAATGAATGAAAATTGTTTCCATTTTGGCTAATTGAGCCCGTGGCTGAAAGCTGGAGTTGTGAGACTAAATAAAGAGGACTGTTTCATTTCACCGTGGGCTGGAAAGCCCTGCACAGCTTTGCTGTCGCCCAGCAAGAAGCTTAATTTCTTAACAGCAAGCCTGAAATCAAGCGTTGGGTAAACAGTATTAATAATTGCATTACAATGATTAAATTAATCTTACTGGTAGCTAGGAGAATATAGATTGAGATTGAATAACGCGATGTAAAGTTCACTGCACAAAGACAATAGCACAACAAATACCTCGATGAAGAACTCCAACTTTTCTCCAAGTAGGCTGCGGGGCTTGTTCAATTATAATGTAAGGAAGAGAAAATTTCCTGTTACGGGGAGTGCACTGAAACCTGTGTGTGAGGGGGTGGCTTTGGTCTGCCAGCCCGCATTGGAAATAGATTTAATTCCACCCCTCAATTAAAAAAAAAAAAAATAAAAAAAAATTAAACAACAAACCAAAACCAAAACCGAACGAAACAACAAATCCCAAACCAACCCCAAATGTAAATATTTCTCTGTTTCTTTCTGGCGGTGGATCTGCTGCAAAGGAGCCCGCATCCCCGCGCTCAGCTGCTTCCCCCCGGCTGGGAGCGGAGGCTGCGGGACCGGAGGAGCCTCCCCGCACGAACGGAACGGATTTCCCGGGGGGGTGGCCGGGACCTTTAGGGGAGGGGGGCGAACCTGGCGGGGGTTGGTGTGGGACACACGGGGGGCAGCGGCTTTCCCCGGGCGGGCCACGCGGCACCTGCCAGGCTGCGGGGCCGCTGGGCCGGCGGTGGCAGGTGGCGGTGACAGGCGGGAGCGGCTCAGGGCTGCGGGCCGGGAAAACCCCAGCTGCCTGCCCGGCCCGGCCCCGGAGCTCCCACCCCTGCTCCCCGCCACGCAGGGCTTGACCGCCCGGTGACAGCGGGCTCCCCGCGCAGCCCTGCCTGGACTGCGGCTTTGCCGGGGTCTCGGTTTAAACCGGGGGCTGATAGCAAAGTTCCCGGGTGTTTTCCGTTTCCCCGAACGAGGGACCGCCACAGGTCGGTGCGGGGAACCGTTTTGGGGACACCCCGATGTGGCGCCGCGCCGAGAGGCGGTGACTACGAGAGAGCTTTAGGGTCCGGTGGTGTCGGTCCGGCCCGGCCCCGCGCATACCCCGCGCATCTCCCACGCACCCGGGGGCCGGTGCCCTCCTCCGGGGCAGAGGGCTCCAGCTCTTCCCGGGACATCCCGGGCTGGGCATCCCGAGAGGTACGACGGGTCTGTGGCCAGGGGAGGCCGAGCCTGGTGCGTGTGCGCCTCCTGCCCCTCCTGCTGGGGGGGGTGTCAGATGTACCCCTGCCTGGATGCTTGGGGGGGGGTGTCCGATGTACCCCTGCCTGGATGCTTGGGGGGGGGTGTCCGATGTACCCCTGCCTGGATGCTTGGGGGGGGGTGTCCGATGTACCCCTGCCTGGATGCTTGGGGAGTGCTGGGCTAGGGACTCAGCTGTTGCTTGACCCTGAAAAATAAATAAATACCGCTTGCAAATTAAGAATAAGGCAGCAAGGTCGGCTCCGCAGAGCGGGTTCAAGTGCTTGCGTCTGTCCTCCTGGCGCTTAGGGGAGCAGCGGGGAATCCGCGTTACCTCCGCCCCACGGCCCCGGCGCGGAAGCTGTCACGGGTGGGGTGCGGGGGAGAAGGAGGCCCCGATCCTCTGCACTGACAGACAAGGGGCTGGGGAGGGGGCGGGGGGCTGAGGGGAAAGGAACGATGCTGAAGATTTTATTAAAACAAAAAAGTCGAGCAGCGTGTATGTACTGGCGCAGCCCCGAGTCTGAAAGATTGTAATTTTCTTTTATGGTGTCTGGCAGGATTTGCAACAGATATTAATGGGAACATAAATAGCGCATGGAAGGTATTGGACAAAACTGTTTAATGCAAGGAGGTTGTACCAGAGGCAAATCTCTATGTAGTTTGGATTGATTCATACCTCGGACACAGCCATCCCCTAAAAGAATTCCCAATTTCTGCGCGCTCCCCCTTTGATTGGCAAACCCTATAATTAAAACAGATTAGAGTGCTCGGTGTTGCTGTTTTAAAAAGGCTTTTTTCAGCCCGACTGGTGGTGGGGAAAAAGTGTGTGAGCAAGCGAGCAATTTAATAGTAGGCATTCGTAATAAAACATATAATCAAATTCTATCTCTCTGTATACACAGAGATCTACGATAACTGTGGCCGAGGGAGCAGGAACTATTTAAATGTTGCACAGACTTCAGAACAATATTAATAACCCTTAAAAAAATACAAACCAAACCAAACAAAAACCCCAAACCAAACCAAAAGACCCAAAACACCAAAAGGGTAGAAAAAGATGTAATTTTTTCTTCCCCCTGATGCCCCCCTGTCCCGGCAGAGCGCGGATGTCCCCGCTATAACGCTGCCCTCCTGCGCAGGGAACGCAGCGGCGGCGGCTCCCGGCCCGGCCCGGCCCCGGTGCCGGCTGTCAGGGTCCCCACCGGCGGTGATGGATCGCTGCAAACTTTTTTTTGGCGGCGCTGAAATGTTGAAGAGCGGGGGGGAGCCGCCCGTGCGCATGTGCGAAGGTGTCCAAACTGACAATGCTGGAGAGATAGCGAGCCGGGATTGAGAGAAAGGGAGAGTGTGTGTGTGCGGGAGAGGGAGAGGAGAGAGGGAAAAGGGGGAGCGAAAAAAAAAAGGAGGAAAAGCTCCGGGAGGAAAAAAATAAAAAAGCCCCCCCGCCCCCCCAACCCCACGCCAGCATCGGCCGCGGGACTGGCAGCATGCGATCCAAAGGCAGGGCGAGGAAGCTGGCCGCAAGTAGGTGCAATACCCCTTTCTCTTGGCTTTTCACCCTCCCTCTCTGCCATGTTGCACAGACATGTCTGGTGCGGCGCGGAGCTCGCAGGCAACCTGCAGCATCCCCCGACCCCAAACCAACGCCTCGACTCGGCGGGCGACGGCGGGGACCGGGGCGGGGGGGGGGACGGGGGGGTTCGCCGAGCGGAGCCGGTCTGGGGGAGGTGGGGAAGGAGTTGAGGAAAAGTTCAGTGGCGAGCGCTGGAAGTTGCTGCTGCCGGGGGCTGGAGGGGGGGGGAGGGGGTCGGGAAAGAAGGGGGGGTGTAAGAGGCTCCGGGCCCTATAGTGGGCGCTGTGGGCTGTCTGCAGGGCTGGGGGCTGCGAGAGGGGGGGGGGGGAATGTGTGTGGAGTGTGCGTGTGCACCGAGGGGCAGCGGCAGCCCTGCGGGGGAGGCGGCCGGCCCCGGGAGCAGGTAGCGGGTGCGGTGCTAGAGGGGATCCCCCCCCTCCCACCCCACCCCACCCCACCACAAACCCGGCAAAACCCGGTGCCAAAAAACCACCGCCCACCCCCCCGCAACCAAACCGCCCGTGGGAGCGGGGCTTGCGTGGGGGGAACGGCGGCGGAGGATGGGAGCACGGCGGGGATGCCCGGGGATGGGGAAAGAAGTGCTGCCCGGCTTGTCGGGGGCACCCGCGGAAAGTTGCTGTTAATGGTGTCATTTCAGGCGCTTTTCCAGCACTGTTTTTACACAATTTGGCTGCCCCAAGGTCTCTGCTCCGCCAGGCGAGGGCTCGGCCGTCCACACGCAAAGCTCCACTTATTTAATTATTTGTCTTACGTTCACCCCATCTGTTTCTCTTTTGTGATAGGGATCTTTGCTTTTAACCGCTGCAGCGTTGTTTTTAATTTATTTTCTTTTTTTTTTTTTTTTTTTTTTTTTTTTTTTTTTTTTTTTGTGTGTGTCCTTATTTAATTTTGAAATTATTTTTTAAAAAGAGGGAATCAACAACAAAACTTCTCCAGCTTTCGCTACCTATTTTAATAGCAGCTGATGTCTTTATTTTCCCTGACACATCTGGGCAAGTTTCATTCGATATCCATGGCGATGGCAACTCACATTCCCGAGTGAAAAAAAAATGGACAGGCGAAAAAAAAAGTCAGACGAAATGTTGCATAAGTTGCGTGACGTAAAAAGCAGATGCTTATTTACTCTTTATTTGTGAAGGGGGGAAAAATAGAGCGTGGAAAAGGGGAAGAGAAAGATCTCTTCGGATCCCCATTCGCTTTTCTGTGACCCTGAGCAGTAACAGCAGCATCCTGCGTTTGATGAGGTGATTTTAAAGCGAATAATCCTGCGCCCACAATTTGAAAACAAACACGTTGTTAAATCTTCAGGTTGCTATCCCTATTTTGGAGCTAATTATGGAAACAAACTCTCACGTCCCTGACCAAATCCGTCACTTTTCCTTGCCTTTTCCTTGCTTTTCTGGCCGCGCAGGGATGCGGGGCTGCTCCGAGCGGCTCTGAACTTTCTGCTCTGAGCTCCCTGCAGCAGCAGCAGCACTTCCCCCCCCTCCCCCCCTGACACATGCGTTGCATTCAATAATCCTTCGGTTACAACTTGCTCACAGAGGGAATAATATTTTAAAAAAACCAGATTATTTTATTTTATCCTTTGTTTTTCGAAAGGCTTTTCCCCCTCGGAGAGCGTCTCGGTTTCATGGCAAGCGGGAGGAGGGTTGAAGGCGACCCTTGCAATGTGGTCGTTCGAGAGGAAAAGTTTGCAGCGTTTCAGTGCTCTCTGGATGGGTTGGGAATAGAAAACATCTTGTAGCCTTCACCCTCTTACTTTGAAAAGGGTAGAGATGGGGACCAAGCGCACTGATTTTATCATTTCAGTCCTGCTGCTCTGCGCCTGAAATAAAAATCGCCCCGGTTGTGTGACTGTCGCTGAGCCCCAGGAAAGCTTTTTCCTCTTAATTGTGGGAGAAGACTTGAAGCACACATTTCCTAGACCTGAATGTAATTTGCTAAAAAATAATTTTTGGGTTTTGTCCCCACAACCTCCCACCAAAAAAAGAGAAAATTTAAAAAGAAAAAGAACAAAAGAATTCAGAATTAAAAATATGTGCCACGCAGGGAATATCTAATGATTCTTTAAATGTCCAGCTGTAAAAATACGGGAGAAGACCCGCTGAAGTCTTTCTCCCCGCCACGCTTTCGGGAGTCAACTGGTGCGGGGAGGGATGCGGGGAGCGGTGCGGGGCCCGGGGGGGGGGTGCGGACCCGGCCGCACCTGCGGTGCCATCCCCGTTCCGCGGCCCCAGGGGCAGTGGCTTTTCCACTCGGGTGGGTTTGTGCCCGGCTGCTGAAACCCTATCCCCGAATAACCCCCGGCAGCCCCCAGCCACCCAGTAGCCTCATAAAGAGACAGAAGGTGATCAGATTAGGGGAACACACGTGAAGAAGGAGGCACTTGTTACTTTTACACTTTATCACCACTTTTTTACAGGCAATTTAGTGCAGTCAAGGTAGATCCAGATCCCTCTAACCATCTGAGATAGTAAAATAACACTTTCCTAAGTTTCAGCAGGCTTTCCTGCGCCTGTAATTTGCCTCAGTCTAGTACTTAAAAGGCTTGATTGAAAAACAGAGCCGGCAACTTTATTTGCCTGTTTAAGACTCTGTCCGGGAATTTGTTTTCGAGCAGGGAAATGTTTGCCATGTCCAGGCTGCCGGCCTCTCGGCGCGGCTGTTTATTTGCCATCTCTTTACCATCCCCTCTGCCTCACCGAGCCTTTACTGCCGCCGCTGCTCGGGGCAAACCCCCCCGCGACCCCCGGGGACGGCAGCGCGGGCGGGCCCGGGCACCGCCAACACGGACAGCCCCGGGCACCGCCACTGACACCGGGCACGGCTACTGCCGGTACCGACACCGCCACTGACACCGGGCACGGCTACTGCCGGCACCGACACTGCCACTGACACCGGGCACGGCTCGGCCCGGCACCGCCACTGACACCGGGCACGGCTCGGCCCGGCACCGACACCGACACCGCGCACGGCTACTGCCGGTACCGACACCGCCACTGACACGGGGCACGGCTACTGCCGGCACCGCCACTGACACGGGGCAGGGCTCGGCGCGGTGCCGCCGCTGGCACTGTCCCCGGGGGGTTCCCAGGCGGCCGGTGCCGGCAGGGTGGCTGCGGGACGGGAGAGACAATCCCATGATCTGCTGGGGGCATTTCCACTGGGCACTGCATTAACCCTTTTCAGGGTGCAGTGCGGGCGTCGGGCTTCTCTTTCACTCTTTTTTCTTTTCCTCCCTTTTTTTTTTTTTTTTTCCCTTTTTTTTTTTTCCTTTTTTTTCTTTTTTTTCCCCTCTCTCGCTTTTGTTTCTTTTACTTTTTTCTTTCTCTCCTCTCCTCTCCTCTCCTCTCCTCTCCTCTCCTCTCCTCTCCTCTCCTCTCCTCTCCTCTCCTCTCCTCTCCTCTCCTCTCCTCTCCTCTCCTCTCCTCTCCTCTCCTCTCCTCTCCTCTCCTCTCCTCTCCTCTCCTCTCCTCTCCTCTCCTCTCCTCTCCTCTCCTCTCCTCTCCTCTCCTCTCCTCTCCTCTCCTCTCCTCTCCTCTCCTCTCCTCTCCTCTCCTCTCCTCTCCTCTCCTCTCCTCTCCTCTCTTCTCCTTCTTCTCTTTTTTCCCTCTTCCCCTCTTTCTCTCCTTTTCTTTCTCTCTCTCTCTGTTCCTCTCTCTCCCAGTGTCTCCCCTTCAGGCTCAGCAGTCAGGGCTGAATTTGGGGCCAGCTTTGCAGTGTGGGCGATGCCTCCTGGGCCCGGGCTCCCTGGTGCCTCCCGGCTGCTCCGTGGCCACCCCGAGCCGGGCGCGGTGCAGGGCAGAGAAAGGACACAAAGGCAAAGGACAGTCCGAAAAGCGAGCTTGTTATTAATACAGCCCTGCCTGTAAATGAAAAATGTAACCCTTGTTAATTAACGTTGTTTACATGGGGTACAAGAAACTTAAGAAATGTTTCTACAAAGGGGAAGGAACTGTTTACAAAACTCTTTCAAAAGTGTGACATATTGCTGCAGTTCCAGCACTAAAAAGCCAAACACACTTACACGCCTTTGAAGTTGGCTGGCTGAGGCAACATTATTTGACTGGGATTCAGATATTGCTTGTAGGTATAACTAATGGCTTCTACCTAGTTAGTGGGCTGGGAGGGGCGAGGGCCTGGGCGTCCTGGCCATTGGGTCCCTCTGGAGAGCTGGGGCTGGCTCCCCGCCAGCTCTGTACAATGTCAACATTGAATATTTGAATTCCCAGACTCTATTTAACAACTTTCTAAATAAATAAACTCATTGTGTGTCTGTGTTTAAAATTATTTCACCTCTTTCATGAAAGCTACAGCATCTTATTACACTGGCCTCTCAGGCTGCTTTTCCCCTTTTTCTTTCCAAACAAACACAAACGGAGCTGAGCACAGGGTTGTCTTTTCTTTTTTTTTTTTTTTTTTTTTTTTTTTTTTTTTTTTTTCCCCTGCCTCATATCTCTGCCTCTCTTCCCCTCTCATTTTCTGTCTGTCTCCTCGTGAAGCACAAGTGGAAGCTGCTCAGACATCCCACAATGTCCTTAGTGGGATGGCTCTGGGCACCCTGCTATCTAATCAGAACTAAAACCAACGCCAGGTTCACCAAGTCAGTTAAATATTAATCATTTCTAAAAGGAGGCCCATGTGAGTGCCATTGCTGCCGCAGTGCCCTGTACACACTCAATCATTTTGGCTGCTGTACCATAGGCGGGCTCCAGGGACAGCTTTCATTGTTGTTGCCATAAATGGCTATTAGTGTTCATATTCACCTATTCACCTAGTTATTTAAGTGCATGTAAGTGTGTTTGTGTCTGTGCTTACTGTATACGTGTATATACATGTGCTTGCATGCATGCATGCCTTTCTGTTTATATCATGGAGATATATGTAAAAAATACCTCTCTATGTTCGTGCACATACAGAGAGGAAAGCAGGTAAATATGGTTGATAGCTGTGGTTGTAATTAATGTATGTGCTGATTTAGAGATGGAATGTATAGACTGCTGGGGTCTTGCAGCCTGTGGACTCTGACTCTACATCCGCACAGACTCAGAAATGTTGTGGATGTTTTGGGAACACAGAATCTATTTGTGTTCCCTAGGTTGCTTCCCAAATGCACTAATTGTGCACTTGCGTGGTGGCAGTATTTGTTATAAGGTGTTTATTGACTTCACCTGTAAGTAAAGGTGTCTGGACAGACAAGGTGTTTCTGGCTGTCCTGGGGAGCACAGCTCCATGATAAAGCTGTCCAAGTTACTGAAGAAAAAGTGGAATGAATTTTCTGCCAGGACAGGTATGTGGTGTGGTAGGATAAAGGAAAACATCAGTGCTTGCTCTGGCCCAGGGTGGATCAGGAAAGAGCAGAGGGGAAGCAGATGGAGTTTTATAAATCTCAGCTAATGAAGACTTGTGCACAGAAATTGCCTTGCTTTGCAGTAAACCAATTTCTAAACATATGTACTTTGGAAGGGCTTGTTCAGACACTTAAGTTTCTGACCAAGAATTTGTAATATTCTTTTATTTAAAATTTAACTAGGCTTACTGTCATTTTTTTTGCGCAACTCAGTGCTCTTTTGCTGTAACTTAATACATGCAGTTTTACATCATTTGAGTCTAGTTAGGCAAGGAGTAGCTTATAAAGAGCAGAAAGGTGTTTAATTGCAGATGGCTTTTCAAACTAGCAGATATAAGTGTCATATTATCCAGGAGACAGAGCTAGAACTGGCCAAATGCATATTAAAATACAGTTTATATTTTAAGTAGCAAAGGTACTTAACCAGTAAAAAAGTTTACTGAGAGTGGGGTGGATTTCAGCATCACTGGAATTCCTTTGTCTTAATTAAGGTTGGCTGTTTTTCTAAAAAGATATGAGCTAATCCAAACAGGAATTAATTTAGGGAATTCCCGTAGCCTGTGTTATACAGGGGGGGCAGACCAGACCACTCTTCCTGGTTTTATAATCCATGTGCCTAGTTAAAGCAGTTCCATTTCATATGGAGATCTAGACTCAAGGTTGGGATCACAGGAATGCACCTAAAAAAACCAAACTGCCCACTAAGAAAACTGTCTTGAGCTCAGACAATGCAGAACCAACGTCTGGCTTGAAGTCTTAGCAGTGCCACAGGTGTCCCCAGAGCCATCCTGAGCTCAGGGCTGCTTCTGTCTTTGGATTTAAGAGCAAAGGCAATGATGGGTTTAGCAAAGATGGGAAGGGGGAATGGGATGTAAACGCTGGGGTTAGGATACAAAGAAGGGGGACTAGGGTCACAGAGGCACAGTTACTGCTCTGCAGTGGCTTTCCTGGGGGTTCTTGCCATGTCTGTGCAATTGGCTACTGCTGCAGTTCTTAACACCCAGACCAGGACCTAGACAAGACCAACAGAGATCAGTGACCAGTAGACATCAGAAAGCACTTCCAGGCCCCACTTTGATTGGTGGAGAGAGGTGTTTGCTGACAGATGCACTCAGATAAGAAAACAGTGAGGTGGGGTCAGGGACAGGTATAAAAGTGAAGCTAAAGAGAAGTGCGTGTTGTTATCCCCAAGACACTGTCTGTCTTTGCATTGCCATTTTAAATCACAAAATTAAAATGCTCAGGGTATAAAGCAATGCTGCCTGATCACTCATTGATCAGGAATGATCAGTGTTCCCTCCCTTTTGTTTGCATTTCCAGGCTATAGTGAGGCATTGCCTTCTCCAGTACTGCTGGAAGAAAAGGCAGTCACAGAGCCATGTGGAAGGAGGGAAACTAGTCTGCAAAAAATATTGTATTTGGTGCTAAATATGTTACAAAGAGAAAAAAATGTGAGCTAATCCAGCAATAGGAGCAGGGAAGTGAAATACAATTCATTTTATTTCAGGGTTTAATATTGTGGTCTGTTTCAGTGAAGCATTATCTTTTAAACTAGGATATGTGCAACGACATAAAACCCCACTACCTTATGGGAATGTCCAAGTTTGATCTACAAAATAAAGGAAATTCAAAGTTAAGGCTGAAATGTACCACATGGCCTCTACCTCTCAGAAACAACAGGAGGCAAGGAAGTAGCTGAAGGTATGGGCTGCACTTTAAAAGCAGCCCAGCAACCACCAAACCGCCAGCGCTCGTTTGCAGATACACAGCACGGTTCAAGCTGGGATTTGTATTGACTAGAGAGAGACTGCCTCAAGAAGAGCTGTGATGATCCTGAACCTTTCTGGAAATCTTGGCTGCTGTGTGATGAACACGAGAGTTTTATGGTGGAAGGATTACAGCTCTGGGCTTGATTTTTTTCAATAGAAACATGCTGTCCCCTTTGACACCAACAGCTTTTGTTTAGAAAATTTTATATTTGAGCAAAATTTCAAGTCAGGAAAGAGATAAACCCAAGTTATAGTTTTGTTCCCTTTCTGAAGAATTGCTCGTATGCCTGCATGGGTGCACTACTTTTTAGCCCTGTTGCAACTAAATTAAATTGCCTGTAAAATAATCTGCAGAATGGAAACTGCCACAGAACCGGAGCCCTTGCTCCCTGACCCAAACCCGTATTCCATTGCAAAGCTGCGCGCTGCTCCTTCGTGATTACACTCAGTTAGAAACCAGAAGAGCAAGACTTCTATGAATAGGTTATTTTTGGCAATTGCATCACCAATTATGTATAAAATTTCAAAAAATATGAGTTCTGCCAGTTTGATCTCTGAGAGGGCTACAGAAAATGAAAGCTTTGAGACTGCTGTAACATCATACTATTTTGTCTATTAGATATCATTAGATTACGAGAACACTGAGACCTTCCTATCAACCAATCTAACACAATTTTCCCAGGTGGCTTAAATCAAAAAATTAGCCATAAATATATTTTGTATAATGCAATTTATTATGGATGTTTATTGTGTGCAGTGGGAAAATGTTTGGTTTCGGATGATCTTACTGTATAACTTGTGCCCTACTGAAACTGTTTATACTGCAGCAGCCTGCAAAGGCCTCAGCTTAATTCCGAGAGCGGCCGGGCTGCACGCTCCGACAGCCACAGGAAGGCAGAGCCCTTCCCCTGGAAATTCAGTGGGGCAACAGCCTCTTGTATGGGACATGTGCAACAAAAAAAACTTGGCAGTGGGGGAAGAACTGAACGGTAGAGAAAACTGGAGGGTATTTTTGAGCAATGTTTTTTACTAGGGAAAATAGGATTAAAATAATACCGGCTCCCAGCAGGTCCTGTTACACTGGGATGGTGGGCTCACCTATACCCTGTGGATGTTTTGCCTCCTGCATCCTGTATTTTCTTAAGCCTCCTCTTATTTCAGCTGGGTTTGGCAAGTGGGGCTCTGTACTCACACCCACCCATGGTTCCGTATTTGCCCCTCTTCAGGGAAGAGCAGAGGCTGCCCCAGCCCTAGGGACCAAGGAGTCCCTGGGATGGAATATATCCACTGTCTGCTGGGGGTGCTGCCTCAGGGGGCTGATATCTTCAGAAAAACATCTCCTGCCCCCTCTCCAGTTCCTTTGCACAACGTCCGCATGCTGGAAGGGGTGAAATCATTCCTCAGTTTAAAAACACCCTCGAAAACCTCCTCTGCCTCAAGCTCCTTCACACATGTATTAACACCAAACTGGCAAAGCCAATGGAAAAGGATTTTGCATTTTGGCAGCAGAGCTGGCTCAGTGCTCACTGTGGGCCTTATCCCAAAGCCACTGGAGCTGAAGGAGCTTGTACTGACTTCAACGGGCTTTGGATGGGGTCTGTCTGGGAGGAATCCATTTCCCTTCATCCTCAGGGATGGGGGGTGTGTATTTATCAGCATCTTTTGCTCTGCGGTGAGCCCCAAAATGCAATGTTGTAACAGATACCTGGATTTACATCAGTGTAAGTGAATTAGCTTGGCCCTGTAATCTGGTCTCATTTAAGAGTCATTTTAGCCATTACAATGAAATATGAACGCCACTGATGGGGGGACTGTGGTGGCTTTGCATACTTGTTTCCTGCTGTGCCCCATCCCTTCCCCATGCTCTCCATCTCTCCCATCAGTCAAGGGCTGCTGGGGGGTGCAACAGGCACTTGGGGGGTGCTGGAGGGGTGCAACACTCCTGGCTTGTGCTGCAGGGCTCTGAATCCCAAGGACTTTGGTTCTCTAAATAGCCTGAATTTGTACCTTCTAAACAAAGAGCTTTGCTGCTGAAAGGACCTGGTGCCTCTAGTAAACGCTCCATTTAATGGCTCCCAATTTCATCTCAGACAAACAGGAGGAATGTGAGAGACAAACACTGACCGCTGGAAGAAAATCACCCCAAACATATCTAAAACATGGCTTGAGTCACTGGTGGTGCTTATATTTTTGATTTAAAAACCATTTAACATTTCCAATGTCTGACAGAAATGATTAACCTTCCCCTCTTGAAAACTCTTTACGATCTGAACTTACCACAGCACGTTTTATTTATTTGCACCTTGGTGAGGAATTAAGCAATGCTATTTGTGAGTTTTAATCTTTCCCATTCTCTTTGTGACTCTGCATAAAGGGAGAAAAGGAAACATGTTGTATGAAAGAATTTTGAAGTGATGTTTCTATTTTCCCTTTTTTAGGCTCTTGAAGTATTTTTGGCTGCAGGGGCTGGCATGGAATATTGGTCTAAGAATACACAACATAGAAAAGCAAAGGGACACCAGCTGTATCTGAGTTAACAGCACTGCTTTACACTTCTGCTGTTTCATTGCTATTGTATCATGACAGTGGTAATTCACAATAATGAAGACTTGTTAACTGTTATAGGTAAACATTATTATATATTTGCCCTGATTCTTACAGTTCATAAAGTAATCTATAGCTCAGTATTCACTGGCTGCCTGTGTAAGTGCTATTAAACATTTATGGTCCACCTGAATAATTACAATCCCTGAGTTTGTGGGCCACAGTGCAATGGAAGTTACCAGATAAAGCTGATATAACTGAGATATGAAGCAATTATGCATTAGGTCACTCCAGATGATGCAAATCAGAGAGATCTGAGGGAATAAAACTGTGCAGTGTCTATAACATCAGTGACCAGGCTCAGAGAGTAAAGGTGAAATTACCTATGCTGAACCAAACCCTGAGTGACAACAGAACCAAGAAGGGGTGGCACAGACTTAGAGCCAGGCTGGGATGCAGCAAAGCTCCCTAACTGGTGCTTTCTCCAGGCATCACGCTGAAGGATCAGTCATGGACCAAACCCAGAAGATTTATTTCCAACCTGACGTTATTATTTATTATGACTTGAATTAAAGCAGCGACCGCAGAACCCAGCCAGGACTGGATGCCTGTTGAGCTGAGGTCTGTGCAAACATGGGCAGCATGCATGGAACTTAGGCCTTAAAAAATGCAGATTAAACCTTGGGCCTGCTGCCCTATGTATGCAATTACAGCATCATTGGAGACAGAAATAAAATCCTGAGGAGAAATGGTTGCTTTGAGGAAAATCCATGAAGTTGATGTGGAGTGCTAAGCTTTCCGCTTGCACATAGGTGGGTGTGCTTCAGCTTTAATCCCATCAGAGCTCTTCCTATGCCTGCAAAAGGCTCTCCTGGCTCCATTTTAGACCAGTCTATTATTTTTGGCTGTGTCCTTAACCTTGGGTGATCAAGCTGTGTTAAGCTAGGAGTATCCTTGCAGCATCACCTGCTTGCTTTCAAAGAAAATAGCTCTGAGATTTGCCGGGAAGGAAGAGAGCAAAACCAGCCCTATAAAATCCCCAGGTTGTGGTTCCACCCTGCTTTCCACCCGGGTGCTACAGGAGGGACACAAGCAGTGTGGCTGGCAAGTACCAGCAACCAAGGAGTCCCTCAAGCCTAGAAAGTTTATTAAGGTTCTTTTTATGTCTATGCCAATAAAAAGGGTCCACTCAACCTCTGAGAGAGGCTTCATAAGCTCAGTTTTATGTCCGGATAATTTGGAGCCAAACCATCACGGAGCTCACATACAGAAATACCCCGTGGAGCATCACAAACTGCAAAGAAAATATATCGAGGAAACAGGGGACTGATAATTTTATGGCTTTCCTTGGATTCAAGCAGTAAAATGGGCTTTATTTAGCAATTTCCTAACTTCTGATTGCAATTTTGTTACCAGTGCAACGGTTTTAGACATAATATTTTGTAAATAGGGAGAAATTGTAGAAGCTATGTGCACAGCATAAGGACCTGCATTGGGAAGCAGTGCCATGTGCTCTTGGTTCCCAAAATGCTGGATTTTTGCATCAGACCCCTGGGCAGGACATGGAAGCTGCACTCAGTCTGCATCTCTAATTCGAAATATGCTTAAGAGCCCTGATTTTCACAGCTGAGGTGACCGTCCCAATCTCAAGGCTCATCTTCCAAAACAGAGTCTAATAAAATCACTTATCCTGTAGCCTTTTGCTCAATATATTGTGTGTGTAAATTAAAGTTCAGAATTCATTTGGTAGAATTTACAAGACAACTCTCTACTGTTCCCTTCTGACATGAATAACTATTTTACACTCAGCATGGTTCATCTTTTAAAAATCTATTTAAAAATGTAATAATTCACACCCACTTGTTTTTTGGGAAGCCATTCAGAGAATAAAAATTAAATATAGCTGGGCACTAGAGGGAATATTGCTGATACATGCAACAACTCAAAATGTTGAGGGAAGTGATCATGGGTATGGAAGAAGATGCCATCTTGACCTTGTCAGTTTGTTTATTAGACACTAAGTCACCAGCATTTTTTCTTCCAGTTGTAACTGGTCTGAGGACTCAGTATAACCTTAAAAGCACTTTCTGGGGTTTTAAACAGAATTCAGACCTCATCCATACTCAGTACTATTTATGTAGCTTGAATGAGAGAAGGGAATGCAGAGACCACTGTGGGAAAGGAAAAAAAGGGAGGAAAAGCTAGAGAAAAAGGAGTACTCATTCTGATGGCTGTATTTCTTTTTCACCTTCTGGTGCCACAGAGCAGGGAGAATGAGAAAATATTTGATGTCTTTCTACCCGCTTTGTTTATTCACCCTGTGTGTATGATAGCCAGTAACCATCAAACTTGGCCTGCCAGCCTTCTGTATTTCACTGGAAGTAAAGGGCTGTCTCTCTCTCTATGTCACCAGCCCCAGTTACTGTCCCAGCATTAAACCATGACAGTTAGCACTGGAAATAAGGTGGAAGTGACTGGACAGCAGGCAGGGATGTATGGGGGAGAGGACTGGGAGATGGGATGTGCCTGATGGATTGCCATCAGAACCCCAAGCAAATGGAGGCAAACAAATCAGCTCTGCTGGCACCTTTCTGCACAGGAATATTAAAGTAACTCAGGACATCTGATTTAAGAGATGATCATTGTTTTTCAAATACTTAATAGGATAGCCCTGAACGAGCTGTTCTCCACAGTTTCCTCTCCCCAGTACTATACCAATTACATATATATATACATATATATATATATACATGAGATCAGCAAGTTAACATGGCTAAATAACCTCCATGCATCCTAACCTCCTGCTTAGTGTCCTGTTTCAGAGGCTCAGTGTGTACCAAGGTGCTGGGCTTACTGTTCAGGTCCACATATTTCCTTTGGGTTCCTGCTCTGCAGAAATAGCTGTGCTCTGCAGGTCGGGGAAGATCCAGTTGAATCTTGCGAGGGCTGGATGGAGCAGTGTTGCTTTAGGCTCCCTGCCTGCAGAGTGACATATCAGAAGCAATAAGTCTGAGCCTGAGCTGATGTCTAACAGCATTGGAGAGCAGGCTGGAAGGCTGAACTTCTGCAAAAATGAAAGCAAGGAATTTAACAGCAGTAAAAAATAGGCTAAGGAGAGAACAAAAAGGAAAGGAAATAAAAGTGATATGAACGGCTAGAAAACCAGCAAAGTCTGAATATTAAACCTCTGCTGCTGTATTTTGACATTGGACTGAATTAATAGAAGTACACATTAAGATGGAAGAGGGTACTTAATTATCTGCATCATCTTGATATAGAAAATATTTCAGCAAAAGATACTTTCTGTGTATTGCAATCTGCCATTAGCTTGAAGACTTAGTCTACAGGAGACTAGCAAGAGAAAGTATGTTTTACTGGTGGGGTTTTCAGCCAAAATCTCTCAGTCTTGGAGTTTCTTCTCCCTTTCTTCTCCAAGATACCTTTCCCCCGACTGTCAGAGGAGCAGAAGCAGACAGCCCTTTCCCCAGCCCATCAGATGTGGCCTGCCCAGCCATACCTCCTGTCGGCCACAGGAACCACACAGATAGTGCTGGCTCAGAGGGGTTGTTTTATCCCTTAGCGCACTGAAGTAACAGCCCCAAAGCACACAGAGCTAAACCTGATGTAAAACTGGTGTGAGGGCAGAACCTGCTTTGGCAGGGGATGGACTCAGTGGGGCTCTGCTGGCTCTTTGCCCTGGGATCTGTCCAGAGTGGGGAAAAAGGAGTTACAGGGCAGTCTTCACCCTGTCAAGGTTTTTTCTAACCTTTAGCATTTAAAAGCAGAAAATATTTACAGTTCTTTAAAATAAGGATTTTTCTCTCCCTTTTGGATCTCTGGAAGTTCCTGGGGATTGTGTTCCTCCATGAGCATCACTTTTTTCAGAACACAGGATCCTGGTGAGACAGCTTTCTGGGAATATCCTTCTACACTTGTTTTCATGGCTATGTAACAGCATTATTTTATCTATCAATCTCTCATTCCACTTCTCAATATACAGAATTTCAAGACTACCCATCACTCACTCTTATGTTTTCTAGACCTCAGTGCCATTATCACTTTTTAGGATATCTTTCCAGTATTACAGCTACACTGATCTTGGTGGCTTTCAAACTGTAAGTATATAAGGTCTTTGAAAAACTTTGTTGAGATGTGCAACACCAGCTGAAGAGAAGCAAGATTAGACTTGAGTTATGTCATTACTGACTTCCTGAGTGTTCAAGTGAGGAAAGGCTGTTAACTACGTTGTGGGGTTTTTTAAGAGGGCAAAAAAAAAGCTGTGTGTGAGTGCAGGACATCTACTTTTATAATTCTACACTAAAGAGCTGGAAGTGTGCAGCACCTGATGTTGCCCTCTGCAGCTTTTCAGGTACCCAGGCTGCCCAGCTGGTTTCTTCCTGTGTCTGCATCAGGAATTCTCAGGTTTTCAGAGGCTTTCCTGGTGTTCATGCACCTTTCACGCCCAATTGCCTGAGATATGATGGGATAGTAGGAGATACAGGGATGAAGATCACTCAGTACAAAAATCCCAAAAGATACTGCAGCGGGGGTATGTCCTGCTTCTCCTGAGCTGCCCCTCCATGCAGCTGGGCAGTGACCTTCTCAGCTGGGCCACATCATGGAGAAATTGGGCCCTCTATTTTAAGGTTGTTTGCAAGATAATTACCAAACCAGAAGGTTGGATCCTTCCTAGGTGGAAGCCATGTTTTGGGGTTTTTTTTTTTTTGGTCATCTTCCCCCCTCCCAGGAGAATTTTGCTGCTCATCCTGTTGGACGCTCTGGAAAGCATTGCTGGTGTTTTACACCTTGCTCCAGGCAGCGTTGTGTTTGTGGAGCCAGTGTCTCAGGTACTGCTCAGCGGGTGGGGGGTTGGGGCTAGGGGCTGATTTGCCTTTGGGGCTTTGGCACAGTGTGGAATTGCTTCTTTGCTGCCCCAGTTTTCCCAGATGCTCCCTGCAGTTGAAGCTGAAGGTGTTTCCATCTCCTTGGTATAATTAACGTTTTAACAGTAGTCTCAAGGTGTTATCCCAGTACTGATATCAACAAAATACTCTTCCTCTTAGAGTCTGGGCAGCAGCTACAAGAAATGATCTCGAGTTTTCTTGGGTAATACATAATTTTCTTTGTTTCTGCAAAGTTTTCACTTATTTAGTGTTGTGTCTACTTTCAGTGTTGGTTACAAAATCCCAAAGCAATAGGAGGAAGGCTTTTTTTTTTTCCTTGTGTGCTTTTCAGATGATGTTGTAGATTAGCTCAGGGGAACTACAAACCACTCTGTTCCCAGCACAGTCTCCCCATCAACAACTAAAATGTTATGGGAGTAGGCGTTGGTCCCTAGGTCTTGTTTTACTTTCTGATGCAGCCTTGAGTGCCAGCACCTCCATTGTTTCCATTTCTAGCCTCATGACTGCACCATATTCTGTGTATTTTCCTCAGTCTATAGAAATATACATTAAAAAACAAAACAAAACAAAAACGGGGAAAAAAAAAAATCACTCATTTTTTCCTCCAGGTTTAGATCTCCACCATCCAGCAGCAGAAGCCTCTGTGTCTCTTTAGGTTCATGCTGCCCTGGTCAGTGGTGCATGAGAAAGGAGGTGGCTTTGAGGATGCTCAGAGACTGTTCTCTTGAAATCCCACAGTGTGCTGTGCACAGGGAGAGCTTTGGCTGTTGTATTTGCAGCAATGGGGGTGATTGAGTAGCATAGTTTTGGTCAATAAACAAGAAAAGTTGTGCTAATCCTCTAACAGTATCTGATAAACCTGGCAGAGGCAGGCGGTGCTGTCCCACAGAGGCTTTGGTGGCTATGGCAATGCTGAGGGGTCTGTTGGACGGTGCTGCTGTGGAGAAACATCCTCTGGAGAGGGCAGGATCTGCTGATAAGCCACTTCAGCTTCTTGTGCTGCCCTCAGTGCTGGCCTGGGTTGCAGTCCCATGGTGGTCCCAGACCATTCCCCACATTTATGGGAACCATGGGCTTTGCAGAGCCAGCAGCCACCTCTGGTCTGAGCCATATCAGAAGAAGGAACGTGTTGATTCGTGTAGAGCACAGTAGACCTGCAGAATGGGAGATGATAATTTTTGGTTTTCATGATTTGAGGATGATTCCTTATTTTTTTTCATGGACATGGTGAAGGGGACTTGCATGTCTGATGCCCTGGATCAACAAACAGGCTGCTAGAGGCTGGTGCATGCACATGGGAGAAAGTGGAGGTGATGGCAGGCTCTGGCACCTCCTAGCTGGCTTATCTGTAGCTGGGGATTCAGCATGTGACATTCTTTTACTGGGTCAGTGAAGTCTGTGAAAAAACCCTGGAAATGAATTTCTGAGCAGGCTGAGACATCACTTACCATTTAAACTTGTAAACCTGTGTTTATCCAACGTTAACAGATGTAACGTAAATGAGTTCCTGTGCTCTCTGCTGGTTCACTAATGGCACTTGTTTATAAGTACTTTATGTTAACAGCTATTTGGTGCCCATTAGTTTTTCCTTGGTTAATGTTATATAATAAAGCAAACGCCAGCCAAAAGCAATAGTAACACGCTAAACAAAAAATCCAAATGCTGGGTGAGAAATGTAATGGAGCGAGGGCTGAACTCTGGTGGGACTTTGGTTTAATCTGAAGGTTAAAAAATGTTATAATTTGGATTTAAGTAAATTTGCTCTTCAGTCCCAGAGGTCTTGCTCTTGTACTTCTTGTGCCTCCAAAGCTTCCGCTAATGCCGATGGGAGTCTTGGGTGCACAAGAAATGCGGGTTCAGGTACTAAAGTTACAGATTGGCTTGGACCAAAACCCTTAATCCAAATACCTCTGGCTTTTGAAAGCAGTTGCCAATTGGATTTGAATCTGGACACAAACATTGTGGCTTGAGCTCATCTGAGCTCACTTACATCTGTGTAAATCTGTAGTATGGCCCTGATCCAGCAAAGCACGTAAATATGTGCTTAATTTGACTTCAAGGGGACTATTGTGCGCTTAAAGCTAAGCATGTGTTTAAGTGCTTTGCTGGACTGAAGTCCAAATACATGGGAGTCAATGAAATGACACCAAATAGTGCAGTCTAAGTGAGATCTGAAATGAACCAAAATGTTTGCGTTTCTACCTGGAAATGAACACTCTGTTCATATCCTACATATCCTGCATGCGCTTTGTGTTTTCATCCGTCTGCACATAATGTATTCTTTACAGTAACCTGTCCATTCAATACAGTAAAAAAGAAATATACTTTGAATTTTCCTGCTCTATTACTCATATTTCATGAAATGTGTTCTTATGCCAAGTGTCTGTTTATATATATTTATACATGTTGTTTCTCTATTGATATTGGCAAGATACAAGAAGAAAAGAAATATTTTACAGTTAAAAACTTGTAAACAGTTTTATCCCTCATTTAAAACATTTTAAAAAAGATTTTACCTGACATGGTCAAATTACTTTAACTTATTTTTGGTTTTGCCAGCCTGACCAATATGAAAAATATTTGCTAAAGATACGGGTTTATTTTTAGCTGCAAATACATGCTAAACATGTTTACAATTAAGTGACATGTGAATACGCCTTTTCACTTAACTACTAAATGCCACTTTTGTGCTTTAAATTCCACTTTTAGTGATTGCCATGCTACATAAAACTGTCACTGAATATTTTCACGTGAATACATTCATACCTGTTAAAAGATTGTGTATCGCTTGTTGGCTGCTGAGAACACAAAAGGGTTAATTGAGCCCAGCCCTGCAAAGGTGGCAGAAGCAGAGACTAGAATTGGGAATTAAACCCAAAACAAATACAAGAAGAAATAGCCCCGGTGCCTGTGTATGATGACCACAATGCAGACATAAGGAAGTGTAAGCTGCGAATGTCTGCAGGTTATTAATGAGGTAATAGAAGGAAAATTAGGTATCAGCAGGGTTTGGCTCCATTTGACTAAAACAGAGATCTTTTATCTCGGAATGCTCTAGGAAAGACTCATAAGCTGTGATTTGGTGGTCTAGGCTGTGCCTATCTTGGTTATGGGAGTTGACTCACACCATTTAAGCTCACCAGTGTTTTCCACTTAGGACAACCAGATGTGGGATCAGATGCAGAGAATGGCTGGCTGGGGAAAGGGAAAAGGTTTGCATGGCAGTTTATGAGGAAAAAGATGTTTTTGTGTGCTTATTTTTGAATCAAAAGAATATTTTACACATCAGCTTTGAGCATCTGGAGAGTAGATAGCATTTTCTTGCGAAGTGGGGGAAGCATGTAGCAGCAGTGCCAAATCCCTCTGTGTCCAGCACTGACTGCTGCAGAGGCTGAGAATGGCTCCCATTGATTTCGGCAGCTTCCCTCTGGATTTACTTTAGTTTGGATGAGAGCAGAGCTTGGTCACAGACCTCTGATCAAAACTCAGTATTTTTTCCATTTAAGAATATTTTTTTCTCCAAAATAAAGGAAAAATACTCCTTGCATCACTCTGAGGCTGACAGCCAGAGATGCTGCTGATGCATTGTGTGGAGTGATCTGCCCTGACCTGATTCCTCCTCAGCCCTACTGTCACCAAAGTAAGTGGCAAAACTCCCATTAAGTTTAATGATGGAGAATCGACTCTAAATGGATAAGGTTTCCCTTTGAGAAAAATCACTAAAGGATTCAATTACACCATAAATGTATTCAGTGGTCATGAAGTGATTCTGTGTATGTACAGCCAAACCCTGAATTCCTTCTCGAGTAAGTGTCTGGGTGAGGATTGATTACAAATCCTGCTCTAAGTTACACCCAAATAACTCCTCCAGAGCTGATGGCATTCCTTCCTCTTTCCCTTCCATGGGCAGCACGGAGAGGCTGAGCTGTGTGGTGGCCATCACATCCCACTCCTGCTTCCCTCGGGTGGGAGCTGGGAGGGGCAGTGTTTGTCCCTGTGGATCTCTGAAGCTCCTGGAGAGCCAGAGCACCTGTGGTGTGATGGAAGCTACACCGAGGGTGGCTTGGGCTCTTCAGCCTTTGAAGAGCTCTGGCCTGATGTAATTCCAACCCTGTGAGCTGCTGCAGTACCCTCAGGTTGAGAGATGCCCAATAAATCTCAGTTGCTGGGTTTTGTTACCTGCCTGCTGTGTTACATGAGTAATGACTTAAGGTAAAGAATGGGTATTGGAGAAACGGGCAATTAACAACATCATCCTTCTGTGTTTTCTGCTCAGCTTCCGTGACTGGCATTTTCCAAAGCTGGGCAGATATGATTTGTAGCCTCCCTCTTTCACAACTGCAATGACAGGTCTGCTTTGAAACCTGGCAATCCCTGAACATTTCCCTATTTTCCTGCCCTTGTATTCCACTCAGCCAGGGCCGGTCTTCCAGAGAGCCATTGGTATCTGCCTTGATGTGATGTTTTTGTGCCACAATTTTTTTTTTTTTTTTTTCCCCAGAGTGTGGGGCTGCTTTGTGAGTGTCCCAATGCAAGTGCATTAGCAAAGTGAGCCTGCTATAAAATATTGCTGCATCCAGCTGCCCCATCAATAGGTCAAGCTATTTGTCCCACCCAGACAGGGTGTCTAGCTCTCCTGGCAGTGTCCCTTGCTCTGGCATGGGAAAACTTGTTTTGTTTAGCACTAGGGAAACAATATGTATAAATAGTAATGCCTGAACCTAAACACTGCTGTTGCCTTTATGCATGGGGTGCTGTGTTACTGGTTATTTATGATAGATTTTTTTTTTTTTTTTTTTTTTTTCCCCCCTTTTTCTCCTCGGAGGACTTGAGTCTCAGCCTGCAGAATAGCTGTCGTTGAGTGGAAGCATTCCTGCTATTTTCCCCTCAATTCAGAGGAAGCCATGCACTTGTTGTGTTACCTTGGTGAATCGAAAGTGGTTTTCACTTCCCTTAATTAAGGCTCCTTTGGCGCTGGCCCCTCCACCGTGGAGAGCGGAGCGCGCTCGGGAGTGCTGCCGCTGATTTGAATTCCTAAATTCCTCTCCTTGCAAACTTCAAAGCCAAGTATATTGCTCTGTCTAAGAGGCACCAATTATGTAAACCCTGGGCTATTCAGAATGTTCCATAATTATTTATTTTCAGCAAAAGAGGTTTTAACCCAAACCAGACAGAAAACTGGCATTTCTCCAGTTATTAGATTCTATAGAAAAAAGTATTAAACAATGGGCAGGGTAACATGGTAGATTAGTGTCCCTTCATCTTCCTGACCTGGGCATGTGTCAGAGCTGTACTGAGCTGACCAAAATTACTTTGATTTGATGGCCATTAAAGGTCAGGAGTGGAATGGGATCAGACGTCTCGGTTGAGACTGAAGCTCACAACATTATATATTGATAGTAATTAAGTTGTTTCATTTAATAAGCACCATCAGATTTAAAGGCATTGTTACAGTATCAGGGCTGGGAGGAGGAAAGCAGCAGCTGGGATATGGGATGGGGTGGGGGAGAGAGGGAGAGAGAAAGGGTTCTGGAATGAGTGAAATATGTCCCTGGAGTAATTTTTTATTTTATAAACTGAATGCAAACCTGATGGAGAACTATGGAAATGAGCAGTCATGCTGGATACATACACACAGTCTCTCAATATTCCCATACTGTGGGTAATGAAAAGTGCCTTCAGGGATAGGGTGGCCTTACCATTCATCAGTGCCATAGCCTTAAGTGGGTAATAACTAAGAGCTCCCATATCTAGTGTGTATATAAATTCTAGCTCCTCAGTATATTTGCTGTGGAGCGTATTTAATTTATACAATTCCTTAGCTTTAAAGCTGTCAATTGACAACATTCAATCTGCGAGCCTGACTGATAAAAGGGAAGGGAAGAAGTGCTCTCTAGTGGCTAGAGCAGGAGGAGGGCGTGGGAGCCGAAGATCCACATGAGGAGCAGAGTTGTGCTTCACCTGGGCTTTCCTCTGAGGCTGAGCAACCCGCTCTGTGCTTTTCTCTTTGTCCCTTTGGGACACCAGCTGGTCCCTCTGCCTGGCAGATGTTGCATACATCTACAGTCAGCAGACAACCACCTTCCATGAGGATGCAGGCACCTTTTTTGCCTCCAGCTGTGGTGGGTATAGCCTCCCCCTGTGCCTCTGACCCCTGTGAGTTTGGGAGATGCTAAGAGAAGTGCCTTGCCCAGAGATGTGTAGGAGCAATAATTTAGTTTGGAAAGTTGGTGATGGATCTGAGTGCCTTTTGGGAGGAGTAAGATGGGAAGGAGACCCCAGCAGAGCAAAAGAAAGGGAGTCTGGTAAGTGAGGGCTCTGTGGATGCACAAATGGATGCTCAGCTGCCAGTGCATGCAAATGTGGGAGCTGACTCTGCCCTCAGCCACAGCAGTGATGGGGTTTGCAAGTGTCCACGACTGAGTGATGTGCCAGTCTCTCAAACACCGTAAAGAGAGCCAGGCTCCCACACTTCAATAAATTTGGGAAGTTGAAGGGAAAATGGCCAAGCAGTTTGGAATTCAGCTTCTTTGCACATTTTTCACTGCACGAAACAAGCTGCTGTTAACAGGGAGCTTTGTTCTTGATCCATGTTTCAAATGCCCTTGTGTCAGGGAGGGGCTGGTCCAGAGCTTGGCTCAGCTTCCCTTTATTGTAAGATGTACTGGTTCCTCCTGACCCTAAGCTGCTGCTGGGCTGCCAAGGCTTCCCAACACCTGGCTGTCCTACAAGGGGCATTTCTAGTGGCATAGTGACATCACCCCACAGGTGGCTGTGCTCACCCAGGGAGACTGGCAGGCCTGATGAGAGTTGCAGAGGTGCAGCTCTGAAGGCAGTGGTGATCCCCACTGATCATCTGGTTACTGGACCTGAGGGACAGCAGATGCTTGGTGTCCTGCTTTGGGTTCTCTAGGCTGGTGCTCCTCGAGGTTTTGGCCAATGCAGAGATGTCAGTGGGGCCATGTTACAGGTGAAGGATGTTGTAGGGCAGGTGCTTGGCCAGGTCTTAGAAGAGCTTGCATCCCCTTCCCCTGATGTATGGCTACACATCTTGCTGATAGAGGGACCAAGAGGTTAACCTGCCTTTCAGGATAATTTCTTCCTTTATATGGGACTTTGAGAAATGTCATGCCTTGCATGTGGAAGCTTTTTAAAAGTAATTTAATATATTGATTGGGGGGTGAACAATAATGAGAGTGGACTGGATGGAGGCTTTGTAGATGAAGCATGCTGAGGTTGTTGCTCTTGGGAAAGAGTCGTGCAGTAGGATGCTGCTGTGGGCTTGTGTGGTTACTGGATTGTGTAAGAGGAAACTCCACTTGCCCTGATGGTCAGAGTCAATCAATCCACTGAAAATTATCTTTTCCACCTGAAACTCCAAATAGTGCCTCAAAATGTAGTTTGAGAATATTCTCTGTAATTCCGAGCTTCTGCATCACCTGTTGCTCAGCCTGCAGTGCTGTGATTAAGTGGAAGGAAAGAGAAGTAACCTACTAGCAGAGCCTGCAGGAGCAGGACAAACATTCTTCAAGATGCTAAAATAATTGGGCAGGAGAGCCTGCTCCAGATGGGGGTTTATAAGTTCAGCTGGAGTTTCAAGTGGCTGAAGCTTTGCCGTTACTGTCGAATGAGATCTTTGGGTTCAGGCAGCCGAGAGTGGAAACGATTGCGTGAACCGGGAGGTGCCGGATCCGGCTGAGAGCCGTGTGGGCCGAGCAGGAAGCATGGCATGGGGCAGGAGTCCAGGAAGAGGATGTGAGGAGGAGTGGGTACTGCGTTCCTGGAAAGCGGGATGCGAGGAAGCGCTGCCGGAGGAGGTGGTGAGCGGAGGCGGGGTGCTGGTTCAAGCACAGTAGCCTGCAGGACAGAAGATGCACATCTAAGCGGAAAAGTGCTGGCTGGGCTGGATTTGGGGTTGCTTTGGGCTCAGATTCAGGAATAAAACATTTTTTTGGCTTCTCAGTGCCCCATCCACGCTCCTCACTGGAGACCTCGCGTTTCTCGGTGCGGTTGGCTCTCATATCAACTGCGTAATTCTCCTGCAAAACTCTTACTACTCCGTACGTCTGTGACCCAACCCCTTCAAGCAGACCATTTTTCAATCACTGCTGAGCACCTTATTTGAGCAAAATAACTCCATTAGAAAAGGGTCCCAGCACAATCGATAAACAAGCATCGAGTAGAGATAAATAAACTTGAAGCGGACACCGTAATTAACCTGCTGGGGGGAGAGCAAAATGATTTAGTGATGATTGAACATTTGGCAAAGAAATCTTAACTGGTGCCTGCTTTGTCCAAATTCTTGTAATGGGAGAAGAATCTGCTGAAAAATTACTTGAAATGACCCAAATTGCAGTTCAGAGCTTTCAATAGCCAAGGTAAGAAACAACAAGAATACGTATCTGCCAAATAAGGTCTGCAACAGGTCCTGGAGGGCTGTGATGGGAATAAACCTGTTGAAAGTTTAACAAAACCCTGGGCTGCCCCAGTACAAAAGAAGGAAGGAAGGTGTTTGCTGCACAGCGCTGCTGCGTGGCATGAAACCCCTCTGCCCTTCTAAGAATAAGCCTTCCAGAATATGGGTCAGGAAGCAACGTGGCTTCAGCCTGGATGCCTAGTGAAAAACAAAGTGATTGTTCAGTGGTATGTTAATATAGCAGGTGCAGTTTTATTTAAACAAGAGGTAGCTATTGTTTTCTGGAAGTGTGGTGATTTACAGGCTCATAGCTTATCCCAGAGGATCAGGGTGTTAAGTCATGTGTGTGTATGTGTGTTTTAGCCCAGGGTGGCCATTTGCCTATCTGTATCTCTGAGCCAGGAGGAACTTAGAGGGAAGGGCCCTGTAAGGTCAGGGAAATAAAATTAGGAGGCTTTGTTGGGGTATAAGAAGTAAACTACTGAACACGGGGACCTGGATTTGGGATGAAAGGGAGATGTGGTCTCCCATCCATGTTACGGGCTGGGAGGCTTGTGCAGGACTCTTGCTGAGCTTAGTGAGATTTATGCATGAGGATTTGTGGAAAGAACCTGGCCTTATAAACACTGCTTGGCTTGCAAACTGCAGGAGAGAACAGAAATTAACAAACATCTTCATTCTTGACAATTACTTCAATGCAATACTTCCATGGCTGAGCACAAAAGTGTCCAAAATGCAATATGTAATTTGTGTATTAGAAAACACACTGTGATCTCTCTTCTCTCCTCTCCTGGTCCTTATTGATTTTGCTTTTCTTGAGCTTCATCTGGAGCAGATGAGAAGCAGGAGAAACCCCTTGTCCCATAACAGAGATACTGAGATACTTGGACTGGAGCCTCGTCCACCCATAGCAGGGAAACTGATCTGGTTTCCCTTCCATGGAGCTTTAACTCCACAGCAAGAGAAGCCTGCTGATCTTCATTGTTGGGGTAGTTCTATAAAATTCATCTGGTTTGTGAGATCAAATAGGTCAAACAGCTATTTTTGCATGGTAATATATTTGAAGGGGTTTTTTAGGGGGGAGGATGATAACCCAAGCACAATGGGCTGGTGAGGAACCACATCTTGTCTGCTTTAGAGGCTGGGTAAAACAGTGTATTCCAGCCTTGAAAAGTCTGCTGTGTTACTCCAACAAGAGGGTGGAGGATTTTTTCCCCTTTCTTGGTTGGAGAAGAGGGTCTGGGTGTGATTCTTCCATTTTACTCTGCTTGTAGAGTGAGAATAGCTTTGTTGGCATACATAAATTTACACCAGAGTGGAAGCACTGTAAAGAAATATTTAAATGAAGCAAGAAATTAGTCTTTCCCTTTACATAGATTATCTCTGCAGATACCTACATTCTGGGATGAAAACCATCTTGTTTCCCCTGCTTTTATTATTGGGGTTGAACAAGATGTGGTTGTGATGCTGGTAACACCAGACTTGGCCAGCAGCTGGATCTGCCCTGAGCAAGCAGGCACTGCCTCCTGCAATCCATGGCCAAACCCCGGGGCAATCCCAGCCAGGATTATGCCAGGATGCTTTGGAGAAGGTTGGACTGCAGCTCAGGCCCCTGTGTGGTGTTCTGAGCTGCCAGGACTCCCTCTCTGCCCTATTCCTCACTCTGCTCAGCCCCAGAGACTTTGAGATGGCAGCTTCATGCTGCAATTTCACTTGTGGTGATGAATATTAGTGTAATATTTGTCTGATGGTAACTCCCACCGATGGGCAGGGCAGCACCCTGTTGTGCTGCTCATTGTGCAAGCTGTAGTAAATGACTGTCCCTTCCTCAGTGAGCTCACAGGCTAAAATTAATAGTGATTTTGAAACGTAGAGTGTCTTCTGAGTAAGAGCTGTTGTTGTTATTTCTATTTTTTTCCATAGAAACAGAACATTTTATTACTTTTTCTTTAGAAATCCACGTTATCAGTTTCCTTTCATGCAACAAAACACCCTCCCATTCTTCTTTAATAAACATTCATCCCTTAAAGCTTGTTCTGTGCTTTGCATGAGGAAAACACTACAGAAACACTAAGTATTTTTAATTTTTTTTTTTTTTTTCTCCTGGAGATTCCAATTCACTGAATCCACCAGGCCAAGATAACACCATCTCAGAGGACCAGTGCTGTGAAAAATTTACGGTCTGGGAGCTTATATCTTTCCAGGCAATTGTCTTCAAACAGACAGTGCATTTCTGCATGCAGGAGTCTCAGGGCTGGAGTTCCTTCTGAGAAATGGCCAAGCCTTCCACTGCTGAACCCCTGAGTGACAGCAAGTCCTTTTTGGCTTCTGTCTGTTGTGACTTTTTTCTTTTTTCTTTTTTTTTTTTTTTTTTTTTTTTTTGAGAAGGGTTGGCAGCCTGAGCTATTCTCAAGGATTTGGAAAAGAGCCACAAACAGGAATTATTGAACAATTGCTCTGTGAAACTTAAGATAACAGTTTGTTCCACCACAGTGGAATTGCTTTGTGGTAGAAGGAAATTATCTTTTTAGCTCTTGATGAACATTATGTGAGAAAAATAAAATTAAAGGCTGATTGTATCTGTGGCTGAATGGAATGTATGTTTGTGTGAGGGGAAGAGGGGACAGATGTTCATGGATGACACATACGGAGATGAATGTTTGCAACACCTTGGATTGTTGGTGATTCACAGATTATGAATGTTTTTAATGTTTGGAAAATTCTTCACTGCATTTTTATTGTCAGACTAAGGCTTACCCTGTGCTCAATGTGAGTGTAAATACTTGATCATTAATGAGAGTAAGTGCATACCACAAGTTGCAGGTGGGAAACTTTTGGGGTTTTTTTGTGCAAAATAATACTCTTACTATTATAATCTGAGTCTTGGTGCTCTTGGCTTGTTCAGTTATGTGACTTGCATCTCTGCAGGTACGCTATAAAATATTACTCCTACCCCTGAGTTTATCACTCATGTTTATTAAAAGTAAGCAGTATTATTAAGAGCACAAGTACATTTTTATCATGCCAGCCCAATCCATCTGCCTTTGGAATCAGTGGATGGCTTTCTTCTGTTGTCAAACCAAGCTGGATCTCACCCTGAGGAGAAGGCATCAGGAACAGAGCCAGTGTTTAGGGTATTGATGGCAGAAGGATGCACCTGTAGAGCAAATTCATTAGGTGAGTGCAGGATTTGGGTTCAGCAAGCCCTTCATCAGAGCTCTTGCACTTGCAGCATGGGGAAAATGCATTTAGGGGTGCTCCAAAAGGGCTATATTAATTAAAAAAATTAAATTAGTGAAAAATCTGAGTGCGGGTAGGATCTGCCCTTTCAGATTGAAGTCACGGTCTATCTGAAATGAATGTTCTGAAGGAATGAAGTCCAGGGACAAGCAGGAAAACAATTTGCACCTTGCACCCAGAGTTTCTAAGGATCCGTGGGCTGCCTGAAGCCCTGGAGCTCAGCTCTGCAGCAGCATCTGCCCAGCTTCCTGCCTGCCCTGGAGCCCCACCACTCCCCGGCGGTGATGGCTTTGACACCCTGCAATTCAGAGGGAAGCTCTGAGGATGCCGAGATCCAAACATGAACTTTCTGAGCAGGCCAAACTTCTGCTGTGATCTCCCAGCTTATCTGTGTTTGCAAGACACGCTGGGAGATCAAAATACACCCCTTTTGAGGCTATAGGAAAGAGACAAGATGCTGCTTTAATCACGTCTGATAAATTCTCACTTGTAATGAGAGCCCTAATTAAGGGAAATTACCTATTGGAAAAGAGTTAAAAGGGGCCCCCATACTCCTTCCAGCAAACTTAAAGACAAAAGGAAGTTTCTAACAATGGGTCACTGGAGATGCATTTCCGTTGGACTTTAAAAAACAAGGTACTGTCTAACTGATGAGCGGTGAAGGCGAGCAACTGAGGCTTTGATGAGCCTTCTCCTGCTTCCTGATATTGTGACCCTCCTAACAAACACTGGGGATGAAAATCAGCATGCCTTCAGTATGCTGTAAGTGCAGGCAGGCTATCTGAAGAGATGCCTCACTCGCAGGATATGGTTTAAATCCTGTTTTGAATAAGGTTTACATCCTTGTCACTGAAATAATATTTTTGTACCATAAAAATCAATGTGAAGAGACGAGCAGACAGGTCCCCCAACATGTAAACAACCTATCTTTGATGTCACTTCTTGCTGATTTTTTTTTTTTTTCTTGTCCCAAGGAATACCCAAGAGTTTAGCTGTTTAATTTGACTTTTCTGTATCTTTGAGGCCAGAAGGTGTGTGCTGCTTTTGATTTTAAAATGCCAAGATGGGAGGTGAATAATCTGGATTATTGCTCTGAAATCAGCTCTTTTGCTTCCACTTGGGTGGTTGAGGAAGTTCTGGTTTTCCAGTCAGCTCTGTGATTAGAATGAAAACAAGAGGGTTTCTATCTGGATGCGGGGGGGCAGGGTGGGGGGAAAGAAGCTCTAAGTCCAAGAGTTTTGGTCACTGTGATCATCTGGAATGAGCTTTCCCCGTATCATTAATTTCTCCTCGATGGCGCACGCTGGAGTGGGCTGTATGTGGTGCTCCAGACATATTTGACATTCTGATCTCTCCTTGGGCTGCTTTGCAGTCTCTGGTCTTAGTGTGTCTTGCAGGGAGCATCGATGAGAAACAACATACCCACTCTCCTAGTGTACAAATTGCAGAACCTGTTTGCAGTAAAGCAACAGAAAGGCCATATATGAAACAAAAATGAGGCTTTGCTTGCAAACGCAGTGAGTCTGCAGTTTCAGTATCAAATGGTAATGCCTGGACTGGATGATGAACGGTAGCTGTTTGCAATCCTCCCCTCAGCTTTGCTGCATTCAGCACACAGATTTCTATGTTACATCTCTGAACCCAAAAAACATTTGAATTGGCATCTGGATTTTTCAGCCTGCATCAGCTGCTAATATAAAGAGCGTCATTGATCAAACCCTAACTTTGTTCCATGTTACATCGTGGTTGTTTATTTTTTCTTTCTGTGAAGCAAATCATCAGCAATTTTCCCCATCAGTAAGATTTTTTGTTTCACAAAACCACAACCACAACCAGCAGTGGCTTGAGCCATGTTATTTCTTTATTGTTAGGCATTTGTAATGTATTTTTATTACTCATGATATGAATGTGACTCAGGCATGTTTAACCACCGCAGCTCCCTTCCCAACACCTCTGTGGGATGGGTGTTGCTACTAGCTCCTGTAAAATAAGAGTAAACTGAGGAGCACGGAAATGAAACCATTTTCCTAGAGATACTGAAGGAATGCAGGGGGTTGAAACAGGGATACAGCACATGGTTTGGCCGGTCTTAGTCCTAACCACGAGCTCCTCTGAGTTCTCTGGAGTGAAACATGTGTGAGGGGCTGCAGCCACAGGGAGGGATGGGGCACGGGCAATGCTCCAACTTGGAGCTCCTCAAGTGGTTTGTGTTGGCATGCCAGGAACTTTGGAGGGATGCTGGCCTTTCAAATTAATAGCACGCTTGAGGATTTTCCAGGTACTGCTAGAAAATTACGTGAGCACATTCCCAAATGTAAAACCAGATGTGCCGGGTCAGACCTTGGGACTCTCCAGTCCAGCATCCAGTCTCCTGAGGTGGGCGGCCAGAGAAGGGCATGAGGGTAGGTGTGGGATGGAGTGTCCCAGAAAACTCCTGTATTTGACAAAACCCCCTCCATTTGTAAAGGTGTTAACTGCTCACACCAGCTGTTCCCTGGTAAACAGCTCTGCAGGTTCACCCGTGTATTTGTGTAGCTTCAAGAGCAGCTAGCTTGAGTTCTAGCAAGCTTCTGAAAACATTTGGATATTTCATCCTTTATTAGCATTAGAGTTTATTTTTTAATTGAAGTGTGAAGGAGCTGGTGGAGTGCTGGCTGTATGTGGGCTGGGAGTCAGAGTTTTGCTATTGCAGAGCCTTACCTCTGGTGCTGGATGGGGCTCCACAACACCTCACCTACTGACCTGGGATCTGAATTACCCCAGGAGTTGGCCCAGTCCAAGGAAAATTGTGTTCAATATGCTATCAAATTAACTCCTCTGGAATTTAGCTGTCAGTGACACCAGCAGCCTGTGTGGATGCTGGTTGGTGGTGTTATGCCACTCCAGTTTCATTTAATGTAATCCAAGGGTGGGCTGGTTGGGGTGCAGCTGTGCTGACATCCTCCACAGGGTTATCTCCAACCATGTAGGAACTTGCTGCCTCCCAGCAGGTAAAGCTGATGAGTAGCAAATGCTGCTGCTGTCCTCCTGGTGGCACACACTGCCTGTCACCAAACCCTCTGCTGCCTTTTGGGGACCAGTGTGGGATTGCCCAACCCTTGCCTTCCATCACCTGGAGCACAGTGTTCCTTGTGATGGTCCTTGTCATGATGACTGCTGGCATGGGAGAAGCATGGGAGGCAGGCATGAATTCTTTGCTCTGCAAAGAAGAGCTCTTATTAATAATTATATTATTAATAATAATAAAAAATTCTTTGCCTTTCCAGAGCTACTGTCTGTGCAGAGGAAAAGCCTAGTACATATGTGGAAATGCAGGAAGTGAGCAATGTGTATTTAGATGGACTTTTGGTCTAATTTGAAAATTGTTTGGTTTCATATTAGCTTCAGCTGCAAAAAGGAATGATTAACCCAAACAGGAGTGCCTGCCTTACTCACCTTTAATTATGTTTGCAATACATCATGGTGATACAGGGGAGCAGAAAGCCTTTCTGTATCCAGCACATTTGCCTTGTAGCATATGGTCCTACAGAAACTGTTTTGATTCAGAGCCCCCAGTAGCATATGGTGAAAAAACTGCCCCTGAAGTCAAATTGAAAGTAGAGGCTGGTCCTGGGCCCCAGAGGACCCCGTGTCTCCTGCCAGCCAGCAGGACTGGAGTTGGAGTATGTGTCACTGTTTCACTCATCATGAAGATTTTATATTTGGTTTGGGACACTGGTGCATGAGGTTCTGGATGTAAAAGTCAGAAGAGATATGGTTCCTGTAATGTCTGCAGAGCTCCTTGTGTCGATAAGGTCAGCAGCAAGTTAATAGATTTTTATCTTCTCATCACATGAACTTAATATAGTGCAACTGTTGGAGGGGAGGGGAGAAACCTCCCTGCCATTATTTTCTGATGTATTTCAGGGGTTTTAAACAGACATGTTGTGCCTTAAAAAGCCCTTTTTGCTTGAAGTGAAAAGCAATAATTAAAAAAAACTAATATTCAAATATGAACTGAAGGCTAAATGTTGTGTACTAACCGCAGCTAAAACTAATTACAGCTGGATGAAGAGGGATGTGTTTCTTCACAGTGGTGATGGAACAGACAAGAAGAGGGAATGGAGATTTCCCATTCAGTGCTCCCAAGAGTGTCAGACAGAGTTTACTTCAACAATACCAAAGCAACTTTCAGCTCTGCCCTCCTGCCACACGGTATGATGTGGAACCAGTACTGGAGGTTTTATGCTACAAAAATAACCATAAATGCTGTTTAGCTTTGCTCCTAAATCAATGCACATATGGGAATGAAGACCCTGAGGTCTTCATCACAAAAACCTTGATGAAGGGAGTTCCAGTGCTGATAAGTGTGGGGGCTTCTGCCAGACTAGGGGTGAAGAAGAATTGGAGCGGGGAGCGAGTAAGTGGTGAGGTAGAAAGATGTTCCACAGCCATAAATATCTGATGCCACCAAGGAGAGGGTCTGGGGCAATTGAGGAGGGGACTGCTCCTATGCTGGTGCTGGAAACCCAGGGCTGAAATCCAGTGTCTCTGTCGGGGGCAGAATCCATGGAGGGACACTGTGGGGTCACGCTGACTGGTAGGGCTCAGCGATCAAACGTGTCACACCTGTCTTGGCCACGGGTGCAGGTGTTCTAGGTCAGCTCTCGCTGTGGTTATCAATCGCTGACAGTTGACAGTTTAATTTTACACCACAAGTACCTCATTACTTGTGTAGGCACTTGAAGAACATGTGGGCACTGGGTTGGATCAGTGATCAATGACAAAGGTTGCGCAGGGTGCAAGTGGTAGCAGTAAAAGTGAAGGTCTCCGTGCATGAGTTGGCAGTGGTGGGGATACATGACAAGGGGAGTTTAGCTGACAAACAGTCTGTCAGGGCTGGAAGAATGGAGGCTCACTGGAGAGCTGGAGCTCCATTATAAAATACAGCTCACCATTTAAAAAAAAGAAAACAAACAAAAAAAGCCCCTGCTTTGAAAAGGTGTTTAAACAAATTTAATGCAAGCAGGGCACTGTAAATTTTTATTCTACAAGCATTTATTTCGTGATGTGGGAGCATCCGGGTGTTCAGGAATTTCATATCAAGGCAAAGTGGAGATGCTATTTTGTAGAGCAGCACATGTGCTGCTGCTGGTTTTAGGTCTCCTGATGGGGCATGTTCAATGTAGAACCAAATCTTTCCATGGAAGGTTCCTCCTTTTGTATCAAAAGGACAATTTATGACTAAATATGCTGCGACAGATTTCTTCTGCCACAGTAGGGACAAAATTGTTGTTTCAACACACTTAAAAGTGGTGTTTTAATCAATTCCATCCAACTTTGTTTTGATGCTTGTTTTGCTTTGCAGATTTTCTGACATTCTTTTCCACATAGAACCTACCAGCAGATTATGTCACCGGGGCGATGACTGAAAAAAAGAGACATATGGCATTGGTTTGGTGGAGCCGTGTATCTTGTGTTAGGATGTAAATCTTGTTTGCTTGAGAAACCACACTGAAAGATACTTTGCTCGAGGTATAACGTAGCTGTGTTATTGAGTGCACCTTATAATAATTGATATGGCGGGAATGATATTAATGGAAATAATGTGAATTTCACCCAAACTGTAGTAAATAAGGAAAAGACTAATAGTCTTTGCCCTTTGCTGAATTGAACACGTCTTAAAAAAAAGATGCTTGATTATTTCTTGCTTGCTGATTAGGTGTAGGCTAACTTTGATCATATCACCTATGGTTCCCACTGAGAGGACACGTGCAGTGCAAGTTGTGGCTTTTGGAATTGTTAAAATGATTGAATAAGCAGCTTAGAAAATGCTCAGCTTTAAAAAAAAAATGAGATGCATGCTCTCTGTTGGTGTTTTGTATTGATTTAATAACCATGCCTGAAAGCCCTGGTGGTGCTAGGTGTGCAGACAAAGGGGTCCCTCTCTTACCACTTTCCTGCAAAGCTGAAGGCACCATGGTCTTTGCTCTTTGTTTTGCCCCAAGGTATGTCCAGTCTTCAGTAAACAGGAGTGGAAATGAATGGACGTTGTGTTAGGGATGGAAAACCCCCTTCCTATAAATCATAGTGAAAGACCGAAGTAAAATGCTGGATTCAGATATCCTTGAACAATTAATTAGCTCCTGAGACAAATCCAACCTTCTGCAGAATCTGGATTTTTTTGTTTGTTTGTTTTGTTTTGTTTGGTTTTTTTCTTCCCTCTGTTTCAGTGCTCTTTAATATTTATTTTACATTCAGACAGCAGAGAGGGAGGTTTTAGGGAGGTACTCTTAATGCATCTAGTGATAAAATAATCTTTTTAGGAAGCCAGCTGTACAGACTGGCACAGGCATCAGACCTGTTACCCTTATTTCAGCTCCAAACCAGTTGATCCCTGTTCAGGTAGGGAGTTAAGGTGGTTTTCATTATTTTTTGTACTGCTGTGCACACAACATTGGGAAGTTTTTCGCCATCTTTTAACCATCTTTGTAGTGAAAGCAGCCCACTGTGAAATTTGGAACAGGACCATCTATGAAAAAGAATCAGGCCTGATGGATAAACTCAGTTTATTATGGTGGCCTGATAGGTACAGTAACCTTTACCAGTCAAGTGTTCTTGTTGGGGCTAAAGTGGCTGTAAATCTGATGATACTACTCAAGGCAAGGTGAAAGCAAGTCTCTGCCTTATGATTCAAGACAGGCTGTGTTGGCTCCTCATGTGGACTTGAACACTCACATTGACTTTGGGATGAAGAAGGGTCCAGCAGGGCTGTCTTCATACAATATCTTGCAAGCAGACTTTAAACTGTCTTGAAGCTTATAGAGATGCAGCCTCTTGCTGTCAGGAGATAGATCTATGTATCTCACAGCTGTGTGCTGAAGGTGAAGAGGAGCAAGCCAGGTGTGGGTGTGCTGAACCATTCAAAGCTGGTGACACCAGAGGTGAGACAGTGGGAAGGAAACATGGGCAATGACAGGAGAGCAAGGGGAACAGGAAGAGACAGGGTGGGGGTGGACAGGCAGCAAAGGAAGAGACAAAGAAAGGGAAAGAAACTGAATTTTAATAGTAATAAAAATTTAAAAATATCTTTAAAATGTTGGAAAAATCCTGAGCTTCCTGGCTGTGTGTGTCCAGCCTTCCCAGGTGGGTATTGGGGACCATCCCGTGTGATTGCTGTTGGTTAAATGAAGGGCAAACATTTGCCAGAAATCTCCAGTATCAGAAAATACAAAGTGCCAAAACCTGTCATAATCTACATCTGTGCAACACCACTGACTTCCCTGAGGTTTTACAGTCAGTGTGTGTGTGTGTGTAAAAACCCAACCACCTTGTGTTTTTAAGGAATTATTGGGCCAAATGTTTCCCCTGGTGACACTGGTGCAAATCCAGGGCAATCCCACCAAAGCTGGAGGTTGTCCCAGCTTTCTGCTGGGTCTGGACACTTGGGTTTGGCCAATGGAGAGGTTGCTTGCTTGAGTGTGACCTCCCCACAGTCAGTGGTGCTCTACACTGGAGGGGTTTGAGAGGAGCTGGCTTGGTCCCTGCTGGGGAAACACAGTGGCTGTTTTTCCAAGTGTTACTTTAAATAGAGGGGATTTTCTTTCCGTGTTTCTTATTGAGAGCTAAAAGGTGGTTGGTCTTTTCTAGCTCCATCAAAATGTGACTTTTGGTTTTGGTTTTTGTCTCTCCTTTTTCTTTAACCCAAACCAGCTACTTCTACATTATTCCTACAAATTTTGGGGATTTAACAGGAACAAATCCTATGCTCTTCTGCAAGAAGGGTTTAGCTTTGATCACAAAGTAGCAGTGCCAGTTGACACTATTGAAATTTTCCCCTCACCTAATACATGGCAGTGACAAGGAGGGACAAATGGTCCCCTTGATCCCCCCACCTGCATGGCAGCAGCTTCTCATTCAATTTCTTTTCTTCTGGCTCTTAGCCAGCCTCACTGCTGAGTGAAGTGGTATCCCTGTTTTGTGTTGCTCTGAAAATGAGAGATTTAAACATTTTTAACAGTTATTTTTTTTAAGAAGTTCTGAAATTAAGACTTTCTAGCAGCACTGCTGGGGGTAAAGCTCACCCCCTTCACCCAGAAGCTTTCCTTGGTTAAGGAGCACTGGGCAGAATGCTTGGATTATTTCAAAGCAGATTTTTTTTTAAAAAATATATTTTTATTTTTTTTAGGGCAGAATTCACACATCTTTGTGTAGGACTAAATAATTGGGGATGCCTGAATCTGTGTTGCAGTCTGTGGTGGTGGGGCTGGCTGCCCCTGCTCACCTGTCCCCCCCTTCCCCTTCCTTGGTGGGGAAGCTGGGAAGGAGATGAGGAACACTGAGTCTTGAGGGGAAAGCAAGATCACATTCCCTGGGACATTACTCCACAGACACAGGAGTTCAGTGCAGCTCGGGCACACCAGCTTGGACCAACTCCTCCATGCAGAGCCATGGAAATCTCAGCAGCTCTTCCCTGGTGGGAGTGGGTGGCAGTGTAAGAATAATGGATTGGGCTGTTTCCCATCTGAGCAGATGGTGCAGGAAGGATGCTGTGGGGAGCCTGAGAGGCCAGGGAGGTTTGGGACCAGGTGCCATGCAAAGCAAACCCTGTGTGATTGGAAAGAGGGAGGTGCTGTACTGTGATGTCACTGGTGGGAAAGGATGAGCAGGGCTGGAGGCACATGGCAAACACCTTGATGCTGAAGCATCCTGAGGGATGGGCACAAGGAAGTTCCTATTTTTATGTCTTTCTTGCCTTTTCGTGCTCAGATCACAAGGCTCATACTTTGGGTGGGACAGAGCCACAAAGATTGCACCTCGCTAACAAGTCCTATGAGCAGTAGCATGAGGCTGGATTTTTCAGTCTGTCCCTAAGCCCAAAGAAGGAACAGTGCTGGAAAAACCAGGTGGGCTGGGGTGTGAGACAGGTGAGGAGGTGACATCTCAGCCCCACACCAGCACATTGCAACGGGAGCTGCTGTTTGGCACCCTCTTCACTAGCACATTAACCCCACTAACCTCCAACCAGTCTGCAGGTAAAGGTTTTACAAAAGATATTTGATTTTCCTCGGTGAGTAAGTGAGCCAGTGAGGGAGCCATGGGGTGCTCAGCTCTGCAGGGGACAGGGTGAGGGAAACCCAGAGCAAAGCGTGGGCCCAGGGCACCACCTGCACATCTGCCTCAGGCCAGCCTTGCTGCTGCCTGGATTTGGTGGTCTTTAATTTGGCATTACATACTCAGGGCTTGTCTGCAGCTCGTCTGATTCAAAGTTCTCCATGGGGTCTAATGTACAAGGCTTGGCCTGTTTTCATTAGGTTTCCTCAGCTCTCCTCCCTTCTCCCCAGTGTCGCCGCACAAAGACACTTTTGTCAGGCGATGTTGGACTCTCCTCAAAATCCAAGCAGTTTCAGGAAAGGACTTGGAAGTCTATCTTCTCAGTTTCCATATCCCTTTGCCCTCTGCTCTGGCATTTGGTTTGATTGGATATAGAGTCCCCTGTTTCTTTTTCTTTTCCTCCCTATTTTTTTTTTTTCCCAAAGTTGATCTGTCTGCTCTAGTGTCTATCTTGCAAAGACAAAAAAAAAATATATATTGCAAATCATGCGAGCCATCCCTCTGAATTATTGCACATTTTAAACCATTAACTCGTTCAGTCCACTGCTGGTTTAAGTGCTAGGAGTAAAATCATGATAGGAATGTTAAAGGAGTATTATTATATTTTATGTTCGCTGCCACAAGTTTAGTAAGAAATTTAATCCCCCCTCTCTTGCGTTCTCTCTCTCCCTCTTTGCCTCTTGAGAAAAAGAAAGAAAGAAAAAAAGCACCAGAAAAAAACAGAAGAAAACTGGCACCAAACTTCCATTTGACTTGGCAACTTTTTCACAGATGTGATTTGATATGCTTTACTAGAAAGGGTAACATACTAATGTTTCAGAAGAGCCCAATTTTCTCTTATTGAAAGTATGGTATATAAAAGATCAGACATTGCTATTAAACTCTTCAGACAATGAATTTATAGCCTATTCTAAGTGGTAATGATATAATGGAATGCAATCATTTAATATTGGAAAATATGTTTGGTTTGATGTTTCAGGGATTCTAGGAAATACTGCTATTTATATTGCTGCATCTGTGCAAAAATTAAAAACAGGGAAAAATAAGATTATGAAAAGAAACCAAGCCAGACACTTTGAAACTGGGAAAAATAAGATTATGAAAGAAACCAAGCCAGACACTTTGAAACCAAGTTATTCAAGATGCTTTCTAAATGTATTACATAAAAATTGCATTTGATACTTTCATTTATTTCCTCAGAATACGCATCATGACTCATGGACCACACCTACAGACACCCTTCAGAGAGTGGTGGTGTACTACTTGGTTTCACACATTTTAAAGCCAGATTGTAGATCATTTTTTCAGGGACAGAAGTGGAAATAGTAAGTCTGCCTATGGGATAGAATTATAGTATGATTGCAGCAGAAGAGGACATAGTTCAGCCCCAGTGTTTCAATTAATAATGCCAGCTCTGAGGGATGATATGAAACAGCATTGGATCAAAGATTATCAACATCAGCCAGGGCTTCTGCTCTCTGTGCTTTTCTTTTTCCTCCTTTTTTTTTGTGTGTCTGATTGACTCTGGAGTTTTTGGAGAATACTATTTTGCTTAAAAGTAAAATACCACACTCTTGCAAGCCTGATGAGGTTACTTTTAAGGGCAGGAGTTGGTTCATTGCCTTATATGAGCACGTTAAGCTCCTTTCATTATATTTTAACTTCTAACATCTTGCATATACCTTTTAATTGTTATTGTGGTCAGGCAATAAATTTTGGGTCTTAGGGGAGCTAAGAATAATTTTCCAAATTTCATTCTCTTGAGCCAGTTGCTAGGAAATTAAGTGCTTTGGTTAGTAATGTATTTAAGATCTTTGCAAGGTCTTGGTTTAATGTTTTTCTGTATTTACATGAAATTCTCATCAAAAGAGAATTTTAAGTCTATTTAGTTTTTGGTAGCATTTAGCACTTTCTTGAAATATACTACTAAAAGTTATGAAATCATTTTGCAGATGAATAGGAAAATATTATTTGAAATCTGACAAGTTTTATTTGAAATAATGCTTACTTTAAAAAATAACTCCTTTTAGAGCTTACAGTTCTACACATCATACTGAAAAATGGATTCCCAGTAGTGTACATATCCTATAGCAATGTAACTAAATTTATATTGTTATAAATTTTTGAGGTTGGATTCCTGAGTTTTGAAATTAAATAACTACAGTTAACTGTATTAAGTGTAGACTTGAATTTGATCAAAAATAAGAAAAACACTTATGACAACCTCTGTAAATGCTTAAATACTTTAGTTGTGTGTGTGAGCATTAAATTGTATTATAAGGAGCCAGCCCTGAGTATATACATTCCTATGGGACAGCCTTGACTTTTGGGAGATTAAAAAATCATGCATTAACGAAATTCTGCAAGTTTTTTATTTAATAGATAGTGCTTTTCAGGGTATGCAAAATAATTGGAAATGGAATGCTGTATGCATCTTTACACTCACACCACATAATGTATATAATTGCTTGGAGAAACTGCTTAACTTTAATGGGGCATTTCTTGATCGTATAATAGGAAAACTAACAGCTTTAATTAAGATTTATGAAGCAGAGAGGTAATATATTCTGCTAAATTAGGTAACTATTGGTGGGTAGTGTATTTTTAAGCAATTAGGGCCCCGATCCTGCAGCTCCCTGTCTGTCTGAGTTGTTCCCAGCTCACACAAGTGGTCCTGCTGCTATGTGTGGAAGGGTGGTGGGAAGGGAGGCTGGGTTTGCTGGTGTGTTATACAGTCCCTAAGGTAGGCAGAATAGAGCTGTGTATATATGTTGGCTTTATGGCTGGTTTCAGGCCTGGATTTAGGGTATTTTTTCCTATTTCTAACACTTGTAAGCAGTCATCACCAGAAGGAAGCAGTCAGCATCCCCCTTGGCAGCTCTGCAAGGGATGGGTCAGCTCCAAGGAGCCCTCCCCACTGCAGAGGGATTGCAAGTGAGGCTGGCTGGGGACAGGCTGGAGTGAGGAGCAAGCAGGACAGTGTTTCCCCCTGGAAAACTTGACTGACCATCAGAAGAGAGGTGCAGGGAGTTCTTGGAAAGGTCTTGAAGTGTGATGAAACAGCGTGTGTGCTGCAGGTGGTGGGGTGTGCTGCTGCCCACATGCTGCAAACCACTTCAGATAAGTAGAGAAACTGGGGTTAGGCCAGAATCCTTTTTATTTCCACGGTGCAAACACCTGCCTTGTTTTCTCATGTGTTGCATGATGAACTTGGGTTTATTTTTTTCATTAAACTGCAGGCTAATAATGTGTCTCAGCTCTGATCATGGCCAGTCTCTGTATTCCCTCTGCACCCTTGAGTGTCTGAAGAACCAGAGGAAGAGTGACAGCCATGTGTAGTCCCCTATTTCAAAAAATATTCTCAATTTTAAATACACAATTTAATGCCTGGTATAAAATGAAAGGGAGAACCAAGGAGAAACAGCACTGCTAAGGAAACAAGTGGTCCTTGATCTCTATGGTGCTGGGGGAGTTGGATATATTTAATCCCCCTTGAATATATTTGGTCCCTCTGTCTGTACCTCTGCCCTGTGTTTTAACTCAGTTCCTCAGCCTAATTCTTATTTCCCTGATGCTCAATGCACCTCTCTGATGAAAAGAAGAAACTTTCTGAATTTTCTTGCAGGCTGCAAGCTTCATCTGGTGACACCTCCCTGCCCAGAGCTTTACAGGAAAAGCAACTGGAACACCCCTTATTTTCATTTAAAATACAGTGAATTTCCACCACCCCTTGTAGAAAAGCAATTCTTGAAAACATGCCCTGGAGCACCAAGCCTGCTATCTCATTAGATATAAAATATCAAGGTTTTTAGGTGCCCTTTCATATTGATTTTTATATTTCATGTCTGCAATTTGCAATGGCACTTTTGGGGCTGGTCAGAGGCACCACCCCCAAGCTCAGCCCATCAGTACCCGTGCTCTCTCTGCAAGTTTCCACGTTGGAAAGCTCACATATCATCAAGGCAATATTTCTAATGAATTTGGCTTGGGAAACATGTGAGCACTATACAGAAGAGGAGGGCCGTGGGAAGTACATTTTAAAAGTATACCCAACCAGATAAATAGACTTTTTAAACCCAAAATAAACAGATAGAGAAAACTCACTTAAGCAAAGGATGCATAAATTATCTTTACCCTGAGGATGCAGTAAGTTATTCCCCCTCTACATTCAAAATCCCAGTGTTTTCAAAGTCTGTATTTCATGTCCAGTCACTAAGAATGCCCTCTTTGACTTCACCCGTGCCTGCAATCGTGCCCTTTCCTGAGAAGGGCCCATTTGTCATGTGGGGAAAGAGGCTTTAATTAACTAGGGAAAATGTACCTAAGGTGGAAACTGTGAGTTTTGGCCATATTTCCATAGAAAACACACGAAAAAACATGTATAGATGTTCCTAAACTTTTTTTTTTTTTTTTTCATGAAAGGACATTTTTTGATTCCCTACTTCACTCTTCAAACCCCAAAGAGCTTCTTTTATGTAGGATTCCCATCTATCTTACCCAGAACAAGCATGGAATGTGCATTTATCCCCCACAAAAAATACATTTTTCAAATTCACTTTTTTCTCTGTTTCCTCTTTCCCTCTGGGAACCCAGCAAATGTCTCTGTTGTGCACTCAGAAAGAAGTCAAGGTTTTAACAGGGAGGAGGAGAGAGAAAAAAAGGTGACTCTCAGATTCTGTGCTAATATTCCAAGCATTCCTATAAAACCAACAAAACTGAAAGCAACAAAAGGGGAAACTATCAAAGCAAAGCATTCAAGTTATTGGGAAGCTAGGCAAAGCCTTAATTTTCATGCCAGCAAAAAAGTTACATGAGTTTTATATTGAACCTTTATTTGCTGTTGGGCTCAACAGCACATGAACACCTAATATGAAAAATGCAGCAGATCTGCAGCATGTGCACATTTGTCCCTGAGATGCAATGTATGCAAAATGCATAAAGGCTCTGCCTGCAACTTGCTGAGGTTTCAGGGCAACAAAAAGCTACACAAATTTCTTTCAAGCAAAGCCATGGTGGCAATTTTGCTCCAGTCAGTAACTTTGGGTCCCTTTACACCTTTATTTTCTGCTTGAGTCTTTGCAGCCTTAGGCCCTTAATTTGTAACCTTTTGTTTAATTTATCAAAGTATTTAATTGGTATTTAGTTACAGTTTTGCCAGGCAAAGACAAGGAGATATTCTGAGGGGGCAGTGGGGGTAGGCACCAGAAGGTAGGCTGGTACTTGGCCAGTGCTTGAATTTCCAGGCTGTCATCTTGTTCCCACTGACAAAACACACTCAGAGGTGTCTGGTGACTTTGTGGGTGCTGTGGCACTGAGCAAAATGCTGCTTTGAAAGAGACATCTTGCAAAAGGTTGACTTTGTTTCTCTTAAAGTTGGTCTCACAAATCAATGAAAAAGGGGAATGGGCTCATGTTATCCCAGGCATGGTGACAGTCCAGGCTTTCCTGACAGAGGTATTTCCTAGGAAATCTGTTCTTATCTTCTGAAGCTGTGAATTGTTCTTCTCCAAGCTGAAATCAGATGCTGTGGGGACAAAAGGACAAGGGGTAAAGGAGTGACAGAAATGGCAGGTCCTCTCACAGAGCTATGGAAATGTGTCGACACTTTTGCAGAAGGGATGAGAGAAGCCTTCTTTCTCTTTACTTGAAAAGCATGGGGAGGAAAGGAAAAGGGCTGCTGCATTTCTATCATCTATAATCCTCCACTTAACCTATGAATTAGCCCTTGTCTGAGCAAAAAGGAAAGTTGGTGGCTAAACCATAACCCTCCCACCCCCAAGTGGGTACAAGTCCTCTTTTTCCTGTCGTGAGCACTACATATAATGGGCCCCTTGAATTAAGGAGATATATTAAAAAGAATCCTGGCTGGCTTGCACCATTTTCTTCCTGTCTGTGTATATATTTGTGTAATGTCCAATGTCCCAGGACCAGCCTTTTCAGAGCTGGTGTCGAGGTGTAAGGTGGACCTAGTAATTTTACCCTGGTAATTCTGTACCAGCTTTAACTGCTGGCATGGGTTTTGGAAGGAATAGATGTCTAATTACTCATTTGTACCCAAAGTGCAAATTAGGTTTAGCCACAGTGTGCACTGTGGTTCACAGGGAGGGTGAAAATATGTGCAGAGTTACCTATAAGTTAGCCCAAGCCAGGAAAAACAGAGTTCAGAAAGCAGAAAAATCCCACAGTGAGCTGGGCAATTTGGTCAAGAATCCTCTCTGCCATGGCTGACACCATGTAATTAAAAAGAAGAAAAGGGAAATGGGCAAAGAGGAGAGGACTTCCCTGTAGGCTGTCACCCAGGGTGAGATTCACTTTGTCTGTCTTGAGCTGTCTGAATGCTCAGGGTGACATTCCCTTGAGTGTCCTGTGTCCACTCCTTGGGGGGTGACAATGAGAAGATGGTAGTGACCATGCTTCTGGGCAAGCTCTCCCATGTGTCTTCCTCTATGGACTGCAGCAAGAGGAAAAAATGCCTTTCCTAAAGTCAGGCAAAATGCTTTCTGATCACAGAAGTTAGCAGCTGGAGAGATAAAAATGCCAGAGATTGTGGTTGTTGTTCATTTTATAAGCAGCACTTACCACCTGTCAATCCCCTTCCATCCTGGAGGTGAGGTGGGGGTTCCTGGGTGCACTTGGGTTTTGGAACCCTCTTGTTGCAGGGTGGGTTGTATCCAGGCAGGATGCAGGAGGGCAGGAGCAAAGCAGCTCAGTCTGGCTGATGGGGATTTATGAGTGAATCTTTGAATGAAGACAGCAAAAAGTGGGCTCTGTGGCTTCTGGTCTTTTGCTGTTGCTGCCAAGCTGTGCGTGGGAGGATTTCTTGTGCATCCTTTCAGTAGCAGCTGTCTGGGGCTGGAGGCAAGGAAATGTCAGGGACAGAAGATGAGCTTGTTTATGCAGGAAAAAAAGATGATGAAATGGGATGTGCTGCTCTTCCAAGGCTGGCTGGGAGTCAGTCCCCTTACCAGAGTGGGTTTGTGCTCTCAACAAACTTCCCACAAAGGGACTGCAACACCACCACCAAACCATTGTACCATCCTCACTGGGATTCAGCACAGCAGAATCTCACCTTTACCTGAGCCCAGGAATGTCTTTTTAACATTGAATTGAACAGGGAAGAGCCTCTGTTTGACCAGTGATGGGCCACACCGAGTCACATGTCATGTTTTAAAAATTTTTATTCTTTATTATGGAGAAGGAAATTTTGCAAATATGCCCAAGGAGGAGGCAACATCAGCAAGCAGGCAATGAACATTCTATTACATTCATTTGATTTCATAACTTCTGGTGGGGGAGCTGCTCCACAAACCCAAACAAAAATCTCCTGTGCAGTGGCTGTAGTGAGTGGGACGAAGGTGTGTGGTTGTTCTGGGGCTGAGGAACTCTGTGTCCAAACCTGGTGCCTAAGGTTGAGTGTGTACTTAAACCCTGGTCCCACAAAAGTTTACACGTGTTCCTAACTTTACATATTTTGAATGTAAATGAGCTTTGGAATAATGAGACCACTCACAGGTTGTAATGGGAAATGGCTGCAACCCGTACAGATTATTTCTTCCACACGTTCCTGACACTCACACACATCCATGAGCACAATGTGTGGTTGTACTTGTGTGCTGTGTGTGTATCTATACACCCCTGGACTGAAGGAAAAATGTTGACCTTTGCCTTTCAATTGCCTATCCAAACGTAGCTAAAATAGTGTCTTCTAGAAAACAACTGGATTGTGTGTTTCCACATCAAACAAAACTCCTGGTGGTGGCTGGCAGTCCCTGCAGTAGTGGCCCCTTCAAGTCCACATCGTTCTAAAACCATACAATGTGAACCCTTTTCCATTAGTGCACCAAAATGTGTGACTACACCTTCATCATATATTTGTTTTCCCTTTATCCAGAAGAAATTTTTTTTTTGGGGGGGGGAATTAAAAATGGAGGTTAGGGAAAGGTATGAGCCTGTTGTCATCAAAGAGTAGGCAGGCTGGATTCAAAGCAGTCAGAAGAGGTTGTAATGGAAGTTTTAGTGGATATTGTTACAAGTTTTTCAGTTCCTGGCAAACAAAAATTGTTAATCAGGTGCCTCAGAAGCATAGAAGTTAAAGCACATGGGCTGTTTTTTGTTTTTCATTCAAGGGTTTGAATTCTGTAAGGTAGCTTGGTGAGAATTTCAGTCGTTCTTCTGTAGTGCTGTAAGCTGCTGCTTTTAGCAGGGAGTTAAAGTTGTCATGTGTTCACTTAACTCTGTGAGCTGAGGCTTAAAGAAAAACACAAACTATCAGTACTGATGCTAAAATTGGAAGTCAGCAACACATCCAGTTGTGCTGTGAATACACCACAGTTTGTGAGCAGGATATTTTTATTATTGTTATTGCAGTATATTCTAAGTTGACTACCCAAGGGCTTGGGTTCGTGGTGCATCTATGCAATTAAAAAAAAAATAAATTAAATTTTGAAGGTGGAGGTTGAACCATGGCAATGTGCCTCCAAAATGGTCCTGGGAGCCTCCTTATGCTGCCTTTGCCTCACCCCAAGTCCCAGAGTGGGGACTGGAAGTATTGCAACAGGCATCCCTCTGTCCTTGCAGCAGATTAAAAAAAAAAAGAAGAGGTAAAAACAATACCTAATTTTTTTATTATTATTTAAAACTTGCAGCAGAAACACACACTCCCGCCTGCCTCCCCATTACTTTACATAAAATTGTTATGCATTGTAAGTAGCAGCAGCCTGGGCCTCTTGACCTCACAAGAAGAGCTGTTACTATACATTTAACAAAAACAAGGTATTATGTATTAGCCTACACATTTTGCAATAGCTCCAGCAATTTAGTAACTACAGTCCAATTTAAACTGTGCCTGGAGGCAACAAAAATTGCACAAAATGGCAGCTAATTTATAGAAGGGAGAGAGGAAATATTTGGGGGTCTATTCCTTCAAGCCATCTGATTCGTATTATTGACTCATTTAGAAAACAGAAAGTGAGCAGAGACAAGTTTTTAAGGAGTTTGGTTTCACACAAATGACTTGCAATTGCAGCCCATTATTTTTATACCAAGACTTCATTAGTCATATCCCCGTCAAACCTGCGAGCAGTGTCAAATGTTTTCAGAAAACACACCAGGACAGGTATGGAACTCATCAGCCCGTGGCAAAGGTCGCTCTCATTAAGGAGTCAAAATGAAAACTTTCAGTGTCTCTAACACATTGCACAGACACTCCTGCCCCCACTTCTGAAACGTGGGGCTGAGCGAGCCCCTCCTGCTCCCCAGACATTCAAATAAGATCAAGATGACAGGGGCAAGAAAATGAATAGGATTCTTAACTGGCTGTACTTTATAATATGGTACTGATTGGAAACAACCAGAAAGTTGTTTGCCATGTCTATAGTACCATTTCCTGAGGTTAAACATAACATCTGAAATGAAGCAATTAAGTCCCCTTAAAAACAAAACAAAACAAAAAAACCCCAACAACTATATATATAAAAAAGAAGGAAATGGGGGGGGGAAAAAAAAAAAAAAAAAGAGGAGGCCATGGGTCTGCCCGGTGCTGACTCGGCACGCCAGCCATGCTCCAATGAGCAAAAGAAATGTCTGCAAACTTCTTCCCACCTGGGAGGTTGGAGGGGAGATAGCAGAGCTGTGACACCAGAGTTGTTGAGGACTGGCTCTCAAGCTGGGCCATGACAGATGTGTTTTGAGGAATTTTCAGGCGAGGAGATAAGAATAACAAAAAGGCATTCACTGAAGAGCAGTTACACAGGCTTAGCACAAAGGGGTGAAGAGAAAATGTGTCAGTACGTGCCTTATTTGGGGAAGGTTCCCCCTGGTTCTGCAACACGCTGGGGTTTGATCTGTGGGCTGTCACTAACGGGAGTGAGGGTTGCTCTGTTGCCCCTTAAAAGTTATTCAGTGTCTTGGCAATGAAAAGGGATTCCCTTTAGCTGCTTTGCTCTGGGATGTAACAAAGTCCTCCTGATATGAAAAAATGTTGTTTGTCTTACAGAGGATTTGCTTATTTAAAAGTAGCGTCCGCAGGGTATTATGTACAATGGTAGAAATACTTTTAGGAAGTTTATTTCTTTCATTTTTTTAATTGCTCAGCTCATACAGACTTGGATTTACTTGCTGTGTTCCAAGCAGGTCGCTGGGCAGCTGGGGTCGGGGTCTCCCATGTGCCTTGCTCTTGGCTTTGTCAGTCCTGGTGTTCCCTGGAGGATTGTGACAGCTTTGGGCTATGGGCAGAACCTCTGCTGGGTTCCCTGTCAGCTGGGGCCAACAAATTGATTTCTGTGGGTTAGTTAGCATTTGCAACACTAATTCATGAAGATTTAGGTGCTGTAATGATTACCTAAAGAAAATAGTTGAAGTTGCAGGTTATTTTGTGTGTAGAAAGATGCACACACAGGTAGTTTAATAATTCTTCTTGGAAAGCTTGATGTCTTATCCTCTTTGGGGTGTTTGTGTGGTGTATTCACATTTGAGTATATTTGCCTCTCTCACTGCCTTGCCTCTTCATGCCTATGCATGTGTGCTTGAAAAGCTCAAGTGCCTAAAAACCCTCCAGGCTGACAGCTGGGGGCACAGATCTCAGAAAAGCAGAGAGAAATGCCAGTGCTGCTGAGCAGGTTGTGGCTGTGCTGCTCTCATACAGCTCCCTGTAGCTCACTTGTCTCACTGGAGCGTTGGCTGAAATCACAGGTTACTCCTTGAACATAGAAATGGAGGTGATGGGAGACAGGAAAAAAATTTAGCTGTTTTGGAGCATCATTAGAGGAATGTGCAGAGGGAGAGCAGCATCCCCGAGCTTGCTCCTGGCACCTTTCATTGTGTGTGATCTGCCTGGAAGGGAAGATCAGAAATTTCTGGGTTCCATTTCCATTTTGCTGCTGTGCTCTCAGGCAGATCTACTTGCCCGTTACTCGGTTTCCCTCTCTATAAGGCAGGACCAGTGCAGCTCTGTGAGTGCTGGGAGATGGCCTGGATGGAGCTGCTGGGGAACACAGAGTGCTGCTCTGAGGGCTGAGCAGAGAAATGCCAATGCTCATCACTGATAAGAAATCCCTCGTCTGGATCCTTTTTCCAAAAAGTATTTTCTGACACTTATTACATGCCCTGGGTTTGCACCAGGGAGTTATTTCTGTCCTCGACACCAGACTTTCCCGGTTAGAAAACTCCCTCCAGTGGGTCTGCATCCTTATCCGTGGAGATACCAGGGCTGGGGTGGCCGTGCCCTCACCTGCCAGCCCCGAGCAGGGGGCACATCCTGAGCTCCAGCCCCTGATTGCTGCACTTGGCCGAGAACTTCCCTCCTGCCCGCTCAGGAAACAGGAGGGCTGGGGAGATAGCGCTCGCCTTTCTTTCACACTCCCTGCTTCCGAACCCTAATCACCTTCTGCTGTGGGAAAAGAGATGAGATGCTGCCTAAAAAACAGATCATTGTCCGCCTCCTAGATTAATGCAGAGAAAGCAGTATTGTCTGCTGAATGGATAAACCTTCCTCCTGTCACTCAAAACCTAAATTCAACGCTACTTCATTTCTAAGAGGCTTATCTTCCTTGAATAGACCCTTGCAGCTCAAGTAAGAGGCGATGTAATGAAGCGTGTTTTTTTCTTAAGTGAGAAACCTGCTGCAAAGAAGGGGTGAAGCCTGTGCAGCTGTTCTAAAGGGCCTTTGCAGACTCTCGAAATACTTTGTCATTTATCTGGTCTTGCACGACAGCAAATGAGAGAAGATCAAGTTCAAAATCTGCCGGCCCGGCTTTCAGGGCTTCTTCATCTGTTAATTAAATAAATGTCGTTAGCACACAATGTCCCCGCGATGAGGGCGGATATGATGCCCAGATGGAAATATGGGTTGGGAGTTATGAAGAAGCAGATGGGCCCCAGGAATTTTCCTGCTTTCTGCCCCCTAGCCATGCACTGGTATGTGGCTGGAGGAACCCGCGGTGAAACAGGTGGCAACAGGCAGGAAAAGAAATGCAGAGGAGCGTACTGAAATCATGGTAGAATATACCCCTTTTATTTGGGGTTGCAATTAATTCAGTGATTTCCCACAAACCAGCCTTTTTTTGGAAAATCACACAGGCCACAAATAATGACCTGTTTGCTTTCCTTCCCTGGAGCCTGCTGCAGTAAAGACTTAACTTTTACTTTTAATGTATTTTGGGAAACGTGTGGTCTAAATTACTTTGGTTGCTCAACATGAAAGGGCCAAATCCTGAGGTGCTTACTCAACTTCTGCTCTATCCAAATTTATACTGATATCAAAGGGCAGCTCTGAGGTTTGTTGAGATGGGCTGTAAGATCTGTAAGATGTGCTTCTGTGTAATTGGAGGTGACGCTAGAGTTTGGTTTGGATGTAAGAAGTTAGTTCTTCTTTCTATGGGTAATGTATATTTAATTTCTAGATGTTTGCATTCAGATTTTACCTTAAAGCACTGATCTCAAACACCTCTTTCATCACCAATAGTGTGACCTTTCCAGTCTCCCCATCACTGTGTGGACTGCTGCCATCCAGTTTATACCTCTGTAGTTACAGACCATGTCCTGAAAAGTCCTCTTTCAGAGACCACATCTTTCAGAATGTGGCTTTACATCGGTTGGGATCACACAGGAATTGTATGAGACTGAGTTACCCAGGGGTACATCTGATTTTTTTTTTTTTTTCCCCTTGAGCTGCTGGTTTTCTTCCTGGAGTTGTGAAGCTGGGACAAGGGGGGAGACCCAGCATGGTGCACTGGGAGTGGGCAATTCAGGGGCTGCTTGTGCCACAACTCAGTGTGGCCAAAGACATATCCAGTCTGGCTTGGACTGGAAAATAAAACCTTTACAAAAGGCCATGTGCAAGGTGGTGGTCACCTTGGAAAGATTTAGTGCTGAGGAAGAGAAATCCTGGTGGGATGGTGATTTCAAGAGGTTTTTGAGCAGCATGGAGGAAAACACAACACTTGGAGTGTAGATCTCTGTCGTGGGATGCAATGTTTCTACCACTGCAATGGGTGCCAGAGGTCCTGCAGGGCAATTAGCACCCATAGGGTGGGTCCCTGCCATGGCATGGCTTGGACCAGTGTGGAGACCATGAGAGCCAAGGAGAAGTGGGCAGTGTCTGGGAAAAAACATGGAATGTGTAATAAATGCATTCCCGCAACAAATCCGCACTAAAGAAAACATGATGCTTGTGACAGAAAATAATAACAGGAAATTTGCAGTGAATGGTAAAACATACCATATGGTCACAAATGTCTAGGCCCACCAGGGCATCCTCATAACTGCTTGCTTGATGTCAAGGTGTTGAAGAACAGATGGTAGATTTCACCCCAAATGACAGATTTTTGGGCCGCTGCTATGTATTTTTGTCCTTTCTTGCTATCTTCAGCATGTCAGTGTGGCTTTGCTGACCCGTGTCATGTCTTGAAGGTAATGTTTTGAGCCAGGGATGACCTGGGGTTCTGGTTGGCAAAGGTTGTTTTGCAGGTACTCCAGAGCAGGAAAGCCTCAGTGATGAGCAACAGAGCTCTGAGCAGATTATTCAGTTCTATCACTAAAATGTGCATTAACCCTAAAATATGGTACCTGGCCTGGCAAAGAAAATGTTGTCAACACAAATCATAAGTTATTCCTTCTGCCCTACATCCTGAGAAGCTCTTGACAAATATAATGCTATATTTCCTGGATTAATAGGCATCGATAGCCAAATTCCCTGGGCTGTAGCATGGAAAATTAACAAATGCTTTCATCTCTACTTTCATTACAGGAGTTATTTATGGGGATGTTTTGGTAGTAGGTGCTGTTTCTGTTAACTGTTTAGGGAGCTGGCTGGAGGCTTCGTGTCTGCAGATACTGACCTTTTGCAGATTTTTTTTCCCCCCTTAGCTGATGTCTTCGTCAGTAAGGAGACACCTGCATCCGTGCAGCTCCGGCAAGCAGAGGGACACAGCACTCCAGTATTTCCCCTTCTTCACCAGCTGGATAGGACCCCTGATACAAAACCTGAGAAATGTGCCAAAAGCCTTCAAAGTTCAGGCCAGAGGTGTTTGTGCAAGATAAAAAAGGGACAATATAGCATCCCTGTACAACTCATCCGTTTACACATGACACTTGCTTCGCAGTCTCTGATTAGCTTGTTAGTAAGGAGGCAGGAAGAAGTGCAATCAGGTTTTTATGATTCATCATTTCTGTTCCCTGTTTGGGAGACAATGTCAGAGCTCTTTGCCAATCATAGAAGGTGGCTTTCGAGTGCCTTAGGGAGATGCTTTTTTTAAAGATGCTCTCTGTGTTTCTGAAGGCTGAGCCACATTTCTAAATAACAGGGAAGTCCTGGAGTTTTTGTGTTGATTTTGTTTTTTTTTCTAATTGTATCTGCTAACAATGCTTTTATGTTTGCTGCACGTATGCTAAAACAAAACATGCTTCCAGTTTGTCTGTAATCCTGTTTTCACTCAGAAGTGTTTTTTCAGCAATAAATTAGAGGTAGTACCTGGAATATTTTCCACAATACAAAAGGCAAATGTAAGTTTTATGAAGTTGAAAAGGATACATTCTCTTCTCCTGACCTTGATTTTTTTCTTTTTTTTTTTTTTTTTTTAGCTATATTCTCTATACCCCTGCTTTAGAAGTATTATTCTTCATCCCATCCAATTACCATTTCTATCAGCTCTTCTGAAAGATTATGCTTTTTGGGTGTTCTTCTGTAGATGTCTTTCCAGTGGCTTCACTTGATGAATGTGACAAGTTTTGTGTTTTCTCCCTCCCCTCATTGAATTGAAAAGTTTTTTGATAAATACAGGCCAATAAGTGCCCAAAGGCAGTGTTTCAATGGCTGCTAAATCTTTCAAGGTTAGGACTTAACCTCCGTTCTCCCTAATTCAACTGCAACCTTCAGTCTGGAGCCAATCAAGAATATCAGATGATACTTAAACAATGAAGGATTTCTGATATTCAGGTACAGCCTCTGTTCAATAGGATTGCAAATTCTTTGTGTGAAGAAAGTCGGTTTTGCTCTAAAGTACTGTCACAAAAAGTGAAATTACCATTTGCTTGGAATGATGCCATTCATCATTGTCAGAATACTAAGCATTGTAAGTAGCTAGGCCTCTCCAAATTAATGCCTTGTTTTGCATCGGCTAAATTTCCCAAATCCTTGAGGATGGGTCATACAAAACTCATCTCACCATTTTAATTTATCAATCCAATATGAGTGCAGTGAGAGGGAGCTTCATTCGGTCTTAGCTCTTTTATTTACAGTCTAATTCTAAAAGAAAAGGAAATAAGATATGAAAATAAGTTGGAAAATAAGATAAATCTCTCAGTGAAATCACAAGATCTACTCAGTCCTGTAGCAAACCCTCTATAATTCATTTGTAGGTCAGCTCAAGGGATTAGCCATGACGTATTTGGAAATTCATTTGTTTTTATTTTATTTTGCTGTTTCTTATGCATAAGGGTAATGCTGTCCCCAAGGCTTTTCAGGTAGCCCTCAAATCTTGACAACATTTGCTGTCTCTACGGCCTAAGCCAAAATTAATTTTCAAATAAACAGCATAAAAATGTATGGAGTTGTATAAATTTGAATACAAAATGCATTTGTTTTGCTTGCTCCCATCCATACATACATGCTGTTGGCTCAGCCAAAAACCATAATATGACATTGAAATTAACGGCCATGTGTACATCATGAAAGTCAAAAAAGTTTCTTAGTTTATTAGAAACACTGTAGCATGTGTTTTTTTCCCTCCTTACTTTCTCCTTGATATTCTCTGCTTGTTGTGTGCAGGGAAAGAAATAGAAGTTAATTGTGCTTCTCTCTCTGGGTGCCTTCTGAACCCCTGTCTCTGCTCCTGGACCTCTTGCTGGGTCCTGCATCCAGCTGGGAATTTGGAGGGATGTGACATCTTGAGAAACGCTGAGATGGTTTCAGTGAAAGTGAAATTAAAAGTGCCTCTCTCTCTCTTGTCATTTATTTTATCAGGCACAAGTGGGGAAGCACTGAAAGGGAGAAGAGAGGCAGGCTGTGGCAGTAGGGATGCTAGGAAGTGCCTCCTGTCCTGCAGTGAGGGGAGAAGCTGAGTGAGGGGTTAAAAATGACACTGAAGCAAAATCCCCAGTCCTGAGCTAAAGCCATACAAAAAAAAAAAAACAAAAAGCCCCAAAAAACCAGAAACCCATGCTGAGGGCTTATAGAGAAGCCAGGCACACATTTTGCTGGTGCCCAGATGATACGGAGTGCACTCTTTCATCACCAGAGCAACCTGAGAGGTGCCAGGAGCTGCTGCTGCTGCCCCAGGAGCCTGCAGCACCTGCAGGAGCAACCCAGTGGCAGCTAAAAATAACTCCTCTGTGCTCTTAAATTAAAACAATGCCTCTTTTCGGCACACTTTTTGAAACCTCGTTCCACAAGGGGGCTGCAGGCACGCTGGAAATTTAGTGGCTGGCAGGCTGGGGAGCACCTGAGAGAAAGGATGCATGATCCAATGCAGAGGTGTGGGCCAAATCCAGAGGGAAATGGTCCCTGAAGTCAGAGTGGTGCCTGCACATGGCTTTTTCTGCAGATGTGACAAGTGGCTCTTTGACAGGGTTAGCTGTGCCATCAGCTGGGGATGGCAGGAAGGTCGAGGAAAAGCCCGAGGGGGCTGGGATGCAGAGCTGCATCACACTTGTGCTGCTCCTGCCCCAAAGGTCCTCCAGATTAATTGGGTTAGCAGAAGTATCCTTTTACTGGTGTTAAGAGAAGTACAGCTGTGTGAGATCTCACTGGTGTGCTGCCTGAAACTTCCTATCTCAAGCAGTATCAGCTGACCAATAAATAGTTGGTTAATTATTATTTAGCTAAAGATTATGTTTGGAAAGGTAGATCACCTTGAAATATTGCTTTCTATTATCTTTTCCCAGCCAGGCAATGAAAGCTTTTAATTTAATCTGACATGACAAACTACAAACAAGTGTCTTTAAGGCTCTGGCAGGTGAGAAGCTGGGGTCCAGTGGGCTGTTGCAAGGGGGTGGTTTTCCACACCATGCCCAGCCAGACCTGGTGTCAGCCTCATGATGCCCTCCTGCCCAGGGATGTGGCTGGAGCAACAGCCTGATGTAGCTTGCACCTTTTCATATTTTAAATGCTTTTATTTCCAGCAATATTAGCTCATCCTGCTAGACACAGTGCACAGCTTTCTGTCCCAAAAGAAAGAAAAATGCTTATAACTTATTTTCCAAATTTATTTAACCCTCCAGGAAATACTGCTCTGTTGATCACCTGGGGACACCCCCTCGCTGTCTCCTCTCTCCCTGAGCTGCCCTTTCCCACCAGGGAACGTGTCCTTGATGTGGATGGTGTGGCTGAGACCTTCCCACCCACTTCTTCCTGGCTGCTGTTTGCAGGCGTGAATTTTCCCTCCAGGCTAAGTGCAAAAGCTGAGCCCAGCTGCTAAATGAATGTCCTTGTTCTTCCCACCCAGCACACAAGATCTGCCTCCTAGCCCTGGCTGAGGAGCAGCTGTGGCTGTGCCAGGCTGTGTGAGCCTTGGCTGGAGGCAGAGCATCTCCCTGGTTTTAGCTCAACCTCCACCTCTGGGCAGATTTTGCTAGCTGGGTTGCAAGAAATGCAAGTTTTGAGGGTAGGCCCCCTAATATCCAGGAAAAGCAGGGCTGGGAAGGGAATCACGGGGAGCTTTGGGAGATGCTGCCAGCCCCTGCAACGACGCTGGGAGCTGCTTTTAGCAGCCCAAATCTACTTCTATAATTGCAGGTCAGAAAGAAAGCAAAACAGAGGAAGAAAGATAGTTTTGCTTGCAAGTAAAGAATATTTGATAAAATGCACATTAAAAAAAAAGTGGCAGTCAACATGAATGCTGCCCTACAGAATGTCTTAGACCTGGAAAATTGATTTTAAAATGAGTAATTCTTCCAATAGCAAAGATAAAAAGAAATCTGTTTCATATATGTTTCTAAAAATGCAAAAAGCAGAGAGGATCACTGAACCACGTGCTCTTGCTTATCTACTCTGTTTAGTGTAGCATTTGAGACTGGACAAAAATTTCACTGAGTCTTTTTACATGCTTGAAATCTCCTGAAGTCAAAATCCCAGAGGAATGCAATACCTTACTAATACTACACAGCATATACAAATGGCTTTTCAATTACTAATACATCCTAATTGCTAGTTTAGGCAGTGTCTGTATGTAGCACAGCAGAGTACAGTACTGCACTTCTGGATGTCTGTGCTGTAGTTGTTGAAATATGTTTAGCCCTGCAAACATTTTGTTATTGTGCTCATCACCCTAGCATGGCAATGGCTGCTTTGGTGACTTTCATTTCTTGCCAGAGTGTAAAACACCCTGTGATGCATGAAATGTGGGATTTTCACACACATTTGAAGCATTAAATTTAAAAGTATGTTGGTGACTTGCTCCTCGAGGGCCTGTGGCCAGAAAAGCAGAGTTCTGCAAAGCTTGGCAGAGCAGTGGGAAGGAGCCATGGTGAAAACAGGAGATTTTACTTTCTCTTAGGAAAAGGTGGTTTCTGGTTTCCCCCCTGGCCGTGCCTGCAGAAGGGGCAGGTGGATGAGCACTTGCAGCAGCAGCTCCTTGCTTTAGCTAAGCCAAGCATGTGCTTAAATTACACTTATTCCCTCCTGGCTGCACTCAAGGTGCATAATACTTTCTCCTTTTCTCCACCTTCACAGAAATCTCTTTATACTGTGGTATTTATACTTCACACTGATAAAGGAAAAGGGTCTTTTAGTCATGTACCTGGAATGGCACAGGCAACCTCCAGGAAGTGAGAAAAGTTTCCAGGCTATGGTTAAGGAAAAATTTTTTTGAGACTTCTGGACAAAGTTTTCCCAAAACTCTTCCTGTTTACACCAGGTGAGGATGCAGCCTTCTTTTCTTTCAGTTTAACCCTGCCACTAACTCTAAATCTGGAATATTTGCAGTTTCTGTTAGGAAAGGAGTGAGGATGGGGAGGAGAAAGGTAATTTTGAAGGAAAACTCCAACTTCTACAATTATGAGAACGACTTTAATAACTCTGAGTTCCCCGTGGTAATCCTTTAACAGGAAGGCAGTTTGAGAACCAACCCAGCCTCCTTTCCTTTCATTCCATCCCAAAACACCTGCAACTCTGAGCAGAGTAATCTATGAATCACTGGGTCTGTCGTCCACTTATTGTCTTGTCTAGTGCACTCCACGGTGGAACTAATCAACAGCCCTGAATGAAGCATTGCTCCTGAGCTGAATTCCTTAAAGCTCCTGAAGTATTCAGCAAGGAGGAGAAATCTTTTGGTATGATTTGCTCCACATTCCAAATTCATTTATAGAAAGAGAATAGATGATTAACAACGGGTCGAGAGACACAGATTTAGCACTGCATTGCCCTGACCTGCCCCGAGTTACTCCTTCCACTTCCCAGGCTGCTCTAATAAGATGAGTTCAAGGAGTGGGATGGCAAAAGCTGCTTGAATCTCCTGCACCCAGCTGTCTTAATTTGGTTTATTTGCCTTAATGAACAAATCTGGTTCCTTAATCACAGGTGAAGGGAAAAGGTCACTTGCCACTCTGACAAATGGGTTTACCCTGAGCTGTTTGTGTTGGGCTCACAGATAGTGAGTTTTTCCCCTTTCTCTTCCCCACACTGAAATGCCAACATCTCTGCAGCACCTCCCACTGCGGCCATTACCTGTGGTGCCTGGGCTGCCTGCCAAGGAGCACCCTTGGTAGCAACAAAGGCATAATCATTTCCAGTTGGAAAAGGCTGAGCTGTAGTAATTTTCCCCTTTGAAAGCTGCAGCAGTGGGGCTTGGGTTAAGCAAGAATTCTTCTGGTCCTGGGACATAGTGCAACGAGGGTATGAAACTTCATCAGAGGTGGCAGGCAGGTGAGGAGATTGTAAAGGCCCCCAAAATGTTCTTCACCCCCAAGCAGTGTCCAACTGACCTTGCAAGTGGGATGGATGATCTTTAGGCTAGGTATGGTTGGTAAATGCTAACCAAATGGGTGTAAAAAGCAGGATTAGTATTTCCTAAACGATGAGGAGGTCTGCAAAGAGGTTCAGAAGAACAAGAGGTGTAAAAGGTGCCAGAAGCTCCTTCCCCAGCAGGCAGGATGGCAACCCAGCAGTGAGCAAACAGAGTGGCTCTTCCCAAAGGACACCCTACATCTCCAGGGACTGGCCATGCCCTGCATGCTTTGAGGACAGGTTGCTGTCCCCTTCCCACCCAGTGCACACTTTGGGGTGGCTGACACTCACTGTTGACTTTGGGAGGAAACTGTAGCAATAAAGTCAAGCCTCCATCCAGATGTACCTACTATAAAAAGCCACCTGAGCCATCTCATGCAAACCCTGCCTTGTGGCTTACTCCAGGAAATCCTTTTGCAGCTGATACAAAGGGAAACCATTTCAAAAGCAGTTAGAGCTATATAAGTACTTTAAGCAGAATGATAATTTCTTCAGGTAGGGCTGAAAAATCTCTTGTATGTAGGAGACAGAGAACTCTTTGAGTGTGTTCATGGTGATGTATTTGTAAACCATTTCAGTTTTGGGACACATTGGCTGTGAAAAATAAAACCTTTGAGAGATGATCTGGGCAGATTTGGAGAAGTACCACCCATGTGGAGTGGCATTCAACAGCAGCTGAAGATGGAGCTCTTCTCCAGGCCCTGGGTGCTCTCCGATGGCCTCACTGGCAGCCTTTTTTTGGGTCGCATAAGAAACAAGCTGGGTCAAAGCCCAGGTGTGCTAACTGGATGTTGGGACAAACTGATTTTCTCTTTGCTGGAAGAAACGATGACTCTTTTACTTCACACTTCTGTTTCGAAACAAAAAACGAGGTGGGATTTTGTCCAAAACAGCGCTTTCTGATTTTATCTGACATTTCAATTCTCCTATGTTTATGTAATGGTCAAAAAGATAAAGCTCTGTCTTGCAGGAATGTGTTTGACGTGGAAAAACCCAGAGGACAGGTGACTGGCAGGAAGCGAGGGGCGGCTGCTCCCTCCCAGATGCAGATGAGTAAATAAGTTTTGAGATCATCGTTCCCTTCAAGTCTTTTCCTTTGATTCTTCAGATTATTTTTATGTCGGAGACAAATAAGAAACAAAGACAAATCTGTAAAGTGACGAGTCAGAGTTTATTGGAGCAGGAAAATAAGCTATTCACACCACTTCCCCGTTTGCTGTGAGAGGCAAAATCATTCACAATGGTGAATCATGGCAGCTTGAGCTGCTTGAAATGACTGCTTTCTGAAGTTAAATTGCTGCTGACATGCAAGGAATAAACAAAGATATTAGTTAAGTTCTTTTACAAGTACAACTTTTCTTTAGTTGTGATTTCACATCTACTTCTGTATGGCCAACGGGATTGTCTTATTTTTGACAGATGATATTTAAGAGCATCCCTATGTTTTCTTTGGGTAACTATACAATTTTCAAGAGAAAACCCTATCAGGGATGGTGGAAAAGTGTTCTAACTCCCATCTCTAATAGCCAAAATGGGAAGAGGAGGTATGAGTTGCATACAACATGAGGTATGAATTTCAACAATTGAAATGTCTGCGGAAGTGTCTGATTCTTCTTCCTGACATGAACATAGATTCTGGGAAGAAATCTGCTCCATGTGCCTCCTATGCAATTAATTCATCCAAGTTTTTTCTATGACTCTCCTTAGCATGGACTTTCAGGGTCAGCCAGGTACCTGTGAGATTTAGACATACTAAAGGTACTTTGCAGGAGCTGCATGGCACATCTCCATAATGTTTTTTGGTTTTTTTTTTGGCAGGTCTTACTCCTTTCCCTGTGTTGGTGACAGGAGATAGGTGGTTTATTGCAAGAAACTGTGAGCTAGGTGGGGGCAAACTTTTGGAGCCCACATTTAAAAGTAAATAGATGCTTCTCAAGCATGGCAATCCTTGACTTCTGGCTCCTCCTGGTCTTGTTTTTCCTTGGAGTTTCAAACCTTCCTCTGGCTGCCAGGGAGCAGAATCTGCTTCCCTCAACCCATAGTTTTTTGTGCTCTGCTCTACCAAATTTTGGCTCTGTGGGCACAACATTGATGTGACCATCTGTGATGACTCCTTGTGCCAAAGAGTTCCATTTCTTCTACTTCACAGACCACCAAGGAGAGGATTTATTTGCTGTAGGTGTCTACAAGCACACCTACCCCTGAGCATATTGTTTAGATTGCCTTTGTAATTGACAGGCAGCTTACAAGTTGTCATCTCACCTCAAAATGGGCATCTGGGAGTCTCCTGAGCAGTCCCAGCACTGGGTTTTCTCCAGCCTGTGTGCAGCTGATGTGTAAATGTCAGGAATCAGCAGTGGGGGATCTCCGCCAAGGTTGTGTGCAGACAGCAGAGGGTGCTGGAGTTTTTTTTCCTTTCAACACACTTCCAAGGTTGCAGGACCATTATAACCTGAAATCAAATGGCTTTTATTCTGATTGCTGAATACACAGAAGCCAGGCAGGTACAGCAAGAGGGAAGGTACTGAGTTAAATGGACATTCTCACCTTCAAAAGTCACACCTGTGCCAAAAGCAGGCTCTACCAAATAATTAAGTGAAAACTGAGATTATCATGCTATGAATCAACAGATTTTGTTTCTAGGGACTTTTTAAAATAGTATTTTCCTGTCTTTATAAATTTTTAGAAGTTTTTTTTTCTGGAAGTGGAAAAAACCCCAACCTTTAAAATTCTCCTTGTCAGAGAAGCCAGAATCCAGAAAGTTTTGCTTTATCAGAAATACAACTTGCTGACATTATCAGCCTTCAGCAAGCTGCCAGTATAGACTTTTACAGCTCAAAGTAATGTTTTCAGCTGGTACCACCTCATTGCCTTCTAGCAGCATCCAGATCTATACGATGGAAGAACTTCATCCAGGAATGTCAATCCCAAGGGATTTATCCCCTATAAATGTCAGCAGTCAGAGTTTCAAGAGTAGGATTTAAAAGCAGCAAGGGCAGCACACCAGGTTGTAAGATGGGAATGACTCCCTTAAGCTCAGCAGACTTTAAGAGACTTAAACTTCCCAAAGCTGAGCTTTTCTTGTCAGGACAGGGACACACTGGCTGGTGGCAGAGGAAGTCTGAACTTTAGGCTTGCTTCTGGGGTCCCATCCAGATGTGGCATGGATGAGGAGCTTGGGAACTGTGTTTTGGGTTCTACCACTGGTGCTGACACTTGTAGTGCAGGGAATGGGGATGTGTGCAGGGCAGCAACCACTGCACCTTCCACTTACTGCACCCTTACCTCCAACTCTGCTTTAAAGCACAAATTGCACCCCCCCAGGTTACAAATCCAACTGATGTCAGAGCCAGGATTAAAAGTCAGGAGTGACTGGCTTCTGGCCTGTTTCTTAATCTATTAAATCACACGGTCTCTCTCACTAACTCTTGCTGGTTACTGGGATTGCTTGGCAGCAGCAAGCCCAGGCTGATGTCTAATTCTGGCTCAGTTATGAAGTCTGCTTGGTTGCCAGCTGAAGGGCATCCAGTCAAAAAATGTCTTATTTTTGGATCCTCCTGTTCTTCTGAGACCACTGCTATGAAGAATGACCTCTCTTACCTCATTCACCTTGTTTGCTGTTCCCAATCCAGATAGTGTCCTGGCTATTTCATGAGTCAATCATCCCATGGAGCAGTGGTCTCTCTGTAATGTTTTCCTTAGGATTTGAACAGAGCAGTGCCTGGCATCTGCAGGATGTTTCAGATGAAGAGACAAAATTCTGGATTTTAGTCACGTTAAAACTATGACCAAACTAACAAAAGTCAGGAAATCCAAACTGGAGATTGATTTGTCCTTGGATTGCCATGTCTAGGTATGGGATGGCAAGACACCCAAGACTGGCTGGCCCACTGAGAGGCATTTCTAGTGCTTGGGCACAGTGTGATGAGCTGAGGGTGGACAAGCAGCTGGGAGTACAGTTAGGACTTCTACAGATTAATTTATCTTCTTTTAAAGTCAATGTATTCTATTCTGGCAGTTAATTGTTTTATGTGCAATGTGCAATTTTGCGAAGACGTGTGGCATCCCTGCATTGAAGCAGAATTATTCTTTTTTTGGGTCTGAAACTCAGGTTAGTTTCTCCACCTCTGTAGGCAATGTACATGTTTGCCTGTGGCACATGGGTCCTTTTGCAGAGCAACACAGAGAAACTGCTTCCCAGTGAGAACGCACTATTTCCTGGCTGTCATCTTCTGTAGCCAACATCACATACCTTTTTACATTTTTATTTAAAGAAAAAAATTCCTTTCTTTACATGTTGAAAAGGGAGAACCGGCATTAGGAAATAGAGGGATCCAAAATCTTTCATCTTGCCTACAATAAGAAAATTATGATGGGAGTCAAGAGTCAGAGATTCCTATGCTGAGCTCTAGTTCTTATGAGTACTTGGAAAGCCTTGTCTATGTTTCTTATTGGAATGCTAAAATCATTCAGATCAAGATAATTTTCATAATTACCAAATTTCATATTCTGTTCCTACATGTATTTATTTAAAATCTTTTTGCTTTTTCCTTTGGGCCGAGCGCCGCACATGCAACATTCGGTGTTTGTAACTTCCATCAAAGGGGCTGACTCAGTTTTAGGGTGGAAAGGCTTGACAATTTGTTACAAAAACCCCCCAAATACTTTAGGACGGGATTTTGCAGCCCTCTAAGCAGCAATCCCAATTAGAGCAATCCAGGGACCTTGCAAGCTCTCCTCCAGGCATGCCACCAGTCCCAGCAGCACTTCCCTCTCTCTGGGGGTGGCTGGGAGCTTTACAGTTGCCCTGAGACTTCCTCCTCCCTCCTCCCAAGGAGAGGATGGGAATTTGCTGAAGGCTTTTATCAGCAATATGCATCTGCCCCCATTCTCACTCAGCAGCTCTGCCAAGGAGTGGGAAAAGCCGGGCCAAGGCTTAATCTGCTCCCAGCTTGCTTCCTGCTGCCCTGCCCCAGGGATGGAGGAAGCAGACAAGTGGCCCTGTGTGCTCTCTCTTTGCCAGGCCCCAAAGTTCAAGAGGCTCAGGGAGACAGGGTAGAGATTCTTGCCCCTTTTTACATGTTTAACACTGGAATATAGGAGAAGTTTGTAAAGATGAGTTTAGATGGGGCAAAGCCCAGATGAACTTGGCAGTGTCGAGCTCTTTGGGCACCTGCTGATTTTGGTCTGGACAGAGCCATTTGCTCTGTATAATCTGATGTGATATTCATGTAAAGAGTCTCCCAACAAACAAGGTGTCAAGGTTTTATTTTGCCCTTTCCTTCAAAGCAACATCATTGGTGAAATCTTGCTCCCTTTAAAATCACAGGAGCTTTTCTGTGGACTTTTAAGGTGTCAGGATTTCACCCCATGTGGGTGCTTTACCACCTGAGTTTAGGAGAACACAACCCAACCTTCCTTCCTTGTCCTAAGGGCTGGAGTTAACTGGGCAGTTGCAAAGCATGGCATGTAATGCTTTTCTGCATTAAATACACCCACATTATCTTACATCCCAAGCAGCCCAGCCTGGCAGTAGACAATTATGAGTTTTGCTGGGTTTATTTTGATTGGCCTGCTCTCAGTTTTCCATAGTGGTACTCTATTTGTACAAACAGATCATTAATGATAGCAACAGATGACATGTGTCTGAAATATGGGGTGGACGAAGGATTAGTTTTTCTTCCTTCTTTTTTTCTTTTTTGTGTTTTTTTTGTTTTGTTTTGTTTTTCCTGAGTGTCTGCACTTTGACAGCACGTTTGCCAGGCTGTCACTTGGTTGAGAGATCCACAAGATTAGGACCTCATTGTGTGAATGTTTTCACAGCACTTGTTGCTGTAAAGAATCTTCACACTTTGGTGGATGAAATCTGAACTCCTAGACACAAACTGTTAAGAAGCAATCATAACAATTAGCTAATGTGTCAACAATTAGCACTTTCCATCAACCAGCATTGAGCGGAACCTTCTTCTTATCCATAGGCAGACAAAAATGCAATGATGTAGTAAAGAAAAGCAGTGGAGTTGGCTGCACTCATCCCTTGCTGTAGCCAGCAAACTCCCATGGGTATTGTTTACAATGATTATTCTTCCATTATGATGTTATTGCACAGGTCAGGGGTGGTAGCTAGACTGAAAATAAGCTTTTTTTTTTTTTTTCCTTTTGCTTTTTTTTTTTTTTTTTTTCTTAAGCTCTTGGCTGCTTTTACAAAAGTACAACAGAAACAACTGCTGTGAAAAGGTCAGCCAGTAACAGTACTTTAGTGTTTAACTGGTAAATATTTCAAAATAGTATTTCTAATATTTTACCACTTGGAAGTTTTTCAATGCATCTCCAGTCCAGCGCGACTCAATCAATGTAAGATTTCCACGGTCTCCTCTGGGACTTCTTTACAATGGGTACATTATAGTCTGTTACCATATCTACCACCAGTTGGTCAGAATTTGTTTTAATATCTTTTTATATGGTATATTACTGGCAATAATATGAAAAGCACTGTTTTCTCAAGTATTTTACATATCTCCATATGTAAGCACTGAAGAGAACTGAAGGTCTTCCAGGTCTTCTGACGTGACCTTGCAGCCACACTTACTCATGCAGTAGTTTCTTAGAAGGCAAAGCAGATGGCTGAGAGGAAAATCAGAGTCCTCTTCAAAGAAATATCTTTGGAGAATGTCTGATGTAATGCATGGGGCTTGTAATGGGCTACTGTGGAACGGACAGAAAGTTCTGCAGCATTGGTAAAGGTTTCCTTGGTTAATTGTGTAGAGGGAGCCAAAGTGAAACCATCTTAAAACCCAGCAGTTTCTAAAAGCAACATGCTGCTTGACTGCAAGCCAAAGCAATTGATTTAAAACAGGGCACAGTGCTCCAGCACAGCCTCATCTGGTGCAGCACCCTGGTAGCTGCAGTTTGGACCATGTGTGGATGTTTAGGAATTATTTGGCAGCTCAAGAAACACAGCCTTGCAGTGATCTGAGCAAAGAGGTGGCAGTAAAGATGCAAATGGAACAACAGTAACCAAATATTACTGATTTCTCGAAGTTCAACCTGTGCTACCTTGTAAGGAGGGGGAAGTATGAGCCTGTGGTTTAGGGACAGGTGGGTCTGACCCTCTCCCCAACTCTTCCTATTTCTCCTTGTGACTTTGTGCAAGACCTCAACGTACCTCAGCTGCCTCTTTTTAATCCCAGTCCTTCCCCATCCCCTCCTTCCAGCCCGGGACATTGTGATACTAAACAAATGTTTGAGATTTTTGGAGTGGTGGTGGTGGGGAGTATAATTACACTGAGGATTATTAATATGGGAAATATGGTCAATAAATGTGAGAGGGGTTGAGTAATGCAGGAACATTCTTTACAAATTCTTTAGTAACGGAGTAGGCAGAGTGCCATAGACAAAGAAAATCCTCTGAATTGCAAGTGTGTTCTTATGGCTTTTGCCAAGAAGATGACAAAACCCCTTCTTTCTTCTCACATTAGGACTCCTATTCAATGATACACTTAAGCATGTTCTTAAATTCCGTTGACATTTGAAAGCACTGTTGACTTTAATAGGACTTAAGCACCTGTTCATGGTTAATTGTGTACTTTTAGGGCTTTTCTTGAAGGGAAAAGAAAAAGAGAGCTGGATAGACTTAGGCATGTGCTTAAAGTTAAGCAGGTGCTTAAGTGCTTTGCAGAGCTGAGGCCTTAGAACTGAGTCTAATCCCCTCTGAGCTCAGAGGATGCATTTTCCTTGCAGTGTGCCTAATGTGGAGGAGTAATTTGTTTAAGAGACAAAAAGTCATGAGAAACATCTGAAGGTTTTAATTTTTTATTTTTTTTTCCAACAGCACCCAACTATGGGTGCCAGCTGCTGACAATTGAATTATAGAAGGAATTTACAAACAGGCTAAATGGACTAAACCAAAATCACTTTCACCATTAAGAGCTATAGGCCCAGATATTATCTCTGGGTAAGTCTCCTAGTACCTTGATAAAAGCTTTTTTTCCATGGAGGTAACACCAGAATTGCTCCTGGCCAGAGTGGGATTTGAATCTCTCCCCTCTGCCCAGAGCAGCAGTGATCCTGCCAGGATGAGTGGCTGCCTTTGGGTTAGATGGGAGAGGAGAAAGGCTTTTTTTCTCTGGGAAGGAGCTGCATTGGTGTAGGCAATGACTGATGGCTCAGCAATGACAGTACCAGAGGTTTTCCCCCTGCCTTTTAGCCTGGATTTAGGCAACTTGCTTTTTGGTAGTGGTGGGATTACTTTGCCTTGCTCTCCTTGAGATGTGTCCTTGGATGCCTCTTCATCTCCAGTCCCTGTCAGGAAGGGAAAGAATTCTGCCCTCTCCCCTTCTCCTGGCTCATGTTCTAAGTTCTACCACATGCACTCTTGCTGGAAAGTGATGTTTAATGCTCAGTGAAGTGAATCCTACTTGGGAATTCTAGGTAGTGTAGCAGCAATTAAACAAAACAGTTGACAAATAAATGTAAATGTGGGGATCAGGATCTTAATTTAAAGTAAAAAAAATAGTACCTTGGCTTCTTGCTCCCCCCCAGTCTACTGAGCCTAGAGTGGAGCAGTGCTTCTGCTTTCTTATGGTCAACATCATGAAAGCAAGATCATCCAAAGGGGATATCAGGAGAGAGGTGCCTCTGTGAAATTCCCCTTCAAAGTGTGGACGTGCCACAACTGTCCCCTTGAAGGAGGAACCAGAAGAAAGTGATTTAAACCTTTCTGTTCCCTGTGAGCCTCAGCCACCCTGTGCTGTGCTGGCAGGCTGCTGAGCTGCAGGCTGGGCTGCAGAAACACTGGGGAGCTTTGGGAGGAAAGGGCAATGGCTGCTGTGGATCTGAGGTCTTGGTCCTGCTCCCTTGGGGGGGTTGAACCTGGGAGCTGTGGCAGAGATGCTGCTGCTGCACCAGGCTGGGGGGAATCTGAAAACTCTTGGGCCCCAGGGAGAGAGTAGGTTCTCCACCGGTGTCCTGACCGGTTTTGCCATATTTGGTGGCTTTCTCAAAACCCCATTTCCTTCAGTTTTGTGATTAAGTGACTATGTTGTCTTTTCTTAAAAAAAAAAAAAAAAAAGGAAGAAAAAAAGAGAGAGAATTTTCCAGTCTTTGTGGTAGCAGAGATAAGCTGGAAAATATGAGCCTAAAACATTCCCAAACCAGAAAGCAAATAATTAGAATCCACAACAACAACAACCAAACCAAACCAAACATATATTTGAAAATTAAGCTGTACTCCTTGCCAAGTGACTTTGAACAGTGGAAGGCAGCATCACTGCTTTGCTCACAGGAGGTGAGAGATGCCCAGGGCAGGTGACGTCCCCTGCCTGGGACTTTTTTTGTGATTTAACCCCTTCACCATAAAATCCTGGTAAAGTTAAATGCAGTTTCAGGGGTTCAGGGTGGATTAGAGGGCTGTGGCTGGAGGGCTGGATTCCTTGCCTGCCTGGAAGGGGTTTTGGAGAGGATGTACAAATGTAAACTGGCCAGGAGGAGTTAATCCTCTGTCAGGATCTGGTTACCAGAGGGAAGTGTTTCACACGAGTTGCCAGTTCCCTTCCACAATGTATCACGGATTAATAGGAAAATAAAACCCAAACATTCTCAATTTTTCTTATGCAGCTTATTTACAAAATGAAACGTGTTCGTGTCAGGGAGTGGCAAGCAATCCTCACTGCTGCAGAAAGGAGAAGGGAAACAAGGAGAGCCAGGTGCTCCAAATAAGAAAATGTCAGGAAGGCTCCACTCCGAGCTGCCGGAGCTATAAATTGTGGCACTGCCACCACTGTGACCTGCAGCCTGGGGGAAGAGAATAGTATAAAAATGATAAATCACAGCCAAGGTTCCAGATCTTAATCAGACAAGGAAAGCTGGTTCCATTATCAGACAGATTTATATAATCACTCACTAATAATGCTGTGTCCTTCCTCCAGTTTCTTTTAGCAGGCGTGGGGTAAGACCCCAGATAGCAATCCTGAGGTCACATCTGGCCTGACATTGGAAGGGACCAGTGTGTCACTCAGGCAAGAGTTTCCTTGCCTTCATACCTGCTCAAAGCAAGCATCTCTCTTCAGAAAGCAGTGAATCCTGTTACGGAGTGAGCACAGCATCTGGGGAGCTCCCCTGACAGTTATTCTTGGTTATTTTATTCCGTGCAGTGTGTCCAGCTTCCAGACACTGCTCTTCTTATACATCTCTTTGCTTCAGCTCAGATTTTCACAATCAGACCACTCCAATCTTCTGCCCCGTGCCCTCTAGATACAGAAACCATTCCCTATTCTCTCACTACTGAGCCACACTTTCTGACCTGTTCCTCATTTTTATGGCACTCCTCTTGAATCCTCTCCAACATTCAAAGTGGAGGTGCCAGACCTCAGGACAGCTTTCCCTGAGTGATTGTGTTGGTGCCACCATGGTGTCACTCGTGGCTGTGTCACTGGCAGCTCTATCTGAGGCTTCCCATCTTCCAGGGGAGCCCAATTCCTCTTCCACCCTGGTGTCCTCCCTACTCACAGCTCCTCCACCCTTGTGTCTTCTGCACACTGGTCTGAGTGCTACTCAAGAGTTTCTTGTCATTCATAAAAATCTCTGGCTGTGGTAACACCAGCAAGTGATACTTGTGGGACTCTTTGGAAATTGTAGTTACTTGGTGGTGGTTTCCTACGTAAACTCATCTTTTAGCTCTGTGTATCTTGTCCTCTTTGATTCCAGTATCAGCTCAAATAGAACCACAAGTAAAGCCTTTCCCACATCTCTCTGTAGAAAACCATCCAAGGATTTACACTCTAATATAAGTTCATAACTATTATCCAGCCAAATCTTTTGAATAGTTTATTATATGACCAGAACTACCTTTGTCAGACAAACTTACAATCGTATTAAAAATTGCCATTTACTTTGATAGGATCTATTATCTCCAAATACATATAAATTCACATTAACTATAAAGATATTTAATTCCTGAGGAAGGAAACCTTGTTGATTAAGGAAATAACAGTGGTGTAATTTGCCTGCTCTGCTGTCAGGTCAATCTGTCTTTACCTGACTGCTCCCTCTGCCCCCTCACAGATCCCAGAATCAGACTTTCTTTCCTGCAGTCCTCTGAAATGGGCATTTTTTTTCTTAGAAATCCACATTCACAATTCAGGAATATCTCCTTCAGCTGCCTTTAAACTCCTGCATGCCAATTGTTTGCTTAAGGTAATGCTAAAAATCTGGTGTTCATAGCTGCAATCAGTTCCCTTCTGGGTTATTTTGAGATCAGGTCATTGTTGAGTATATGAGTGATATGACATTTTCCCCCAAATATTTTGCAGAAGTCTCTGTTTGAGTGCTTCTTGCTTTTGTACCTTATTTTCAACAATTAACTAGTGCCATAATTCAGATCACTTTTGTTCCAACAGAACTCCAGTTTTTCTTGTGTCGTTATTTTCCTCTGGCAAATTTCTCTAATTTATAGCTTCAAATTAACATTTATGAATGCTAGCTTCCCTTTTTTCTATTATATTTACACCAGCTCTCACTTCCCCTCTAAGTGACACTGTTTTATAGGTTTTCTGCTTTTTCATTTTCATGGCAACTTTCTCAGCTACAGAATAAAGCCTTGTAAACATCTTGTAAACTGTTAGCAGATCCCAAGTATCATTCCCATACTCCTATTTAACGTCTCCTTTTCCACTGAATGGCTTGATAATTGTTTTCAGCTTTGTGAAACCATCCCTTAGAGCAGAAAATGTGTTTGTAAATGGTGGCATTTTTATTCCTCTTACACACAATGAATGTAATTAATGGGATTGCGTGAGGACTGGGTGCCATCAGCACGCTGCTGTAATCCAGGTCTCTGTGTGTGAATCCCAGTTGGGATTGTGTTTTCCCAATCTCCTGGATTGCTTGCTAGGTAAATTGGGGATTCTCTGGGTGCATGTTTTGTTGCTGAGCACCATGCAGTCAGTCATGGCAGGATGATAGACTTCTACCAGCTCCATATTTGTTTAGATAAAAGATCACTGCAGAGGGAGATGTCTCTGCACCATCCTATTTTTCCTTGGGGAAAAGAAAACCAATGGAGGGGAAATTTGTGCCCCCATGCAGTGAAGGGGTTGTCCAGACACCTGTATATAGCACGAAGTTAAATAGAGGAAATAATAGGGAAAGCATTTCTGTTGTCATTTCCATTTGGATCATCCTCATCATCACATTGCAGGGTGACAGGTACAGAAATAATGTGTGAAAGTCTCTTTATAGGCTGCATTTGGAAAGGTTGCATCTGTGCTGGAGTAGTTGGTCTGAAACAGGCATAGGATAAGGATTTGACCCGTGTGTGTTTGTGTGTACAAGTGTACACCTGTATCTACAGAAAATTAAATTATGCTTTAGTGCCAAATGCATTTGAATGGACTGGGAAAGACTCTTGGGAAGATGCTGGGTCTTTTTGCTAAGATATTTTCTGGTAATTAAACATCTCTCTATTTTATAATAGTTAATGAAAATGAGAGTGGTTGGAAGGGTTATTTCTGTCTGTTGCTATTAGATTCTCCAGGTTTGCTGACCCTGAATAATTAAATGTTTTTGATCACTCCGTTTATATTGCCTAGAACTGAAGTAATTCTGATCCTTCAGCAAACTTGAAGCACAGCATGGAACATACTGAAAGGCGCCAAAAGATGAAACATTTCAGTTTAGTGGTTCCCATCTGTCTGTCCTGAGACCAGGAGACCATTATAACACACTTAGAGCATTTAAAAACTCCTCAAGGTTGAAAGCCCTGATTAGGGCAGTATCTGTTCACGTGTGGGAGCCCTGCCTGCTCCAAACCTGGGAGCAAGGAGCCCACGGGTCCCTTCCCTATGGGAAAAGATGTTAATAATGGTGGGGAAAAAATCAGGGGAAAATATAATCAAGGAGACCTGACACCGAAGAGAAAATAGCAATGTACACATCCATCGGTTTGTACTGTTTTTACAGAGAGTATAAAATATTTAAACCAAAGTCATTAATCATCCTGCTTCTCCGTTCTAATCCATGGGAACCACAGGAGGTCACCAAATATGCATTTAATATAAAAGAATGAAAAATATTAGAAGGGGAAATAGCGTAGCTTCAGAGCAAAAAAAATTCAAGCCAAAATGTTGCTAAAAAAGAAAATAGGATTTTTATAATATTCTGTTGGAAATTCATTACATTTGGGGCGACAATTCAAAATATATTAAGAATTAGTTAAAAATGTAGCTAAAGTGGAATTTTGTTTTATTTCTTGATTTAAATTTTTTTTTTCTTTAAAGAAACTCCCTGATAGGATCATTCTCAATTTTGTTGAGATGATAAAATCTCAACACTGGTTGTGGAAAGCAGATGGTTCTTGGAGAAGTCATTGCCAGGTTCGTTTTCCAGGTTTCCATTGGGTTATTTTGATGGATGCTTTAAACCTCTCCTCACACCACTGGGTTTTGTGCCCCAGGCTGATATTCCCCCCCCAGTTTCAATACCTAAAGGTGAGAAAGCAGTGAGAGGAGATGCTGCTCCCTGCCCTCATTGGGAACCTTGGGTGTTGGTATGGAGAGGAAAGCCAAGGACTGTGGCTAAGCTGAATCTGTGTGTTTTATCTAACATTGTTTGAGTTTCTTGAAGCCTATTAATTTATTTACCCATCCTTCAATGGTGCCTGGAGCCAGGAGCCCTCTCAGTGCAGGAAGGTGAGGGGTGGCAGGAGCAGAGCAGCTGCCCAGCCAAGGATTGGAAGGAGCAAATATTTCCATGATCCAGGGGTGGGATCCTCTGCCTGCTCAAAGTGCTAACCAGAGGGGTTGTGCAAAGTGAGAGCACAGAGAGCTGCTGTGCCTCCTGCCACCAGGGAATGTGGGGAGGGACAGCAACACACAGCAGAACTATGGCTTTCCAAAACCTCCATTCAGCTTTGGCACAATACAGCCACTGTAGAAGAAGACGTTAGGAACAAAAAATAAAGCTTGAAGCTTCAAGACCAGGCTGCCAGAATTATTAAGAAAAACATCAAAATGATGCCATTAAAAACAGATGGGGATTCTATAAAGTATTGAAAAGAAAATGTTTAATTATGAGCCGTATGCAAAACCCATCAAAGTTGGATTAATATTATAGTGCTGTTGCTGTAGAGGGTTTAAGTAGTCCGTGGTGGAACATTAATCTTTCACTCCTTTAAAAATAATGTTTTCCTTTTGTTGATGACAAATTCCATCTCTTCACTGTTGAAATCATATATCCAGATTAATAGCATCTAACATAATGAAATCAAAAGGCACAGGTAATATGGATTAGTTTAGAAAACAACAACAACAAAGGGAAAAAAAAAGACCTGAGGGGAAAAAAATACACTAGATGGGGTTGTTTTGTTTTTTTTTCAATATCACTATATTTTTTCCTGTTGTTAAAGGACAAGACTTGTCTGTCCGGGATATCAAAATGGGGATAAATACCCACAGAATCTCTAAAATGGTATCAAAGAGAAGATGCTTTACAGATTTTTGGGCTGGGAGTCTCTCATCTGTCTTGAGTTTCTGGAGGATTTCCTATGGCTGAGCAATCTGAACACCTCTGGCAAGAGGTCCTGCCCCAAATTTGCCCCTCCCAGCTCAGCTGCCTGGAACAGCTAGGAAGAGTTTCTGGGCTTTTAGTTATAACAGTATTTGAAGTGTGGAGTTGCTGGTGCAGGGAGGATTGTTTTGGAAAAGCTGGGCTGCAGGGCTGCTTTTTCTGTCTCCACTTGCTGTGGTATCTCCTGCTGCCCTCCTCCTGTAAGGATTTAGGGCTGCCATGGTCTGTGTGCTCTCTGCCTGGGCTTCCCTCTGCCTCTGGGATTTTTAGCACCTACCTGTGTGGAAAGGTTTGTACTCCAGGCCAGGAATCTCAGGTGATGGCCTTCAGCCCTGGAGGATACAGCAACTCTTTTCACATCTGTCACAATGCTTTGGAGTTACTCCCTGGTGGGGATGGGCACAGGTGTGAGCTGCTGCTTTGGGTGGCAGAGAAACCCAAAATCTTTTCCCTCCAACTTCCATCGCCCTGGTGAGTGGACCTGAACTTCCTAGATTAGTCAGGCAAGGTGATTTTGTTCACTTTTTATTTTTTTTCCTCCCAAAACCTATTGTCCCTTCAGGGCTGAGCCATGGTACTTTGTGCATTACCCCATGTGTTAGGATTCATCACCCTGGCCCTCCACCTCATGCTTTTTCAGTGTTTGCAGTGTACATGAGGCTCTACCTGCTGTATTCACTTAATACAACAGGAACAATTTCCCTTCTTCCTTTGCAGCCCTGTCCCCCACCACCAAAAAAAAAAAAGCTATATTGAATCATCAGGTACACCAGAAGAAGGCTCTTATTTTAGCAAAAATATCAGCACTGACTGCCAAGGTAGATTTAAGGTATTCATTAGAAAATATTTTGTCCTGGGCTTTAAGAATAATGTACTTTCAGTACAAGGAAATGGTTACTCTGAACATTGGACATTTTTTTAGTTATTTACACTAGGTTTCAAGATTTAGAATTACCATGAAAGATTTACTTACATTGCAGTTCATGTAAAATTTAAAATCAATAAAGTAAATAAATTTAGCTTGTCTGCCTGAATCGATTTCCCCCTCTGCTAACAGAGTGCTGTAATACTGTACTTTCTTATCTCCGATGTCATCCTCTAGTGATAGTTTCAGGGTTGCAATTCTGCAATGTTATCATGTCCTTTGTGGCATGCTGTGCCTCTGAGTCACCTGGGACTTCAAATATTTCAAACCTGGGTTATGAAAGCTGTGTCCCCCGTCCCCCCCATATCTGGGGAGCTGCCAGGAGCCAGGTTGCCTCCCAGAGCCTGGGGAGAGCAGAGGTGGCCCCTGGGCAACTGCAGAAAGGGAAATGTTCCCAATGAATGGGAGGCTCTTCTGGCAAGGTGAGGGAAGGGGGATTAACCTTTGTTTTTTCCACTTTTTGCAAAGATGCCAAGCCACGGGACCAAACAGCCTTCTTTTTTTTTTTTTTTCTTCTTCTTTTTTTTTTTTTTATGTATGTGTAGGATTTAGATGGTGACAAAAAGTAAATAGACTCATCCAGCTGTTGGATTGGTGTATTCCTCAGCAGGAGAGACAGGGTGATTGCAGTGTGCATGGGAAGAGCAGAGACTCCCTGTGATAGGTTTCCATTCAGTTTATCATCTTTTTTTTAAATTTCTTTTTTATTTTTCCCCCCTTTACATGGGCTTCTTCATCAGAGGTACCTTGAAAGTGGTGGCAGATGGGTTGTAATAGAGGACTGACTTCTGAGCAGGGTACAGGGCTGTGGCAGTGAGCAGCTCATGGTCCATCTATGGGTCAACTGGTTCCTGGAGACCCCCAACTATTCTGGGGGGCACCTCTTATCTCCCAGCCTGGGCCAGACCCTTCCAGTGGCCAGTGGGAGCAGCCTATGGTTGTAACAAGGTTACATCAACCAACCTGCATTTCACATGTGTAGAACACAGGAAAGGTGGGCAAGGATGGGGGAAGCTTTGTGAAATAGTTGGTTATATAATATAATATAATTGAGAAATACGATTGAGGGTCAGCAGTATCTTTTGGTGCAAAAAGAAATCCTTTAGTTGTTCCCAGCCTGTAATGTGAAATTGCATTCTTGTTCTTCCCTGGGTCTATGGCATGACTGGTAAAGGCTTTATGGGACTGACAGGTTTGGCTTTCTGATTGAAAAAGGATTATCTGTTGCCAGAGGGAGGACAGCAATTTTATTTTACAAGTTGAATGATTTAAAGTTTGGTTCCGTTCTGTGTTGGAACAAGCCAAAATTTTGCAAACAGATTTATAAACTCAAACTCCACGGCAATAACAGACAGCTCTTGAGCATGTTTCCCACCTCAGTCTGTCTCTCTGATTAGAAATAACTGGAGAGCCAGGGATTTCAGAGACCCTTATCTAAAAAAGTTGTCAGAACTGATACACCTCTGGAAGATGCCCCTGCTGAGGGAAAACCCTTGGCCAGTAAACCATGGACCCACCTTGTAACTCTTTCAAGAAGTTTGGTCACAGCTGCACCATCCAAGGGATTTGGAGGAAAATAATCCCTGCAACAATAATAATCCAAAACTGATGAATCTTAAAAATCCTGGAGTTACTTATTGAAAAAGGAAACACATAAATACAACTGCTTTGATTCTGGGTCTGGCAAAAGAGTAACTGTTATTATAGCCAAACAAACACAGGCAATACTCTGGTTTCAGGTGAAGTGAAATATTCTTTTTTTTATTACTTGCAAAAGATCAACCCTGTCTGTCAGTGTTGCTGGTGAGTTAAAGATGGAGCACTCTTCTGGAAGCTGTGAGGAAGATGTCTATAAAATATAAAATGTTAAGCAAACTTTAAAGGAAAAACAAATAAAAGAAGAACAGAAAACAGAAAAAGAGAGGGCATAGTGATATAATAACAATAAAGAAGGGGGCAGATCTCCCTCTGGTTTAAGTTAGAATAAATTCAAATGAAACCAGTATTGCTGTGCTGCCTTTATACCCGTGCAGCAAGCAAAAGCTCACGAATTCGAGCAAACAAATGCAAGCTATGTGATCAGTTCTATTTGTTTTCTGACTCATGTCTGGTGCCTGGAGGTGAAGGGGCTCCAGTCAGAAGAGCAGAGCTTTTCCTTCAGGCTGGATCTGATGGGGAACTTGGAGCATCAAGTTCTGTAAAGCAGCAGGATCCCTGTTTTGGCTCCGGAGGGGCTGGCAGCTCTTGCAGGTGATTTTGAACATGATGTTACTGTAGCCCAAATACAATTCACAGACCGTGTTGGTCAACTTGAGACAAAACAAGATGTGCTGGGCTGAGTTTGGTCATTACTGACCAGGTTTTCCCAGACAGCAGAGTTGTACAGCTCCTGAGGCTGTTACTCACTAGAAAACTTGGCCAAGATGCAGGGAGTTTGGCTAATTAGGAAGATGTTAAACACAGCTCTGCTGTAACAGCAGCTGACTGGCATGCTGGCTGGAACAAGAGACACACTGAGCCTGACTGGCACAAAGCTGAGGAAGAAAGACCCTGTCCTTTTCTTAAATTTGTGTCTGATGATGGCAGCCAGGCTTTCCCGGAGCAAGGCAGCCTGATTTCTGGGGAAGGCAAAGGGGGTACCCAGAGGGGGAACGCTCTGCTCTGATGAGCAATCTGAGCTTTTGGGGTTTTTTTCCTGTTTTTTATGTTGTCAGAAACAAGTAGTGGTGGTTAATCTCCTCAACACCTATGCCTAGGCTGGAATGAGTGCTTAATTTTAAAGCTACTAAGCATCAAGTCATGAGCTTTACTGTCCTGTTCTGCACTGCTGGAAATCAGGCTGCTGAAAAAAATGTCTTTAGTCACTCATTTAAAAATGATTCAGAAATGCTAGCCCAACCTTTTGAGACCTTTTTGCTTTCTACTTTGCCTCTTTATTAAATAGTTATACATACAGCATAAGGTTTAAATAGTGCCAGTTTTGGTTCTATTATCTACTGATTTTTCACTGAGGATGTAAGCTGTGTCCCTGCACAGGGGGACTGAGGTTTATTTCCTTACCCAAGAAGTTGTGATGCTTTGTGGGAAAAGCTCAGTCCATGCAAAGCAGAAATGCTCGGGACCAGCCAGGAATATTTCTGAGCATCTGTCATCAGCTGTGATCTTGTAGACTTTATTTAAACCTTCAACTTTTCCACACTTAGACTGTTAAGTATTTTAAGCCTTTCTACCTTTAACTTCAGCAGACACAGTGACTTCTGTCCATCCCAGTTTGTGAGCATAACACCACAGAAATGTGTAACTATGATGCCAGTCACATTTAATGGTTACTACCATGTGGTTAATCTGGTATTCCCTCTGAGAGGGGTGAGATGATAACAGACTGGAGTTTAAATGGCTGCTTATGTGTGATCCTTCATGGTTTGGGGTGCATTAACTTGGTAGGAATGATGGAAAACAGATAAATGGATTAAGCTGGCAAGCTTCTATATTATTAATTTTTTCATGTCAAGTGTTTATATTGAGTCAGCTGCTGAGCTCCTGTATACACTCCCCCACTTTGCAGGTGAGATTTAATTCTTGTCTGTGAGCATCTTTCTCAAGACAGAGAAAGCAGATTCCAGAGGAGGAAGATGATGTCAAATGGGCAACCTTGGCTTACAGAGCTACTTGGCTTCTTTGCTTCCATACACACAAACCCAGCTGTAAATATTAAATACTTCCAGAGAAATCTGCACTGAGCACCAAGAAATTGCAGTGAACAGGTATTTGTTAAAAGTGTGAAAAGGAGAGCCTAGCCCTGGTTAATTCAATTCTATACCTGGAAAGCTGTTCCCACAGAAACCTCTTCCCTTTGGTCACCAAAGAGAGCGTGGGAGCATCCACACTGCAAGGAAAACCTGGGAGGGCAGAGCAGGAGGCTCTGTGTGGATTGGAGCCAACCTTGGCTTGACCCCACTCGGGTCTTGGTTCCCTGTGCCAAGGGTGTCCCCTACCCCACCATGTGCTGCAGGAAGCAGGATGGGAAGCTCTTAGTGATGTCTCTGGCAAAATGGAAGGATTCTTTTTTCTGAGCTGCAGTTTCCGCTCTTAATACAGTTTGAGACAAACCAATAGATTTAGTTTTTAAAAATTATTATCCTATTGCCTGATTTATTGATCAGATCCAGCTGCTGACATTGCAGGCTGATGACGGCCGTTTCCCCTTCTCCCTTTTGTACCTGCAAATCCTTTGTGATCCCAGCTCCGGGTGCATCCATCCCTGGGTGCCACCCAGCTCCGGGTGCATCCATCCCTGGGTGCCACCCAGCTCCGGGTTCATCCATCCTTGGGTGTCACCCAGCTCCGGGTTCATCCATCCTTGGGTGCCACCCAGCTCCGGGTGCATCCATCCCTGGGTGCCACCCAGCTCCGGGTGCATCCATCCCTGGGTGCCACCCAGCTCCAGGTTCATCCATCCCTGGGTGCCACCCAGCTCCGGGTGCATCCATCCCTGGGTGCCACCCAGCTCCAGGTTCATCCATCCCTGGGTGCCACCCAGCTCCGGGTTCATCCATCCTTGGGTGTCACCCAGCTCCAGGTTCATCCATCCCTGCGTGCCACCCAGCTCCAGGTTCATCCATCCTTGGGTGTCACCCAGCTCCAGGTTCATCCATCCTTGGGTGCCACCCAGCTCCGGGTGCATCCATCCCTGGGTGCCACCCAGCTCCAGGTTCATCCATCCCTGCGTGCCACTCAGCTCCAGGTTCATCCATCCTTGGGTGTCACCCAGCTCCAGGTTCATCCATCCTTGGGTGCCACCCAGCTCCGGGTGCCTCCATCCCTGGGTGCCACCCAGCTCCTCCCGGGGCTTTCACAGGGCCCAGACCTCAGTTTCTCTCCGCTATCTCCCCAATCAGCCCCCGCTCCTCCTCCTGGTTTATCAGCCAGAGCACACAGACAGATAACATCCTCGTGACGTGGCCCTGACCTTTGTCAACCTTTGTTAAGGTTCCATCTGAAGTCCGGCCGGGTGTTTGTAAACAGGATGTCATTAAGGCTGGGAACTGACAGGGCCTGACGGGAGGACAATGCGGAGCTGGCCAGCCCTGGGCTCTCAGATGTCCGCCCGCATTGTGCTGCCGGGGCCGGGGCGGTAATTGGTGTCCCCTGGTGTCCCCTGGCCGAAGGAAGTGCACTCAACTCGGATTAATCTGCCCGTGGGGCCTAAGCCATCCCCACAGCCCGAGTGTTTCCTCCGATAAACCCCTCCGGGCCGGGAGGAGGGAAAAGCTGTGAAAATCCAGCCCGCCGTGACAGGTGCCCACCGCAAACTGGGAACAGGAAAGGTGTGGGAGGAGGAGAAAGTGGCCAAGACGAGAGGGCTTCTGGGCTCTCCTTATCGGCAGGGAGAGAGGGAGAGGACGGGAGCTTATCGGCTCCTGGGGCAGCTGGAGAAAGGGCAGGAAGATGAGCGGGAGGAAGGGATGCAGATAAACCCGGCTGTGGGACCAGGCACCCCCCCAGGGTTATAACAATAGTTCAGACCCAGATTTGGCCCCGGACAAAGTTTAAAAGACAGTCATATATATATATATATATATACATATACCCAAGGATAAAGTGGATCTCTGCACGCATGAGTGCACACACACAACTGCGGGTGAAAACTGAGCTTCAGAAGGGAAGCAAAAATGGTTTTTTCTACTTTTTTCTTAGTGCTTTTGTTTGGTTGGTTTTTAGAATTTTAAACATCCCAGTCAGGTTTTACACCTCATTTTTACACCTAAACAGGTGCCTAAATAACTGAGAGTAGAACTGGCTGAAAGTCAGACTGAAACCAAGCTTCACATATTTATTTTTTTTTGTCCATTTCTTTTCCACAGGTGAGGAAGAAGTTTGACCTTAAAATCTTTTTGTTTTTCAGTACCTAACACAAACAGGTCTGTTTCAAAGCCTGTACCTTTATTTTTCATTTTTACAGACTGCCAGATTTCTCTCCATATTAACCTTAAAGTTCAGTAAGTATTCATGGGAGCACATCGATTTAAGAAAATATATAACATTCTCAGTCTTTTGGCATCCATGTAACTAAAAAGATTATGGTATGTTTTTCTTGTAGGCTTTAAATTATATCATCAGCTTAAGGCTTGTACTGATCAGACTAATTCTTCAGGTTTATTCACTTAGAGTTTCATGCAACATGCTGGATTCCATATTCAGTAGGAATATAAAAATTCCCATTTTTATGTAAGAAACAAGGAGTTGCCCATGAAGGCAAATCAGTGAATCTATGTGAAGCCATATGACAAGACTTGTCTTAAATATATAGAGCAGATGATTTGGAAATTCATTTAATACTGTGGCAGTTTCCCAAAGAAACATCCCTCAGAACATCCAAGCCCACATCATTCACTGAACATTTTAAACTCTGTAATTTTGGGCTGAAGGAGCCAGATTGCTCTGCTCTTGAAACTGATAGTTAAATCCTTGGCCTACTTTGCTCCAAGGAAAGGTGAACAATAGGAGAGGAATTTCTGATACTCCCAATCTAAGAGCTCTGCTGTGCTGGAAGATGAGAAGGTGGCTGCTGGGTTGGGAGCAGCTATGCATCCAAAATGACAGAGACTTTTGGGGGAAATAGGACAAATAACAGCTCTGGTAACTTTTTTGGATACGCATTTTTTGGATCCCACATTTTTGGATCTGCCCCAGAAGGACCCTTTAAAAAATAAAAGAAACACTAACAAAAAATCCACCTGTTCTGAGGGGAGAGAAATGATTCCCAACAGCCTGAAAAGAGAACTAAAAAAAAAAATAAATTAAAAAATTATATTTCTCAGTGTGTATGTAAGAAGACAAATGAATGCATATTTTTTTCCTCAATATGAGAAGGAAAAGAGAAAAATAATCTTTGGCAGCCTTGAGAGCCGTAGTTTACTCAACTCAGAAATATGCCTCAAAGTTCAAACCAAAGTTGACCAACGCTCCAAAGCTGCTTACAGCTGCAAAGAGTGACATTTGTTTCCAGATGTTAATGGGAAGAAGGCAGAAAAGAACAGTCATGCCTGGAGCCTGCTGAATGGAAATGCCTTTTTTCCTCTCTGAGATCCTACAGAGCTGTCAGAGATTCCTATCCCAGGGCTCCTCAGAGAGGCAGGGAGTGGGGTGGTGTCAGAAGGTTTGCCAGGTTTGGGTTTCTGTCCATGTGTGGCTCGTCTCAGGGTGCAATATGAAGCAGAGCCTGTCACTCACCAGGAGCAAATAAATACAAGAAAGCAAAGGGCTAAGTACAGCACCTTTGGGAGTGGGAGAGGGCAGGAGAGAAAGGGAGGATGGATGGAAGCTGCTGAGAGATGGGAACTGGCTCATGGCTGGAGAGAGCTGAGGTAAAGCAGGGCAAAATGGTTCCACTTAACCTGCCTAACCTGCTTAACTAAATAAAGTGTCAGTGCCACACATGGGGGGGTCCCTCACAGACAACTCTCATGAGATGAAAGAGTTAAAGGCTCTGCAAGAATTAACTTTGATGTTTGCGTATATTTTTGCATGTAAACTAAACAGCTAAAGAAAAAGAACAAAATACCTAATGTGGTGAATTTAGTTGTTTTTTGTTTTTTCTTTTTTTTTGAGGGGGTGGTTCAATTTTTTGGTAAGTGGCTTTTTTTTTTTTTTTTGGTAAGTAAATAATTTTCTTTTTAAATGAGATTCTGTTTGACTGCATGAAATATGAACAGTAATTAAATGCACAGTCTGTGGGCCTTCCATACTTTAAAGCACTTTCTTAAAAAAAAAACCCCAGCACAACTGCTCACCTCAGACAGGCCAATTACCCAAGAATGATGGAGTCAAGAGGAAAGTAGCTAAATTTCTTTACTTGAATGATCACAACCACAAGCCAGTGATTAGTCCCTGCAGCACCAGCAGGGATGTGGTGGGGACACTCACATTGGAAGACTTCAAATAGTCATTTCCTTGGTTAAAATAAAATCTGACTGCACTAAATAGACAGTTTTTAATCTCAATTGGACATCTGAAGATTTCTCAAGCTGTTGTTGGCTGCAGCAGAAACAAATTTTTCTGCTTTGTTGATTAAACCAGTGGTCTCCACCATTGCTTATCGGCCTGCGACGAGCTGTTCTTTTTAATTAAAAGTGAGCCACCACGAGAGAGCAATTAACAGCTAGTAATTACTGTGCTCTTCAGAACTGCAACATTTTGCCTTTCATTCCAATTATATAATGGACAAGTGGCTTTTTGATCTTCAAATTAGTGAGCTCTTGTACTATTTGTTTTGAGGCAGATTTGGAAGGTTAATGATGGCCTGTGGTGGCACTCTTTCCACTGACTGATGTAAGACAAGAAAAAAAGGGGAAGGAAACAGGAATAGTCTATCAAGAAATGCAAATGCTGCCTTCATGATAATGAACAGGAGAAACACAGGCAACTTAATATGCAGGTTATTTCATACCGACCAAAAAATGTTCTTTTTGGTCTTAGCCTGTGCTATGGATTTTTTTTTCTTTCTTTTTAATAATAATAATAAAAAAGTTTAATTAAGCATTTCAACATAAATTCTTTAGAGAGGGAGACAGAGCAGTTAACTGTTTGATACTTAATTGTGTCTGCCTTTGATTGTGGCACCTATAGTTAAATGTTGTACAACATTACTGAGGCATTGAACTGTCCCTTAGGACATGGGATGCATTGACTTTGTCTAAAATCTTTTAAGTAATAAGTCTTAATATATTTAATGGCCACTCTGCCCTTTGAGTACAAGGACCTCTTACATCACAAACAGTTGTCTAATTTTAATTAATATTGATTTGCATCTCTTAAATAGAAACTGTAATTGTTGCTGTTGCTTATGGCTCTATAATAATCCTAGAGGATAGGCAGGTTGGATGTGTTGTGTATACAGGAGTGTGTGTTTTAAAGAAAATATCAATAATGCTGTTACTAGGGCAGATCTCTGCTCTTTTGACTGGAGCTGCTGCAATCAGCTAAGTGGTGCTGTGCTGACTTACCCCAGCTGTGGCCCTTGAATTGGATGTTTTAAACTGTTGCCTTGTTGGTTTTATGTTTTTGTGTATGAATCTAGAGATGTTTTGCTCTAGTCTCAACTAGCCTGATTTTTTGGGGGAAGAAGTCAACAGCTGGAGTACTCTGATACCTCCTGAGTCAGTTAGGAATTTGGCACTTTATTTTTTCTGTGCATGTCTGGATCATGCACATCTGCACAGCTTAACAAAACCACCATCCTCATTTAACAGACAAGCTAGAGATAGTGTGAAAAAAAGTAGGCACCTGCAGTGCAATGAATAAGACATAAAACTCATTCTGTGGATAGCTGAAAAAAGAAGATATGAGTTTAAATTTCTTCATGTCCATCAATCAGCTATTCCTCCGCTAAACACAATCATTAATTTGACAACTAACTGTAGGCAGGAAGGAACATAGATAGAACTTTTCTTTTAAGCTCTCAAAGCTTTAGTCTGGCAGTTGTTCCTCTAGGAGAGAAACGCACTGTTGATTTCCTCAGAGGCAGAATCAGGTTTGCATTGCTCAACAGTCACTGAAAAAATGGTATAAACCCTGTGTTCTTAAAAAAGTTTGGATCATGATTTCAAGTGTCCACCTAAACCGTGAGCTGGAGTATGATTTTTTAATTATCATTGTGAAAAACAGCTCTGCAACCTGTGTGCCAAGCTGGCTACATGGCTTGAGTCTGGCTGAGATGGATTTCTGCAAGTTGAGGTCTTGAAAATATTCCTTGAGAGTCTCTTCCTATGTCCTGGTTGGAGCAAAGCTCCCACAACAAAAATTATGGTCTGGGAAGAGCTCAGGCCTGAACCCACACAAGGGGCTGGAGAGGTGAAAGGAGTTGGAAAGTAGGAAAATAAAGAGGCTGTATAAAAGTATTTCTATCAGGAATCAGGACAATAAACATATGTACAATTTGAAAAAAATACTTAAGGTGTTTGAAAGTTTAAATCTCTTTAGAGGAAACTCTCCTTGGGCTGAGCTGTCACCAGTACTGGGGTTTCATTTTCCGTTTTCTCTCGTTCAAATAGTCCTTTGAAGTGCTTCATGGTGGTTCTCCTTTATTTTCTGAATTCATAGCATGCTGAGGTTTCTCTTGGTGAAGGCTGAGTTGAACACAGGATCTCTGAACATCTGAAATGAGCTGGGGTCATGGTGGGGAAGAGAGTAAAGACTCAAACCCTGAAAATTCCAGATGATGATGATGATGATGTCAGAAGAAGGATAGGAAGTAGAATACTTCTGGAGTGGACATTCTGGAGATATACACCCAAAGTCTTCTAAATTTTCCTTTGTCTTCAGCCTAGCCAACCTGTTCCTTGGGTGCCAGCATGCCCAGGAGAGGTGAGGTGGATGGGGACACCCATCACAAATCACTGCTCCCAGAGAGAGGGTTCCCTCCCACATCCTAACCTGAGAGGGGGGTTACCTTCTGTACACATCAGCTGGGTAATTAGTAACTCCCAGTGACTTCAGCCCTGTTTATCCTGATGGGGATCCCCATGAGAGGAGGATCCAGGCTTTTGTTTTAATTGTTGCAAACTCTTCACCATAGATCTGCAATTTGGAACCAGTATTTGCCATGCAGTTCACCTCCTTAACCAACAAATTTTCTTCATCTGCCTACACATGGCAACTCCTGGATATGGGAGTTACACATTCTGGGGAAGAGGAGACTAAAGCTTTCCTACATTTTTACCAGGGAAATACTGGAAATGGGATGACAGCAGCCAATTAGACTGGGAGGACTCTTGTCAGAAATATGATTGGGATTTTGTTTCCATGTAGCTCATGCAGTAACAGACATGAACCTCGAGCCAGAGACAAATAGTAGTTAATATCTAGAGAAGTGTTCTCTGAGCTGTTTAAATGAGAATTCCAGAGCAAGATGAAAATTGGCCTCTGAGGGAATAACGTTTTCTTTTTCTTCATAACTGTGGATAAAAATTCCAAATAGATCATCAGTATGTATATTAAGAGAAGATCACATTCCTGTGATATTGCTGGAAAATTCAGTAGCAATGTATTTTTCATTTTTTTTTTCCTGTCCTGAAATTTTTTTCTTGGATTTTTGCCATATAATGCAATAAAATACACCCATGAGATATAGGAAATTTAAAGTCTGTTGGTGTTCATTACATTACACAGAGTCATACAGAATTTAAGGTCCTATATGTTAGTCTGCTTCTGAATCAACACAGGGAAGTACATCCAAGACAGAAGAAGCAAAACCCTGGATGCCTCTGCTGTAGTTGGAAATATGAGAATAAGTCTTCTGGATGTGTATTTATTTTGGAGGCTCAGCAAAACCCAATAGTAGCAGTGCTGCTTTATGTGAGGCCTGGAGTGAAAGAATATATATTTTCACAGAAAAAAAAAAAAAAAAAGGTGATCAATTTAACTTTCATCCTTCTTGCCTTGTCCTGTGTTGCTATCACATCTCACAGGCTGAGCAGAGCAATCAGGATATTGCTAAAGAAGAAGGTCACATAATTTTAAATTATAAATTGCAATCTGTAGATTTTAGTGAGAAGTCTTCAGCTGGCCTCTTCTCTGCAAGGTTTCCTCTGGGGTTTGGTGTTGTCCTGTTTGCAAGAGCCAAGCAGCTCTCTCCTTCTCATGGCCATCTCCTACTTGGATATGTCAATACCTGGTTAAGAATGGAGTGTGTCTGTACAGAGGTATTTCAAAATTGTCTGCAGACATAAGTGAAAAATGGCAATGTTGTGGCAACAGTCTTTCAAGAGTAATTTTTTTTCTCTCAAAAGAAAAAAAGGAAGGGTCTTCAGAGATTTTTGCAGAATTCAGTCCTTCAAAAGAAATGAAAAATTATCTTGAGAAAGCTGTAACAACCTCCTATTTTGTGATATACCTTGATTTTTAATAGATGTGCCAAAAATATTTGCAAAGATCTTCCACAGCATTTGGACTTCTACTTTTTACATAGTTGTTGTCTTGTACCCTTTCTTTGCAAATCCAGTCCCATATTACCAGATTATTTTTTGTTCTCCTTGTTGTTTTTTTTCTTAAATTTCCTTCAGGTTTTGAGCATTTTCCCTCCATCCCTCTCTTCCTTAATGGGTATCATACAAAAAGGAGCTGAGAGTTTCATGGTCCATACTGGAAAACTGTAGTAGATTGGGTTTTTTTTTTTGGTTGGAGCTGATAGTTACTAAATCCCCACTTAATACTCCTGCTTTGCCAATGTCTCTCCTCCAGTGAGCACCATGTGCTAATCTCTTGTTCTTCCAGTGTATGCATCCACACTTAATGTGAGGAAACAGGCTTAAACCTCTTAAACTCCTGTTAAATGCTCAGACTTGGCTTTTGCAGCTGTCTGCATCCAGAGGTGGGAGTGCATCCCGAAGCCTTCCCAAAGCTGCCAAGCATGAACCATTTTGCTGCAATTTTTGAGCTGAACCCTCTGGCTCATGCAGTTGCCTGCAGATTTCTTTAAATGCACCCCACAATGTGGAGGAAAGCAAGAGGGAGCTTGGCCCCACCGGGTAAATCCAGGCTCCTGGAAAAGTTTCTCCTTCTGTGAGATAAATCTCCGAGACAAATCAGTTCCCAGCTTTGGGATCCTGCACTTTTAGCAGGGTCAGATGCTGTATCTGCAACCAAGATTTGTCTTTGGAGCTGTTAAAGTGCTGTTAATCTGTTTTGGGAGGCTGCTGAGATCTGGGCTGTCTTGACTTCATCATCTTCACACAGACAATAAATCTTCAGCAGGCATAAATCCAGAGTTTTGTTGCATTCTGAGCAACATTCCAGATTTACACCAGTAACACATTTGTCTCCAGCTCATCCATCGTGTACAGATGGAACAATATCAGGTGTGCTGTACTTTGGAGAGGTGAAATCCTTGTTTGTGAAGGAGGCTGGAGCTGAGGTTAGGCTTCAGTCCTTGTCCCTGTCTCATCCTCAGAAGTTTCTGTCTATGGTCCTGCCACAGCTCCCTGCCAGGGAAAATCCCATTCCCAATTTAATTCTAGCAAAAAAAGGGCAGAGGAAGGGAAGAGGCACAGAAACCTCATTCTCACTTTTGCTCCTTTCTATGGGATTTGAATCTTTGACAGCTCTTTCTGGCACGTTTCACCTCTTACCTAGAAATGAGACCAGGTGGAGAACAGGTCTGTGCTGTGTCACCATTGCCTTGTTTTCTGGTAGGGAGCCCCTGGGGTTAGAAAGCCATGGATTTGGTAGCAGCAGGAACTGCTAATTGAGCTGCTGGGTGCCATGGCAGGGCAGAACAGCAGGAGAAGGGAGCTCATGCAGTGGACTGTAAAGAAATGGAATTTTTGTCTAATGGTCCCTGTTTTTTGCAAGTCTACATTTTCTCTAGCATGATGGCTTTTAACTTTTGTAGTGTAGTATTTTTCCTTGCACTCAACAAAGTGGAAAATAGTGCCCTGCTTGCCTAACACCCTTTCCAGGAAATTAAGAGACTTTTTGTTTGCGTGCTGATCACTTTATTTTGCATTGTTTTAGGTAATATAATGCACATTCCTAGGAAGATACTCTTTTTCCAATAGAGGGAGTGTTAGTGCCAGGCAATGCCCTTCTTTCTCACTCTCTTTGCATCTGGTAAACCTACCTGTAAGCAAATAAAGTGTGTGTCAGGGACTATTTGGTCTGAGTTTGCTCCCTGCTCTGCATTAGCTGACTGAGCCAAGACACACAGAAAAAAGATCAATTTATTCATCACAGCAGAGCGAGATGAAAGTTGGTCCTCCCAGAAACTTGGAGATCAGGGCTGAGTCCTTCTCTCTGTCACCTTTTGTAGTTGTTTGCCTGGTGTCCCACAGACAAAAGAGTCAGGTTGGCATCCAGGAGTCCTTAAAAACAAAACAAAACAAAAAACAAAGTAAAAAATAAAGAAAGGAATTTAAACCTCTCATCCCTGTCACCTTCCATTGAGAGAACTGGGGTTGGCTGGGTCCAGAATTCATCTTAGTGAGACAGGCAGCCACTGATTAAAACCCAAATCAGGGGGGCAATGACCCCAGATTTACTGCCTGCCCTTTGGCAGTCAAAAGGATCCAAACATCAACCTCCCAACCTTGGCAAAAGCCATAGGAGCAGAGGAGCCTCTGGAGAAGCTCCTGGAGAAGCAGGAGGCCATGGTGAGAGCATGGGGATGGGATGGAGAGTGAGCCAAGAGGCTGCCCGGCCAAAACCCATCCCTCAACAAAGGCTGTAAATCCAGCAGGAATCATGGAAATAGAATTAACTCCAAATTATACTTTCAAGATGAAATATTAGTGGTTGTAACAGTTTGTTTTTGTCACACTGTTGTGAGCTGCTGTGATTTTTAGGAAACTTTTCCTGGTAATTTAGCTTGGGGTTATATGGCACGTGCCTTGATGTCTTTAATAGGGAGATGTAATAGTCTGGTCTGTGGGAACTGTGGGTTCAGTGCTGAAGCAGGCAGCATGCATTTAAAATGTAAAAGGGAGATTTATCATGTTGCTGGTGACACAGAATGTTAAAAGCCAATGAGCAAAAATATGGAAAATTAATTGAGATAGAAAAGATGCCTCCCTCTGTATGTCTTGCATCTGCTGTTTTGGGATTTCTGCATAAATCTCTATGTTTTGGTTCTATTTAGTGCTGTGGGTACTTTGATTAATTTAGCTACATGTTACTGTCATGTTGGGCACATTCATCTTCTGTCTTGAAGCATGTACTCCTCAGCCTCTCTATCATTCCACCCCTTCAGGCCTTATTTTCATCACATTTAAGGCAACTCTCCCTGCCTGTCTTTATCTTGTTAGGCTTTCAGCAGCTTAAGTTGAATCTTCATTCTTTCACTCTTGCTGTCAACCCCCCTTTACCAAGTTATCTCATTTTCCTATTCATAACATTGAACCCATTATATTTAATACTCAGGCACAATTGCATCCAAACATTATGCAGGACTTGCCAGCACAAATACTTGCAAATAAAATCAGACCACCCCTGGAAGGAACACTGGTGGCTTTGCCTTGCCAGTGTATTTTAAATTGCAAGATGCCCAGGACTAAAGCCAGGCCTGGAGTAAGAGGTGGTGACTTGAAGAGAAGTCAGCAGAGCTTCCTCTGCTAAGCTGAGATGGATTTGCCCCTTCAGAACTGAAAGCTTGGAGTTAATGATGATGGCATCATCTGAAGCAGCAATTAGTGTCAGGACTGTCCCAGGGGCTGTGGACATCTACAGATGATGATGCCATTTATAAAAGTAGGAAAATAAGAATGTTCACACTGCAGACTGGAAAACTGAGGCAGGGAAGTGGAAGGATTTGCCAAATTTTAATAAGCCATAAGTGTGGAGACCATGCTGAAGCCTTTCTTTTTGCAGGAGAGGATAAACCCTCCATCCATGGTGCCAGTCTCTGGGTCCTTGTCCCCAGGTGGGGGACCACATCTCAGGTGGCTTGGCCCCATCAGACAGAAGAGTTGGGTTTTTCTCCTAGGTTTTCCCTCTGCTTTTTAAACTAATGAAATACAGGAGGGACCTCTTCAGCAGCAGATGTTTTGAAAAATAAAAGAAATAATTTTTAAAAGTTATTCTGGGTTAGGGATGTATTTTGGCAATGTTATATTGCTCTTTGCATCTTTGCAAAGGTTGCAGCAGCAAGGACAGGAGCCACAAAGGCAACCAGTGACCAGCACAGGGGCTCATGCCCTGTTTTCAAGGTGTATCCCAATAATTCATCCTCTTGTAAAAACTGGGACAGTTTGTGAAGATTGAGATATGAATTAGTTCCTTCTGGTAACACTGGACAAAATTCAATGACCCAGGAAATCTTTTCCTCCCCTTTTTTCCCTATAACTGTCTTTTTTTTTTTGGTTAGCAAGCTGACCTTTTTAAATGTTTCATCTTTGCCCTCCCAAATGTGGAATTTCCTCCCCCAGAAAAAGCATTCTGGCTCAAGACCCAAGGTTCATCAGACTCAGTACAGACTAGAAATGGGTTTTGATAGGGGACAGCATCATGCTTTTGGCAGAGGATCCTGGCCTGAGAGAGCAGTAGTGGAGAACACTGTGGGGCTGGGGGATCCCTGCCTGCCCCCTGGGACTGGCCTCACACTTCTCAGTCTTCTTGAAAAGGGGTCCAAGTGTTTTCTCTGCACATTGTTCTATTTTTAGGAGGAGGAAAAGCTATTTTAAGCCACTCTCAAATGTTTTTATGGCTCTTTGTGAGCCCTCTGTAGCTAGTCAGTCTCATGGTAATTAAGGCATTTGGCCTTACAAGTGGAAGGATTATGAAAACAGTTTCAGCAGTTTCTAGAAGTGGTCCAACATTTTCCCAAAATAGGATATTTTTTTTTTTTATGTCTGTTTGCTTTCAATTTTCGTTGTTACAAATGAATGATGTTGAGTGAAAATGCACTGTCTGCCACTTTCACTGAGAATAAAAAGCACAAGAGTGCATTTCCTGAACTTGAATCTGCACCACTCACTTGATAGAGCACCATTTTTTAATAACTGGAGCAATTAAAATATCTTTGCTTATATTTTACTTATCCCTACTGCCTGCAAAAAACACTGGAAGATTTATATGGGAATTGGTCTTGGATAGAAGTAGGAGAAGAGCTCAGATTTGGGGCTCAGGGACAATTTGCTGTTTGTGGGATCACAGCAGTGAAATCACCCTGCAGTTCCATCATCTCCAAACCTTTCCAAGTGATAATTGATCTTTTACCTCTGATCTAGAACCAGACCAGATAAATCAAACCTTTTTCTTGAAAAATTAATCTTTTCTGGAGGGGATCTGGAACTGCTGTCCACCTGCTGGGTTTGGGATGGCAGCAGCCATGGTTGGTATGGGATGGGCTGCATTTAAATGAAGATGTAAAGTAGATGGGATGAGGCAGTGAGGAACAAAAAGTACCACTTCTATTGCTGGCAAAATAAATGACTTCTTGCAGTCCAAAATAGATGTCTGGGGCTGTTTGGCTGAGGCACCCCAGGCTGAAAAGTTGGTGCAAGCCATGCTGTTAAATTTAATACAGGACTGGAAAGAATGAGGTGGATGATGGCCCACATGGCCAATAATACACTCTCTGGAATATATTTCTAAATTCTCTGTGATAGAAACAAATAGAGATTTAATAATGTCAGATGAACATGTAAATAGAATAACATCTTAAACAATCTCATTACAAGTCTTAGTACAGTCAATATAAGCAGCCTAAAACCTGGCAAGGATGTAGAAAAAAACCTACATTTATTCAAATATTTTTAGAACTATTAATATCATTGACTTGAGACACAAATACAGGATAGAGCCTTTGGGCCTGGGTGCCTAAAACATTAAAATTTATTATTATTATTTGTTTTTATTAGCTTCATGTGGCAGAAGATTTATAATAGCCTAGTTTTTATTAAGTACTTGTGGTTTTTAAAACTGATCCTAATTGTTGCTGGGCAAATCTCAAAAGGGGAAGAGGATTGGTTGGTTTAGTTTTGATTAAACTCTCAGAAGTTTGGGCATTTATCCAAACTACCTCAGCCTCCTGCATTTCTAATATGGGCCTGTGTATCTTCTGAGGATAGGCTTTTATTTTCTTTTTATCTTTTCCTTTCCTCTTTCTTTTCTTCTGTGAATGTTTCTGCTCTCCTCATCTTTGGGTCAGACACATGGCAGAATATTTTGGTATATCTGCTTCTGAATATGACCTGGAAAAGGCAGCCAGGAAAAGAGTTCAAAAAGTTTGCAGCAAGTAATTAAAAAAAAAGCCATCAGTATCTCTTAGCTGTTAACCCTTAAAAACCTGGTTCAGTTTATAGTTTGTGCCATGCAATAATGTCCTTCTATAGCTATTCATTAAATCAAATTCTGCAAATTAAATACTGTAACTGCAGGCTGGTCTTGGTCCTGGACATGGTAGAATCTGTTGCAGAAAAATAGAAGTAGTTTTCTTCTTTGTTACTGTATGAGAAGAACAGAAACTGGGAACCAGGGGGTGGAATTTTCCTCTATCTCATCACCAACTTCCTCAGTTTTATCACAAATGTCACCTCGCTTGGTACCACTCTCAGGGCTGTTGCTTCAGCTCTTCAATGGTTGTCAGAATCAAAATTCTCATTAAATAAGGGAAGCTTATATTTGTGAAAGGTTTTGAAAGCATCTTTGTGTCTTGGAAGCAGAAGAAAGATTCTAGAGCAGTGCTTCTTTATTTTGTAATGTTTTATATACACGTGGGGATGCATGCCATTTATTTTTGTAATTTCAAGGAAATTTTCAGTGTAATTGGACTTGTGGGAGTGTCTTTTTTCACTGAGAAGTCATAACATCCAGTTTGGAGTTTTTAGGATCTTATCCAAGTTTGTGAGAGCATCTCACTGTAAATCATGCAGGTCTGGTAGGACTTAGGTACTTGTTGAAGCAAATCATTGCCATGCCCTGTCAGCACCATCAGAGTTTCAGGGACCTGCATGAGGATCTGGGGCTCCTGGTGCTGTTCACACAAACAAAAAGACCTCAGTGTGTGCTGCTCCTGAGCTTGGGTGCTCCACAGTGTCCATGGCCACATCCTTTTTGGTGTGATGGAAGATGGCTTGGAGCTCCTGCTCATTTTTCCTACATTCAAACAGATGGAGGGAACTGTGCTAAACAAGTGGACTTCTCCTACAAGGTTGATTTAGGGCCAGGCAAGCACGGAGCAGGAGAGGTGCTCAGGTGAAGCAGTTTTGCATGGACTGTGTCTGTCATGGGCTGGAGAAGTTGGCTTTCTCCCTGCTGTGTGCTTCCTGGGATTCTGTGCTTCCTTTCCTCCTGGAGGGACAGATGAGTCCTCAGCACCTGGTACCACTCAGCACAAAGTCAGTTTTGATCTTCAGTTTGGGAGCTGTGCTCACCTCACTGGCTTTGTGAGATTGTTGTAGAGCACTGAGCAGACCTTTATTCCTTTCTTCAGCAACAACAGCTTTCTCCATTTCCTCTCAAGCACATTCCTTTTGGAATTCCACCTGGGTTAAAACTGAAAAGTGTTTCTAATTGGATCCAAGCCACTATCAGGCCAGCACACAGTGGTTTTCCAGTGTGACTGGGACAGTGCATGTTCTGCCAAGCAAGATGAGACATCCTTTGCCACAACTCCCCATGATTTTCACTTGGAAAAAATTAGGATAATATATGTAATTAAAAATATTTTATTGTATTTTGATAGCTTGCCATTAGTGCTTTGCTAGACCCAGTATCTGATCACGAGTAGGTACTAGTGGTGCTAACAGCTCTGTGCAAAAACCTCCCAGGTGTGTCTGAGCCCAGTGCCTGAAGAGCTCAGCGGATCTCTTGCTGCCATGGGACTGGGGTGCTGGTCCCTCAGCAATGC